>RDPX01000057.1:2149169-2171131 GCA_003991215.1 Morbakka virulenta
TACTTGCAAAGCTGCATTCAGTTGACCTTGGATCATATGTTCTTGACTGAAAGTGAGACAGCAGTGAGATTTAATATTTTTCAAGAAAGTCTACTCAGCAGTGTTTTTGATAAAAAAGCAGGATTTATGTAGGGTTTAACTTACAAGTACTGGAGACATTGACGTCATTGAAGTAGCAACTCTTTTCTAACAGATACTGATACATTATAGATTACAGCAAAACATACCCAGTGGTAGTATTGTTGATAATTTGTATTTTACAATATCACTTCCAGTTTTATGATTACTTAAATATTGTTCATCGCATTTTGATTGTAATATTATACATCTGTGTTACCTTTTCCCTTTAATCTTTGTAGAGTAAGGCCTTTAGGGGACTCGGAAAAAAAGAGAGGTGATCAACATATTGTGGAATACCCAGAAAAAGGTGTCATTTGGGTATGGGAACTATTACTACACTTATTAAAAAAATGTTTTCTAGTAAAAATAGGGTTGTTGTTTGTTGAAATATCCATGGAATATTTTCTTATTCGGGATACAGACTTGGGCATAAGCCCTTGTAAATTTAAATGTAAACATTTCTTGTAGACTGGTATACCAGCATTTTTTATTTTAGCTTTGCAAACACTGCCCTTAGTAGCGCCCATATTTCTTTAGTTGACAGACTTTTTCAGATGATGTTTTGGCTATGATTACGTTAGGTTTTATAAAGGCACCGAGGGACTTAGACACTTGCCCTAATGATTGCTGAAACTTCACTTTTCTTTAAAACCACTTGTCTTGAACACGTATTTATTTAGAGGAACAGATGTATTGAAAATAAGGAAATTCCTTTATTCATTGTGTGTAACAGTTGTTTAAAGTTTAATGGTGAATGATTTGATTGAGGATATAGAAGGACAGGGAAATTGTTTGGTTTTCTAGAGGCTAGGAATGTGCTGTTTTCAATCCTGGAAATTACGTTTACGTAGTTAATTAGTCTTTGGGTTGCAACTGTGGCTTTTTTTATTAAATTCACAGCATGTTTCTCTCAGTTTTTCATCTTTAACCCTATTTTGACTGAAAAGAATTCCTCCCTAATGTCCATTGTATTTGCTCGTTTTGGAAAGGAAATTGGCTAAATGTATCAGTTGACCTCATACTGATATTTCACAGAAGAAACATTTTATGTCACATGTGTTGAGGGCTAATTTGACTATTAAATATACGTTCTGTGTGATTTTAGCTAAAAATGTGTATTTAAGCCCTCAGAGTTCTTAAAATAGTGTTGCTATGTGAATTTGTTGACAATTTGTCATTTGTTAGAAAATTTTTACAGGATGATTATAAAACCCGTTTCATATCTTATTTACCACGAATGATTACAAATCAAAAAGAGGTTATATATATATTGAGGTTATATTATATATATATATATATATATATATATATATATATATATATATATATATATATAACAGTTTGTTTTTAGCGTATTTCTGTATGATTTTACTTGTGTTGTGGGTTTGTGGTTGATATTTTTGTTATTGAATAGAATAATTACTTTACTTACTATGTTTATAGTTAAGTCAGTAACTTGTTGTACTCTTAAAATCATGTGTGTTTCGTCATCAATACTGACTTTAAACCTGTCTTATTTATTTATTTACCGTTGGAACTAAGCATGGAAAAATACAATCCCACCTACATTCGCACCCATGCATTCAAACCCAAAATGTTATGTTGGGAAATGTTTTGTCAGCGTATTGTTCGCTTTAACTTTATTCGTCCGAAAACATTTCGTTATAAAGGTATTGTAAATGAAATGTCCTAAATTTCCTATAACGTATTGGGTTGTATCTTATCCTAAATTTAAAACTATTTTATTTTGAAATACAAAAAAAAAAAAGATTTCCCAGTTTTTTGAAGACCGATTGCAAGTTAAGAAGAAACAATATATTGCGGTGTGACTTATCTTTACTCTAATTATAACCAGAGTCATTTGATGAAAATTAATTTTTATGCCCGTCTTCCACGAGTAAAGTATGGAAACAATTATTTTGTTCTTTTTCTACATAATCTAACTTTGACGATGAATTCAAATATCGTAGGCCATAAGCAGTCGCACTACACTTCGTCTTATGTGGGGGTTTTTTTTGCCGGAAAAGTTATCGATTTGTTAAAGCATCAGAACGAATTGGTAATTTCAGTAGATTCAAGGCCCGTTTTTCGATATTGGTAAGGGGTAGCCTGTTCCCTCCTTAACATTTAGTGGTTTCCTACCTTCCTCAACCAAAAAAGCCATCCTTGATACGTCACATGAAAAGGGCAGGGTGTATCTTTGATAAATGTTTCTTTGATTTTCGATTTAAATGCAAGAGAAAACGGCACATGATTTCACAGATAGGATATTTTCCTTGCTATTGTAATCCTCGCCTTTATGATATTCGCTTAGGTTTTCCGATGAGTTTTTTTGTGTTGCATTGCATAAAAAGGTAAATAGTGGAGAATTTATTAAATAGTCTTCAAATCGCGACAAATAGTTCAGTTGTGTCCCATCCTCAAATTGGCAATTTAGAGGTGCATAAGAAATTTCTAGGATTTCTTCCCGAACTTTCACTGCATTGGCGGATGGATACAAATAAGGTGGGAAGAGAGCATCAACCTTTTACAGGAATTTTCAGAATGTGTTGAGCTTTTTTTTCTTATTAACTGTAAGACACGTTAATTTGGTCATTTCTGACCGGTTTAGTTGTATTTTTGGTACCGGAAGGCTTATTAAAATACATCTCTTTTCAAAGAAAAGTAGAGCAAATCCATAAAATTTTATGATATTGATTTTTTTCTATTTCTTTAAATGAAGGTTAATACAAACTATGGGCAGACAAAACCATTTTCGTTTACTGAAATTTGTACGGAAGAAAATAGCCAGGAAGAGGTATGTATGGAAAAGCCTTCACACTTCTAAAAACAAGTTAAGGATTTGATTTAAGTATGGCTACATTTTATTTGGCCCACCAAAAAGAACGTGATTGCAGAAAGTTTCTGTCATTGTGCAACGACAAGACACCTAGCACCATTAGATATCTATTAACAGATTTCTAGTTACTCGTTGATATGCATCTGTGAGCTGGATGTTACTATGAAATGTTATATTAGTATGAAGTCGTCGAAAAGACTGAATAACTGGAAACCGGATTAGAAGAGGTAGGGCTAAAGTCTCAAAGTAGAGTGGCATAACACAAAAAGAATATGTTATTGGCTATTCATTTTGGTGTAGTTTTCTGGTAACATTTATAATGATTACTAATACAGATAACTGATTTTTACTAATAGTCGAGTTCTTTCTTTCAATGGGTTCTCGATAGACTCGATAGACTCGACTTCCGTTACAATATCAACCATTGCGGTCACTATGTATTCCTGGTTAGTGTATGTAAAAAACCTGTCACTGTAAAAGGCTTTTAAGTAACAAGAATCATCGTAATATAATGGAAGGTAGTACAATTCAACGTGTTAAGAATATAAGAACAGGAATTCTGATCTCAATGAGACATTGAGAAATCCAAGTTAAGCCTGGTAGTCACCTGTTGGAAGAGGTGATAGGAAATATACTAACGAATAACAAAGATATCTAAAGTGCTTTTGTTTCGTTGAACAGGTGATACGTTTGCTCCGTAATAAAACGGGATATTACTTTTGTGTTTTGGCCACCAACACAGAAGTAGTTACCTATTTCCTTTCCCGCTGCAGGGAAAGGAAATAGGTTAGTGACAAGGTTTGTGAATGCTATTTTAGTGGAAATAAATCGGTAAATTTGAAGTGCATTTCTGGTACAGGGTTATTTTATGTAATGAATAACTGATATACTAAGTAGATATAACAAATCAGAAACTTTGTCTGATACTGCCCTCTTTAAAGGATCGAAAAGCTACTCAGTAACATAATTGTTTTCCTATTTTTTCGAAAAGGAGTGGTTCTCACTAAGCTTTTGTATTTCAGAGCCCATCCCATGCTTTGTGGTTTAGAACAAAATAAGGATATGATATTACAGTCCAGTTTGCCACGCAGCTCTACTCCATTTACAAGAGTTATTTTTAATTAGGTGATCTATCATCTTGTGCCAAAATATACCACCCATGTATGAAAAGTAACTACGTGCGTTAGTTTTCATTGAAATTTCGTTCGTTCATTTTGGTAAAACAAAATCTAAAACAGAACACTGGAACACAGACGAATACCGTATTTGGAATTTGGAGCCCTTCACTTAATATTGACTTGTTTTCGATACAACTGCTTGTTTTGCTCCCAGTTTGGAACAGGAAATTATCTGGATATGTTTGCTTAGATTAAGACCTACAAGCTAAAAATATCTGTAATCGGACTTCGTAGAGCTGTAATATGATGTCATGTATGTCATGGTTGAAAGAACTGAGATGAAAGTGTAAGATTGATTTTAGGAGTTCTTCTGATATCAAGAGTTTACACTTTTGAAATAAGGAAAAGACTTTGAAGTGTGAACCAGGATTAATATCTTNCAGAAGCCTTTGCTTAAGAAGCGATTGAAAATCGAGTTTCTCCAAGATAAAGACCTGAAATTAAAAGTGAATTTAGCTAAGCAACGCAGAAAGTTCAGCTTTGGTTACATGGTGCTTTTCAAACCTTGAGCTAAATATTGGCTCCTTAATTTTTGGAGATGATTGCTGGTGCATCCACCAGAGCCATGAGGAGGATCAGTTGGGCAGTTTATCAAGGATTGAGGTACATAATCAAAAGATTAATTTAACCAGTCAACATAGAAAGCACAAACTTGGTGTCCGGGGAATTTGGAGCCCTTCACTTAATATTGACTTGTTTTCGATACAACTGCTTGTTTTGCTCCCAGTTTGGAACAGGAAATTATCTGGATATGTTTGCTTAGATTAAGACCTACAAGCTAAAAATATCTGTAATCGGACTTCGTAGAGCTGTAATATGATGTCATGTATGTCATGGTTGAAAGAACTGAGATGAAAGTGTAAGATTGATTTTAGGAGTTCTTCTGATATCAAGAGTTTACACTTTTGAAATAAGGAAAAGACTTTGAAGTGTGAACCAGGATTAATATCTTACAGATATATTCTGATAGTCAAAGAACCAAGTAAGACAAGCAATTTGTAAAAACTGTTATCGTAGTAGAAACGGGGGGTACAACGAAGGTATTAAAGTGACAGAAAACAAAAAGACGTAAGAGGACTTGGGGTGTTAATTTTACAAATGATTAGTAACAGAAGTCACTAGTGGAATATTTCCCAAGCTTCTGACCCTACATTATTACGAGATTAATCCCTACTGAAAATGTAATGATGATGATTATGCTGATGGTTATAATAGTGATGATAATGGTGATGTTGGTGGTAATGATTTTACTCTTTGTGGCTTTCAGTGCTCTTGTTTTGTCTTCATGTTTTATTTTCCTGAAGGCAAGTATAAGCATTGAAAAGCTAAACCTTTAGCAAAGACTCTTGTCTTTGCTAAAGGTTTTGACGTGTTATTATATGTTCTTAGTGTAAAATAAAAATCTCATTTTAACAGGTTTTTAACTTATGTGGTATCAAGGAGTTGATAGAAAAGGCACTAGAAGGGTAAGAATTTTAGTATACTGTTATTAGTATTATTATATGATTATGAACGGACATGATATTTTCCCATTTGTGACGGCCTATTCGTAGTTGCCAAATTGCAACAGTTGCCACCATATATTAAAAACAGTGTACATTGCAGTAAGCATTTCTTCCAGAATCTTAATTTCATCCAAAGAACAACCTTGGCAATGGACTCCAATAATGACCTTGATCACCAAATATCAAGACTTATAGTGATTTATAAGGGACATTGACAAAACTTAAGACAGCATTACAAGTAGGAGGTGAATTTACTGCTGTAATATATTCCTGGAGAAGTATAAGTAACTGAAATACAAGCCTTTTGTGTACAGTGGCCAATGTTCAATGTTCAAAAGTGGCCAATGTTCAATGTTCAAAGGTATGTCTATATTTGAAAATCGGATTTGTAAAATTCGCAACTTTTTAAAAGAATTTACTAGATGTTTTGGTCATGGTTAAGAGCAACCTCTGTACACATTTTACTACCTTAGTTTATGGGTATTTGCCATTAAAGGAGAAGAGGAAGAAGAACAGAGAAAGGGCTGGAAAGGGGGAATGGAATAAAATGGAAAAGTAAAAATTTGATAATGCTTTCACAACCATTACTACTGTTTCTCTTACCACCACCACCACCACCACTACTACTACTACTACTACTGCTGCTACTACTACTACTACTACTACTACTACTACTACTACTACTACTACTACTACTACTACTAATACTACTACTACTACTACTACTACTACTACTACTACTACTACTACTACTACTATTACTAAAGCTACTACTACTAGTACAACTACTACCACTACTACTACTCTTCCTGTCTAACTTGGGAAAAGTTTTGGGCACAGTAGTAGCACTACTATATATATACACACACACACACATATATATATATATATATATTTGTCTTCCTTTCTTACACTCACTGTGGGAGTCGTCCTCTATATTTTTTCCGCTCTCCGGAGGTGTTGATATCGGATGTGTCATGTCTTTGCCTCTCGTTATAATGTTATGTGATATAGTGTAATGGCCTTATATATATATAACGTATAAATATTATTTATATATTGTATGTATAGATATATAATATATAAATATTATATATTTTTATATTTATTTAATTGCTTTTGGGAATCACGTTTAGTTCTTATTAAAGGAAAAATATTTAAGTACATCTTCTACTGCGCGTTAACCTTAATCGTGTAGTGTATTGGTGTTCTTGGATCTTACATTCCTTAGTACTTGGAGTGCGTCATTTTGTATTATTTTGAGGTATTCTAATTAATAAATAAAATGTTTTGTATCCTAAATATTTGAGAGTGAGTTATTTGTTTTTTATTAAAATCACTACTAACGTACTTTGGTATTAGAGTTTAAAGCTAACAAAGTGAAGGAGCAACAAGTATTGTAGGGCTTTAATAATTGGTAAATTTTTGAGAATTTAGGCTTGTTAGTTCTTTTCCCTGGACTTAATCTTTGATATCTTTTAAAAGCATATCTTCAGCACAGCTAACCTTTTGTCTCATTAACCTGATTAGGAGGTCTTTAATGCCTTACCTTGGACCCTTTAATATTGGGTAAATAAAATACAGTATGAATGAGATTCCTGTTTTCTTCATTTATTACGATGACTATACCTCTGTACCTCTCTTCTCTGCTTTGATGATTACTGTCATCACGTTTGGGTATAGGATTAAACATTTGACGTTCATCGTTAGTTTTATTGTCGTTTTGAGCAAACTGGTTTTGTGTTTGCCTTCTCCATTTCCTGTTGCAATATCGATGATTGTTGTACAGTATTGACGGACCACAATGTCTTCTTCTCTCCCGGTCTTTTCTCCCGGTTTGTTTCCTTTTTTAGCTTTTATGCTAATTTTTTCTCTCTTGAATGTTGACTTAATTCTTCTTTAAATTTCAGTTTGTTGTACTATCTTGGCCTAAGGGAGGAGTTTTGATTTTGTTTTAGGAAATTCGTTTCTGAGAAAAGGTCTCTTTGATCAGTTTATGATGCTATTAAGAGCCCTTCACTGATCTAGCAGTCGATTTTTTAATCTTAGGGGACACCTTACAAATGTAGTGTTTGAGCAAAGGTGGTGTTTATTTGACGGGACCTTCGGCCAATTATGCAGACCTTTACGTCAGGTTATTACTTAAGGATTTTTGTTAGTTTTGTATCTCGTCAGTAGGTATTACGTATAATTGTAGTGTTAAAGTATGTGGGGGTGGGGGGTTATTTTATCAAAGCTAGTGCATGGCACATTTATTCAAACTGTAATCATATATGTAGACATTTGTAAAACAGTCTTGCGGTTAAAAAACCAGCCTGAATATAATAATGAAAAGTATTAAGATATGACCATGACATTTGATTTCAGGTGTCGCAAAAGACAGCAGCTTGTTAGAAATTTTTGAGAAACATACAGACGTGTCAGCTGTAAGAAATCAAGTTTGTTACAGAATGTAGCTGCTCTTCAACCTTTGCCTTATCGAAGGAGTTTGGCTAGTCTTAGCCTTTTCCATAGGTATTATTGTGGGAAGTGTTCCGATGACCTTTCCTTGAAGGTGCGAGCTTAGTCTGTTGCATCTCATTTTGACTCGTTTCTCTTTACGAGTTCATACTCATGCATTTGTTACCCCTGTTGTTTTAAATCTTATAAACAGCTTCTTTCCTCGGCCTCTGCATGTATTTTTTATCATCGTCTTACTTCAGTGCATTCAAGGCTAAAATGAGCTCGTATCTCTTGGTCTTAGCTATTTTTTCTGTCAATTATCACTCTTTTCTTAACAGATCTATACAGTCAGTGGCTTTATGCCTTAGATGGTTCTTAACCATTAAAATGTGTAACTTATCATTTTTTTCATGTCATGTTAGTAGTTTCTATGTTAAGCTATTAACAAAAAAGGCTGCACAAAAGTCTAGTAATGCCCAGCAGTTTCCTCTCAGGCAATTTTCCCGTCCCCGATTTCAGTCAGTGCGTTTCATGGCCATTTGGATTTTTGCATTCGGAGAATGGAAACGTGAATTTGTTTTTAGGGAGTTCGCTGCGCGGTTTAGCCGAATCCAATATGTTTTGTTTTATATGCAATGTTTTTTTTCTCGTCAAATAAGCTTTTCTTGCACAGCATTTGCATTTGGACAGACAGGATCAGGGAAGACGTATACAATAACCGGTCCTGTTAGCCAGGTAAGGTAATCGTTTAATGGATATTTTTATTCAAAAGAATTACTTTGTTCAATTCATCGTAAAATTTGTTATCTTACGCATGTGTAGTTACAACAGCTAAAAGAGGTTACAAGGAAAATGTATGGTGAGCATCCTAAAACACTTGGAATATGGAGTAAAAATATTGTTGAATGACATATTGCCTAAGATTTGCCAGTTGTATCAAAAAACACTTCTACTACTTCTACTAATGATGATAATATAAACAGCAATTTTACTTATCACCATTCTTTGTTTCCAACTGGTTGTCGTATGTTGTCTGCTCAGCTGACGTCTAATGCCTTTTCCTGCAAGGACAATTATTATTTTTGTCATTGTGAACCATTATATATATAAATAAATATATTCAGCTTTTGCTCAGGCCGTTGGAATGGCCGTCATTACTCCTCTTAGTCAACTCATAACAAGTGACCAAGGGCTAAGAGGACATCATTCTTTCCCATTGGTTACACCTTTTTCAGAATCCTACCTGTTCCCAACAAGGCAGTCTTTTGTATAGCTCTAACATCACCCGGTTCCTTCGGGTTTTCCATCCAATATCTCACTCTTTGGTCGCACTTCCCAGGGCAATTACAGCAACAGGAGCAAACCAGGAAACAATAACAAGATGTTTTTTCAACCACTCGCATCTTGGAGGTATCACAGCTGGTAAGTCTACAGAAAAAAGCCATGTTTGGACAAAAAAAATTGCTTTTGGTTGACTGAAGCTTTTATGACATTTCTGGTGGGCAGTCTAAACCCGAGCTTGGAGCTGGACATAGTTATACCTACGTTAAGTCAAACATGAGTCTGTAGTACACATAGTGATAAAAAAATGAAACCTAGGTATGCCAGGTGTATCAAATGCCAGATGGACAGTAGTAACATTTATTACGAAAAACTAACTAGAAGATTACCGTAAACAGGAAAACCTTTTAGGATTAGGATTCCAGTATAGGCAGACTCAGGAAAGAACTGGAACTTAATTACAGTACCACAAATACCGTACGTTAGGATCAAAACCAGAATGGTGAATTAATATGCGAGAGGTTTATTATAGAATGTATTCGATCTCAAGGAACACCAACAATAAATTGTCTCAAGTTTCAAGTGAATTTTTGTCAGTACGTACATATATATATATATATATATATATATACAAGGTCAAAGAGAAAACTCAAAACTTGTGTATGGAACTTAAAATTTCATGACTTACACTTATCAGCTATACTGGTTAAAAAACGTTACAAAAACCACATATAAATATTTTACAGGCTATTCAGAACTACAACAATAGGTAAAAATAGAACAACAGGACATACTGTAATTGGTTGTTAACACTGTTTACGTATGTTAGTCTTTTGATTTCTAGTTAGCGAGAAGGAATTTGTTCATGTGGCGACATTTGGCAATTAGTTCACTTCATTTGTTTAAAAGTTCGCATTTGTTCTGGTAGTTTAAAATTTCAAATTTTTCTTGTAAACAAAGTGAACATGTGTGTCCATTGGTTGTGTAGGTGTTGGCGTATTTAATTATTGACCATTTCAGCTTTGGGTTGGTTTGGTGATTATCTTTCATGTCCTATACGAAGGAAGATGGTGATGTACTGTTTTGCAACTGCTTATGGCCATTCCATCTGGTTTTAAAGTCTTTTTCTGTTAATCCTATGTAAACCTTCTTCGGAAAATTGGGGGCGGTTACTTCACATTTATAAATGATTGACTCTTTGCGGCAGTCGCCATTTAGGGGGCACTCGCCTCTCTTTCTGCAATTACATGGTTGGGTTTCTTTGCTTGAGTTGAGTGAGTGAGAGAGAGAGAGAGAGAGAGAGAGAGAGAGACACACACACACACACACACAGAGAGAGAGAGAGAGAGAGAGAGAGAGAGAGAGAGAGACAGAGAGAGAGAGAGAGAGAGAGAGAGAGACAGAGAGAGAGAGAGAGAGAGAGAAAGAGAAAGAGAGAGAGAGAGAGAGAGAGAGAGAGAGAGAGAGAGAGAGAGAGAGAGAGAGAGAGAGAGAGAGAGAGAGAGAGAGAGAGAGAGAGAGAGAGAGAGGCATTGTCATAGGGTATTGACACAAAAATCAATTTTTGGCATAAAGAACGTGACATAAGGAAAACGGACAGAAGAACTCGAATGGAGAGCTCTATGAGAAAGTAGAAAATCAGATAAAATCAAGCCTTTTTAGTTGTAAATTTTGAAATGAAAAGCTTGGAAAATGAGAAAATATGGGTTGTTGAAGTCTATGGGCCCTGCGGAGATTGATCGTTCTAAATCCTGGTCCGTAACTTTTATGTGTCTCATAAAACCTTTTAGCACACGTGGATTCCTTATTTTTAAGAATATGATGCTGCACCTGGCGTATTATTGTTATAGTTTTTCTTTTTACGCAGGATATCGATAAACTACTTCCACAGGAAGACCTTCACGGGCTGTTGCCAAGGTTTGACTTGATCGACTTTTAATTACTGGAGAAAAATGTTCTAACATTTTCTTTTGATGCTATTAGATTAGAGAAAAAGAATCATACATGTGCATTATTTTCCATTTTCTGGTTGCTTCTTTTGCCATTAGTAACATTTTTGTTTACAAACCCATGATTGCGTAAATCTGCCTAATTGCCACAGTTTCTTCATCAACACATGCTATTTTGATAGGAAATGCATGTTTATGGTATAATATATAAAGAGACATACTAAAATGAGTAAAAAATTTTAGACAGAGTGAAGAAACTTGCTTAAGCTAAAATTTTATTGTTTCTTGTAAAATGTATTCTTCGTGGAAATAACAATAAAAATACTTATTCCATAATCATTCAGCCGCTGCCCCTTGCAATTAGTTAAGTCGTTGATTGAAAAGGCTAACAACTTAAGGGTGACCATTTTTAGTTGGCTGGTTAACTGACCAAGTTTTTAGCAAAACAACTGGAGGCCATCGGTATTAAACCACCAAGCGTGAAAACACGGCTTTGTAGTTTTTATTATTTTGATATTTTTATTTGCATATTCATGTGTTTACTCGTTCATTTCCTTTATCCTAGGTCTTTCAAGTTCCTTTTTGATCGGCTAGCAAAGCAGGAGCACGGTTATGTTGTCAAGACATCTTTTCTGGAAGTCTATAACGAAAAGGTATTTGCTATTTCATCTCAGGACTGCAGTTCCTTACCATTGGTGGATTTGAGGCAATGGTATTATTTATGGAACCATAAATGTGAAAGTGAAACCTGACTTTAAAGAGACGATTTGCTGTAGAACCTGTTTTCATTGTCTAGTTTAGTCTGTATCAAGATTTTTGTTCTTTACCCAGACTACAGTTCGGTTGAATTAATGGTTGCAGAACCAATGATCGCTTTTATTTGTTATTATTGTTGGTGTTCTTCGATTTAATGTCCGAAAATGCCCAGAGCAAGCGCATGTTTCGGAAAACAAATAAAGTATATTCTGTTTGCATCTAAACTGTTAGCTTTAAAGCATCATCTCTTCATTAGATAGGTGAAGTAAAAAACAAAAATAATTGGAGTTATTTAGTCCTGAAGACAGTGGCAATTTACTGAATGAAGACATAAGCATAGTGAAATCATACTAATTCGAGTAAAATCAGTTTAATTTCGTTTGGGAGCGCTTTTCATAGTAAAAACAAAAAACTAGAGCTAAAATGAATTATAGCATGATATCAGGAATGTTAAGAAAACGTTTTCTTTTTTACTAACAGCATTAACATTCAAAATGATGTTTTTCGAAAGCTGAGACTTATTATAATTCCCTCCATTGTTCCTTATACACAGACACAATTTGCTCTACTCATGACATCATGCAGCTAATTTTATGAGATTTTACAGTGCCCAATTGATGTTACCCAACAGTCGAGCAACAGTCGTCAACTTGGTGATGCTTTTGCACTCACGGACACCAACAACGATGGTAATTTCCTTTTCAAGTCAGAAAAAATGGCTTGCACATGACGACTTCAATTAGAGCTGCTTAAGAGTTACAGCCCCTCTGTGATGATAGGTACTTGGCTATTGTTTCTCGAATTGATGGGTAAAATAGAACAGTATACATCCGTTATTTTAAAGTCATTATTGTTTTAACCCAATTGTTATTTGTGATTCGTTGCCTATATCAGAATGAGTTACTGTTATGAAAAAACCACCGTTTACTTTTCAGCTTACTTTGTTTTAATTTGAAAGCTTATTTTGGTGATTTCTGTATTTTGTCGATGTTAGAAAAACTGTTTAGTTCATATTTTTGTTTTTTTTATGTGACAACAGTTTTATTTGCTTTGATTACTTGCCTTTGTATCTCCAGGTACAAGATCTTCTTAACCCGTCAAATTATCATGATTCTCTTCCTGTTCGGTGGTCATCAGAACGAGGGTTTTGTGTGGAAAATTTATTCACATTGGAGTGTGAAAATCTTGACGACTTATTAAGCGTGCTGAATGAAGGTAATGCATTTAGTTTTACCACTAGACATTGTCCTCCTATATTTTTGTTTTTAGACTTGACTGCTTGGTTTAACCTTTACCAACAAAAGGATTCTAGGGAAACGAGTTATGGTATTTTCTCTTTAAGTTGTCACATTTATATAAATTATATTTTGGTAGTATTCTGTATAGTTAAAAAAAATATTAGGTTGGGGCGCTATCCTTCTTTATTTTTTAATTGTAGGACTAAAGTATCGACAAATGGGAGGCCACGCCTTAAATGAGCATTCGAGTCGAAGCCACAGCATGCTTACTATATATATCGACTCAGAAATGGTAAGATAATTTCTGGATTTAACTGTATTGGAGTATGCTAGAACGTATTAAGATAAACGCAGAAAACCGTCATGATTAAAAAAAAAAATTAAGACGCCAGTTAATATATTACCTTAATATAAAACAACAGAACTGGAGATATCTCTCTATAGATAGATAAATATGTAGGTAGATAGATAGATATATAGATAGATGGATAGATCGATCGATTGATCGATAGATGGATGGATGGATTGATGGATAGATTGATAGATGGATGGATGGATGGATGGATGGATGGATGGATGGATGGTGAAAAAGTTTTTAAAAGGAAACATTTTTATGACGATGGTTGTGTCATTGTGGGAGAATATACATCCTTATCTTTCAAGACAAAGCAGGTGGCTACGGCTGTTGAGGAGTTTTTGTCTGCTTGGACAGAGTGTAGTTTTTTCCTTCACCTGCTCGCTGTATGGGGGATTTGTATTATTTCTGAAGCATGTTTCCAGTTAAACATTTGTCACTGATAGCATCGCCCTGTAACGTAAAAATTGTGGTAAGTGGACTAAATATTTTTTCATATTTTTTGTATTTCATATTTTTTTAATTTTAGAATCATCCCGATGAGGATTTTCCAATTGTAAAACACGGAAAAATCAGTTTTGTTGATCTGGCAGGTTGGTCTTGTATTCACTTGTAGTAAACCAGAAATGATAGTGTATCGATGTTTAGGTTAGATTTATTGTTAAATTTCTTTTTCCTTGAATCAGAGTTTTACACATGGTTATCAGTTTATTGATGCTTGATTTGTTGATTTTGGAAAAGGCTTTTAAATCCGGATTAAGGTGTCCTGTGGGTGTTAATTATGGTTTGTAAAAGGACAAATAAAAGATTGGATATCTAACGGCAGCAAAGAGATTAAGTCTCCTCTTGTACAAAAACTGCATTTGCAATTCATTCTATGAATGCGTTACAAATAAGCATAAGTCCGGCGTATATGATGTGTGCCTGTGTGTTGTACCCATGTTGTAACCAACGAATGACTATACGGTTAACCTATGGTTAACCCAATGGATAGAGAGACAGGCAGATCGAATATCAAGTGACGAAGTGTAAATAACGCCAATGTAAAAGTTGGCCTAACAAGACTTAAGATAATTATTTATTGCACAAGTGAACAAAAACTGAATTGTAATTTAGTAAGTAGCTCCGTAGTAATCTAGGAATTCGATTTGACATATTATCGAGTAATTATCTCCTTGCTTTGTTTCCGACCAATATTCAATGGACATTAAGTCAAGATTAAATTGTTACTTATGCATTCGATCGAGAGAAGAACTTTTAAATGCCTCCAAAGCAGTACCAGTGTGAGGTATTTAACCTGTTTTTTTCTTAGTTTAATCCTTCATTCTTCTTGTTACGCTTGAAATATTTTAGAAATATTCTCATGTACTTTAATAATGGGTTCTATCCCCACGAGAAATTATGCCCTTGTGAGTTAATTTTTAATTAAGATGCTTCTCATGGAAAATAAAGGTGTTGAATAGTAAGCAGTAAGACGTTAACAGTTATTTTTTTTTTGAAAAAGGTTTTAAAATGTAATACCGTTAAAAATAAGAAGAGTGATATATCTATTTAGTTATTATTCTAATATTGTTTTCTATGTACTTGTTTGCCTCTCACTTTACGTAGGGAGTGAAAGAGTGAAAGAAAGCAAAGTTTCCGGAGAAGCGTTAACAGAATCACAAAATATTAATAAGAGTTTGCTTACGTTAGGTATGTATTAATTTGAGATTTAAATAAATGTAGTGTTTGAAATAGCAGCATTTTGATATTTCTTGACCACAAGTCTAATTTGATTGCAAATAATGGTTCGTTGGACATTGGAAATGGTCATGGTGTTGTTTGATTGAACCAATATAGAAGTAATCAGCGCAAAGTGGAAAACCTTTTTGCGTCAGAATCCTGCTGCGGTACTTCATTATATAGTTGTCATTAAACAGTTTTGCAGCAACATCATTTGAAAGCTTATTTCTAAAAATCATAAATTATAGTTATTTGCCATACCGGTATGTAATTTAGAGACATAAAGGCCAATTATATCATTATTTCCTTGTTCCGCGACCTTGGACAAAATTAAGGTGAATTCCCACAGATGAAGTCAATTTTATAGTCGTTAGTCTTATTTGACGATCATTTTATGTACCAAATTGTGTATCCTAATTTTGAAAATAATATTATTTTCATGGTAAAGAAATCGTGAAGTATGTGTGCCTAATTGATAATGACTGCTCAATAGATTTGTTTATCGTAAAGTCCAGTACTTTTTGCTCTGACCTTCAATCTTGTCATGGGTTTCGAATAGCACCACTGCATTTCAACTTGGATAGGAATTCCAAGCCAAGCTGAATTTAACGGGGGTGGTTTTATTTCTTTGATACCACTATTCCTGCTAAGATCAACCACTTCCCGTCAACCATTTCCCGTCATTCTATTAAGTACCAAATATACTTGTTGTATACATGTACACTATGCCTCAAAACTGTAAAATTTATTTTTCGAGATACCTTGAGGGTGCCAAAGAAAGCGTACTGCTTAAGAATTTTTCCAAGCTAAAGGAAATTTAATTTTTTTATATATTGTTTCCAAAATCTTCCCAAAAAATAAAACTGCTTGACAGTTAAAAAATATAATGTTGGGAACATTTGGAAGCACCTGAAAGTTCACTGAAACTGTAAAGTATTAAACACCATTTTGTATCAAGACTGTATAGTACGATTCATCCTTTGAAACTCTTCGAATTAGCTACAAACTAGGCGGTAAAAGGATAAAGTAGCGGTAAATTTAACCCCATCTTTACAAGCTGTATGATTAAAGCTTCGTTAAAAGATCCTCTCGGGGATATTACAAGAGTTCAGGTGGAAAACTTAGCCATTACATGTAAAGACGGCAGTTGAAGTGTACCACATACGTCTGTACCTACGTGTATATTTTTTCTTTAGAATAATTACTTGATATTACTCTGTTAAATTGAAATTCACAAGTAAGTTAACCAACTTATTTCAAGCAGCTGTAATCGAAAATCACTTAGATATTTCCCATAAACGTATGAAATATAATACATCATAAACTCTCGTTGGCTGGGGAAAATACTATTTTGCTCATCAACAAGGTTTAATCAGTATAAACTGATGCCACATTTATTGCAAGTATCAAATGTCGTAATTTGTTATTGTTGGATACTTGACTGTGGCCATTTTATATCCGGATTTTAACTTGGTGAGCGTTTTCAAATGTTGAAAATTTAATGACAAGCAACCTGTTATTTTAACCTGACTCACTATTTCTTGGTTGACCTCCCCTTTGTGGTAATATTCATGACCACTGCTTGCTGTTGTTTTAAACTTTTCACCAAAGGTCGTAACTATCATCGTCTCTTTTAACTGTAGGAAATTGCATAGCTGCACTAGGTGATCCCAAAAAAAAGGGAGGACACATTCCATACAGAGATAGCAAGCTAACTAAATTATTGGCTGATAGTCTTGGAGGAGATGGATTTACTTTAATGGTGAGGAACATTGGTGTTGTCAGTGAAAATGAGCTTTCATTTCGAAATTGTGCTTTCCTGTGCTCCAGTATTGTTATTTTAACTTTTAATAGTTTCCGTGCATATACATTTTTAAGCCTCAATGAAATCAGGGTAACGACGCAATTTTTGTCGTGTTGATTAATACAAGACAGTATGCCCACGGTAAGGTGGAATCGATGGATTAATTTACTTCATATATCAAACCATGACCTGGGGGAATATTTGAACTTATTGAATTGAACTTATTCTTAGTCAAAAAACCCAGTAAGTTATCTTCACAACGAGCTTAAAATTCAACACAAAAAAGATTTACGATTTTTAACATGATAATATTAAAGCACCACATAGGAACACCCAAGCGTTAATTCAAATTCTACCATTATTCTGTCTGCAGGTGCCTCAATCATTCGTTTTAAACAGACAGACAGACAGACAGACACACGCACGCACACACACACACACACACACACACACACACACACACATACACACACACACAGACACACACACACACACACTTTTTACGGAAGACAAGAACTATTATGTTACTGTTATTTTGACCAAAGTATACCAGTTAAATACTTCAAGTAGGATGATTTAAGATGAAACAATCAATACCATAGTTTTTGTTTCGAAATATTAAGTTTAGAACTATAAAATTTCTTATTTTCCGACATTTTCATAGTTCCTTAGCCCCCAATTTGATCGTTGCTACAAAAAAATTTATATTTAAATATAAATTTTAAAGATTTTTGTGCTTTGTAAAAGAATAATTCACGGCCATTTGGTTTCCACGTTTGCGGGCTGGGGAGGGACAAACACAAAATTTAATAAATCCCACTGATACATTTTGTTTGGTTTCACCTGACATTATATTTTTGGTATGAAACCTTATGTGATTTATGCATCGTTATTTTTACTACTGTGTCTTAAACTCATACTAACTTAAGGAGGTCATATTAATTCCCGACCGGCCTGTATTTACTTTTACTAAAGAACCCAAATATTTCAATTCAGACCCCGACCTTTGTCATTTTCTTCCTCTGGTATTGAATGATCGGGAGCTCGTACGACCTTTTATTTCCAATTTAATGGAAAAGGTACATTTTTCTCCAGCTTGTTTTTTTCCTTGCTCATATTTGGATAGTACCGAGTCAATACCATTGGCTATTTGACTAGATAATCATTTTTTAAATATTAAATTCCCACTTTGTCGAAGGTCTCTTTGCAATTTGCATGCGGATTTCAATTTCGGAGACATTGCAAAATATACTACATGCTTTCTTAGCTTGACTAAACAGTATTGTATTCGATATAACAACTTGCTAGCAAATAAGACATTTCAGGCGACTTTCCCTAAGCATATGGTAGTGGTCATCTCTTTTGTAATGTTCCCACTGTTTGTTATCAAATCAGCCTGAGAAGACCGATTATTTGTTTATTTCATCATCGCCTCTTTTTAGGCAAGACTGGATACCCTTGCAAAGTTGATAAATTGTCGTAAAATTATGGGTGGCGAGGGAGTTGTTGTTTGGTAGATGAATAGATATAATGTATAATACTATTGATGTAGTTTATTCTTCACTGTGATTTATGTTGTGTATTCCTGTTAGATTGATTAGCAAACATTGCAGTAAATTTCGATATCGCTTTTTATTATTGTTCAAAATATTACAGGACATTTGTATTGAGAAACGCCTTGTGTTAATTAAATAGTTAACTCCATCAATTAAGGTTAAGGTATCTTTTAATTTGTATTTTCAATTTTGAAAGTATGGCAGACCTAACCAAAGCTCTCTTTAGTGATTTTCAGATTTGAGTTCGATTTTTCAGGAAGTTAATGTAATCGAAAATGTAGAAAATTTGTGTGGGTTTTATCAAATTCTGACACAAAGAAAAAGTAACTTTGTATTAGAACTAGCCAAATGCAACCAAGCTGCGATAGTTATTACAGCAGTTTTATGCCTTTTGACCAATAGGGAACAAGAATGTAATACTAATGATGAGAATAGAACAAAAATGTTTTTTTATGTTAAAGGGTAAATTGAAATGAAGTAAAGATATTATTGTCGAAGTGTCTACGTGAAGTAAAAGACAAGTAAAAATAATCTTTCAGTGTTTTCAGATAAAGCCATTTTGTCTCGTTTTTCTAGTAGTCTAAAACGACAAGGAGGAAAATAACCTGGCCAAGGATACCAGGGAGAGTTATAGAATATGACAGTTAACAGAAAAATTTCAAGTTTTCAGTGACGAAATGATAAAATTTCTATTGTCAATAAAAAGATTAAAATTTATCAATACCACAATTGAAGTAGTTTATATGCAGAAAAGAAAACTTCTGTTTCATAAGCAGCTACTCATAATGTTGATTTATGGAGTATTAATGAAACAGACTATCAAGATTAATTACCACAAAGAAACAGACTACTGGATAACGTTTTATTGGACTTTTTAAGCCTTGTATGTATATATGTATGTAATTATGTATGTATGTATGTATGTATGTATGTATGTATGTATGTATGTATGTATGTATGTATTTATTCGCCACTAACAAAAAAATACAAATGTTCAAAGGTAAATGTTAAAAACCTAATACATGATGTTATCCGAAATAGTTAAAAAATAAGAGTAAACAGAAACAAAAAAGAACAAAACAAACAGGCGGGACGGTAATCTAGAGAAACGGTGGCAGGGGTAGCATAATACAGATCATGAAGACCTTATTTTCATTATGGCCCGTAAATTTTCATTATGGCCCGTAAATTTTCATTATGGCCCCTATATTTTCATTATGGCCCCTTCAATATGCATTCTTGGAGAGTTTTACAGTTAAGTTGAGGAAAAGAGTAGCCTGTTGTCTACGTCAATAAAAAAAACGGAATAGAACAAAGCACTGACAAACAAACAAGGTGCTGACATATGTATGGGAGACACGAAAGATTCGGCTATAAGTATATACTCAGTTGAACATATGAAACTGGTGTGTGCAAATGACATGTGCCAGCTTCCTTTGTATGTAACATAGCATTGTCGCTTTGAAACCACTTTTTCTATGGAGGCTTTGTCATAATCCTATATTTGATTTATAAACCTGAACTGGATATATAAGAATTTACAAGAATTTACCCTTTGAAACTGACAACAGCAAGGTAATATTAATTTCCACATGGCTTGATTCCATTTTTTTCATCATCATGAACTTAGAAATTCCTTATTTACCTTTTTAGATTGCTTGCATTTCGCCGTCAGCAGACGTTGTCCAGGATACTCTGAATACTTTGAGATATGCAAACCGAGCCAAAAATATCAAGAATAAGCCTGTTGTGAGAATGGTAGGTTACATAGTTGACCACTTCTGTTTAAAACTTTTGCGACGATAGTTTACAGAATATTATTTTAACTACCCTTCGGTAAGAGAGGTTAATGATGTACTTTCCGTAGGTAAAGCCCGGTAAATATGATAACCAACAAGAGCTTAAACGAGTTTTGTTAGAGTTAATGTTATATGGCGATGGGAAGTGGTGGAGTTGAGAAGAAGCATTCCAATGGGTGCCATTTAAGGTCATGTAATTAAACATCTTCGAAATGAAATGATCAACATTAAGTTGAACATAATTGTAGTTTGACAGCATAGTATTTACCTTAGATTACCATGAGCTTTTCATTGATTAAATTATTGAACTCCTCACCACGAAAATGAGTGACAGATGCAAACCAAAATTTTCTGCTGTCAACACATGGCTGGTAAATCTCCTTAACACCATGATACACTCACGTATCCAAAGATCTAAAAAAAACTGTGACATGTTTGGTGTTTGAATCAGTAATTAATCATATTAGTCATATGTAGTTTGCACTTCCTAGAAATATGCTTATTTATGGAATTAAAAAGTGCTTAAATTGAAATGTCAGTAACCATTATAACAGTGACAAATTCCTTTTTGATTTTTCATTTCTCTACTATCCCAAATTATTTCCTTTAACATTTTCACGAATAAGACTTGTAGCCACAAAAATTTGTGACGGGAAATGACATTTTTTACCACAATTTAAATTATATATACAGTCAGGGTTTTCCACTCATTTTGTTTGAGCAGGTCTGTTCAAGAATTGAACAGGCCTGCCTTAGGGGTGTCTGGGAAAATTTCCCCTCAGAAAATTTTGAAATTCTAGACGCAAAATCCTGCATTCTGAGGCATATCTGGGGGTGGGGTAAATTGATGTGTTGAAAATTATGTTTTTAAGGTCACTTTTCATAATACCAGAGCACTTCTTTTAATTTTTTTTTCACCCACCTTTTTAAAGTTGTTATCCAGTCTACTCAGTAACTAAAATCATTCTAAATTGTAGTGTAAATATCCAAAGTTGCATTCTGCAATTCTTCATGCTAGTAGTTTTTGTAAAGTTGTAATATGTTATACTGAATATATATATATATATATGTATGTATCTTCATTGTATGAGTGACACAAAGTCATTTTAAAAACATTTTATGCATTTTAATTAACTGCAGACAGGCAGCTAGACTTGAAATATTGTAGCCAATATCTTATTTTATTTCATGAAAAATATTGTTTAAAATTGGGTTGGTTATACCGGTAGATTGTAACTGTTATTCCTGGGTTTTTTTATAATTTTTATGTGAATAAAATTGTTTTAAATTGAAATTTGATTCACTTTTATTAACACTGAGAAACAAAATTTTGCAATCATTATTTGACAACTGATCCTGGGTAATCTTTACATTCTGATTTCGAAAATGTCATTATTTTTCCCCTAACGGGTCTCAGT
>RDPX01000057.1:2195609-2241589 GCA_003991215.1 Morbakka virulenta
TGTATGTCTTACTCTAAAGCCTTTGCTTGCCTTAGGTCACGGGGGTGACCCGGTAAGCAATTGAATAAATATGCAAGATAAGGAAATATAATAATAATAATAATAATAATAGTAATAATAATAATAATAATAATAATAATAATTAAAAAAAACACAAACACATTGAGAAGATTCGAGAACATTTTTCACATACTTAGCTTAAAAAAACCGTCCTGAATACCATTGCTCGATTTTTATTACATTTTTTGATGATCTTTTGCACTGGATACTTTGCTGTTTTAAATATTGATTGATTGATCGCTTTATTTATTTACGTATTTTTAAGTACTGAAAACTTGGAGTTACATCAAAGCCGAGCAATAATACAAAGACAGCACGAGGTAGGGTTTTGACGAGATGTGAACTTTTTTTTTGCATACAATTTGGACCATTTACTTTTTTGCATATGAAATTTGGCAATTTTTGCTTGTACATTTTTTAACGTAAAGCATTATGTTCTTTTTGACTAATTGTTTCCACGCTCTTTTATTGTTATACCCTTTTCTTGGCATAAACCCAAATTTTTGTTCCTATTTCTCTGATTAATTTTAAGTTTGTTTTTGTTTTTGTACTGAAATAGGAGGTGCAATGAGTCTTATTTTTTTGACTTTAGATGCTGTCAAGAGAGAATGAAAAGTTAGCAACAAAATTGGAAGAGCTGGAACGGTAGGACATTAGCATAAAGTATGACTCATTGTCATATGCGTTTGGATCCTAAGGGTTTTTTCACTTTTCCTGCGCCTGACAAAACGCCACGTTAATAAATAACGTTATGCTCTTTGATAGTCTGTACACTTTTGTCACTATTGTTATGGTGTAGATTTTTGCTATGCAAAATAGTTACCCATTGCTCGTATTAAGGTGTCAAGATGACCGAGACGCACAAGATATGTAGATAACGAAGACTAACATCTCTGGAAAAGTAAGAATTAGTGTTACTTTACTGTAGTTGTGAAGAAACGATGGATTGATATCGAAGAACTGAATTGTTTAATATTGTGGACAATAAAAAAATCGATCTCAAAACGGACAATTGCTTAGCGGGATAACGAGAAAAGACTCTTACTTAGATCAACACAATGAGTTTACCAGTAAAAGTCAATTTAAATTGGATTCAAAAAAATATAACAAATTTAACGACGATACTTATTAACCATTAGATTCTGTAACACAGCGTTTGGTAATACATAATTCACTCTTCGAGACACAACGAACCAATTAAAAGTAAAACTGTGGCGTTAGAAGAACATTCATCTAAAGAATTTAAAGATTGGAATGTTTCCAAAAGATCAGAAGGAATTGATTGTTTTGCAACAACAACCTCAGAAGAAACCCTGAGAATCTCTAATATAGCAGGATCTAACGAAACTAACAGCTTACATCGAAATTAACCTGCTAATGCGTATAATGAGAATGAGGGAATGATAACGGCGACAATGATGATGGAGACTGGATTAACATAGCATTTTATTAAGTGACTTTTCCTATCGGAGTCAAACACTGCAAGACTTGTTGAAAAGCTTATATGATAGTGTTTATAATCATCGTAATGTACCGAGCTTTTGGGTAGGAAGTAGTTTTCTTTATCTAAAACTCAAAAAAATTGCCCCAAAATACTTTTTTATTTTAAACGGGTATTAATTATGCTGCAATTTTATTTTTATTTTGCTTTTTGTGGTAGTTAATTATAAATAATCCCAGTACTTTAAAAATAGATGCGTGTTAAGGATTATTTTTCTCAGAGTATTTCTTAACCTACAAGAGCATTTATCGGTGACGAATGCAAAACTCCTGTACTGACAAGTTGTCATAATTAGGTATCTTTGATTTTCCATTTAAGACAATAACCCATGGCTTTCTCCATTGCAAACGTTGGTTTGAATGTTCTACTAATATTTACCTTCCTCGCCAACACAGCTATATCAACAACAAAGTACTAAGAAAGCTGTCTTCATCAACCGGCCTCGACATTCTCAACACATATGATAAAATAATGAAAACTTATGTTACATTCCGTAGCCCCTCGGACGTAAGGCTAGGAACCTCGTCACCGCACATAGTGAGCGCTGATATTACTCTATTTGCTCTTGATATTACCTTTCCAAAGACAATTCCGGATACCTTACCACTTTTATGCCGTCATCCTACCTAGTTTCTTGCCATACACCAGTTTCTTTTTCCAATGTTCATATTTTAACTGCAATAAACTACTTAGTAGAGGCGCAGTCTCCATAGCCTGCTCTGACTGGACCCAGTTGTATCCGTATTATGAAAACCTTAACTGGCTATGTAAGTGGGCTTCACCTCTACTTTTATCATCCTTTTCACCGTTTCTTTAATCTTGTTATTGTAAGTAATATCAGTCTCGTTTGCAACCACATTACAGCCTTTAAAAATCTACAGTGAATTCTAGTATCCTTAATCCTCATCTGATGCTTGAAAAAGTTTGTTGTGTGGATCATTTCACTCAAAATAGTGACAGGTTCACACCACTTGAGGATGGGAATATTTTTCTTAATTTGTTTTTTTTTGTATTCTGTTGTTTGTTTTGTTGTTGTTTCTTTCTATGGCAGAGTCAGTTGTTACTGAGGGATGTAAATTATTTTATTACCATTCTTGAAATAGTTAGCTTACCACAATTTCGTCTCGATATCGTTTTTTTAAGTCTACAAAAAAGGCTAAGCGAGTTCCAATGAAACTTTTAAGTAATATATATATATATATATATATATATATATATATATATATATATATATATATATGTGTGTGTGTGTGTGTGTGTGTGTGTGTGTGTGTTTGTAATAATTTTTGATTAACAAAAAATCCATATTATATGTGTTGACACATGTCTATGTATTTTCNTTGTTTCTTTCTATGGCAGAGTCAGTTGTTACTGAGGGATGTAAATTATTTTATTACCATTCTTGAAATAGTTAGCTTACCACAATTTCGTCTCGATATCGTTTTTTTAAGTCTACAAAAAAGGCTGAGCGAGTTCCAATGAAACTTTTAAGTAATATATATATATATATATATATATATATATATATATATATATATGTGTGTGTGTGTGTGTTATAAATATTAATTTCAACAACAAAGACATTTTGTATGATAGGACAAGCTTTCGTGTATTTACTTCGTCAGGTCTAGTCCATATTTACAATGCAGGCGTATATAAAGTAATCTAAAATACCACGAGAATAAAAATTACAATGGGGGTTATTCATTTACAGTCCCTAGATAGAATACAAAATTTTTTAAATATAATAGAAGCACAAAATGTGTGTATTAGTTAAACATACATGGTAAAAACAATTTTAAAAATTTAAGGCGACAGGGGAGTACAAAGTATAAAGTACAAAAATTATGTTGATAAAAAAATACCAGATCACACTGAAACAATGTGATATGAGCGTGCAAATAACCAAAAGTATATAATTGAGAAAATTGTGTAGAAAACATCAAAATCTCAAAAAGTAACAAGAGGAATTCGGAAAAAAACAAAAACAAACAAATCAAATTTGACCAAAGAAACCAAAAATGTGCTAACTGGAACTGTGCAAAAGCTATAGCCCAGACCTCTCAATGAACGATATACACGTTCAAAAATGCGCAAAAAGGCGAAGCAGCATAAATGGTTTCTAAAAAATACAATCCAAAGATCCACTTAATACAACGGGACCCTTTTATCATTTAAACCTGAGGGTGTAAAAGTTTGCAAAGTATATTGCCAATAAGATTCCCGCGTCCTAAGTTGACTTTCAGAAATAGAAGAATCAATAATTTGAAAATTCCAATCTTCCATCCCATGATGGGCCCCCTGTGGAAAATGTTCCCAGAGATGTGCTTGTGGTACTTTTTTGCCCACGTTAAGCGACCCATTTTGTTTTCTTTCCTGATATTTACTAAAATGACTTTTATAATTATTGAACCTAGTTCGAAAAGGGGTAATCGTACTGCCAATATAAATTTTCTTACAAGTTTTACAGGTAAGTTTGTATACTACATGATTAGAATTGCAATTATAAACACCTTTCCTTAAAAAATATATTTTACTATGATCATCATTAAAAAACGTATTAGAAACCTCTAAAAAATTGCAAACTTCACACAAAGGGTGATTACATTGCTTACAACTTCCTGTGGCAGAGTTAGTATCACTAAGTTTAGAACTGACCAAAATGTCCTGAAGGCGTTTTGCCCTACGAAATGATACCATAGGGACTTCTGAGAAGACTCCTCTATGTTCTTGCAAAATGACCTGAGCCTTATTAAGAATATCATACATTTTGCGGCTTAACGCCGGATGAAAAGTAATGACGAAACATATCCTATTACCCGCCCGATTTGCACTCCCAGACCTCTGAAGCAAGCAATCACGATCTAAAGAAGCCGCTCTACCGACCTGGGTTTCGACCAATCCTTTGTCGTAATCCCTGGCTAGGGGCCACTTCTTCAGATCCGAAATCCTATTTTCAAAAAATTCATCCTTAGAGCAAATACGACGAAGACGCAATGCTTGACCATATGGTATCCCCTTCTTAATATGAAATGTGTGACACGACCTAAAATGTAAAAGTTGGTGAGTATCATTTCCCTTAACAAACAAGTCAGTGACCTGAGTGTTACCTTCCTTCTTAACCAAAACATCTAAGAACTCAATAGAAGCAAAAGAACACTTATATGTGAACTTGATACTGGGATATAAACCATTCAAGTAAGAAAGAAACTCCAATAATGCATGCTCCCAGACTAGAAATATGTCGTCAATATGCCTCCACCACACCCAAGGCTTTAATTGATAATCATTTAAAGCTTTTTCCTCAAAATCTCCCATAAAAAGAACCGCATACGGAGGTGCGAATTTTGTACCAATGGCGGTGTCATTAAGTTGTTGATAAATTTTGGAATTATGCTCAAAATAATTATTTTTAAGAACAATATCCGCGAACTTAATAAATGTTCCTGTACTTATAGATCATGGACTCCTAAATAATAACATCTGGACTGGAAACTGGATTCCAGGGTGTACAAGATGAGGCCAGTTTTCCTTAGAAGCGAAAGTACATTCTTACACTATCAGCAGCTCTCCTTACATCTATCTCATCATATGACGAAACTCCAATCCACAAAAAGAGGGATCAGCCATTACAGTAAAGTACTGATAAGGGGGAAGTCTATGAAAGATATGACTGTGAAGGGGGTCGGGGTTACAATAAATGGTCAAAATGTCATGATGTTATTATTTAGGAGTCCATGTTATAGATTTATCACCCCTCGCATCAAGTGCCCTTCTTAATGTCTCCAAGCCCTCTGCATGAGGTATATTCGGATACAACCCCACCACATCGACTGCACAAAGAAGGGCTCCATCAGGCAAAGGTGGTAAGTCCCTAAGCTTACAAAAAATCCGACGAGTCCTTAATATATGACTTAACTCTAGTAGAGAGAGGTTGTAAATGAAAATCTAAAAATGACGAAAGTTTCTCTGTGGAATAACCACAGTTAGAAATGACAGGCCTTCCTGAAACTGAAAAAAGACGTTTATGGATCTTGGGCACAAGATAAAACCTACCTAAACGGGGGTTAATTAACCAAAAGATAGTCATGAAGGTCTTTACTTATTTCCTCCTTATTAAAAACTTTCTTAAGCGTATCAGGAATTAGCTTATGAAGGCCAGGCAAATGGTCCCTAAGACACTCCCTGTACACTTCCTTATCAAACAAGTGGTTATCAGCCTCCCTTAAATAATCTCCCTTGCCCCAGACTACCACTGCGGGCCCTTTGTCTGCCCCTTTGATAACAATAGAGTCATCGTTTCTTAAATTTCTGAGAGCTTCTTGTTCTTCAACAGTGAGATTTGAGAAGTTAGAACCATTACAATTTATGGACATAAGTTCCTCTTCCAAATAACTTAGATGAACCTCAATCGAAGCATCCACATTTTTGGGATTAAATCTCGAGGGAATTATATATATATATTATATATAGGCCATGTGGTCAAGCATTTTAGAGATCATACACATTCAGCTTTATCTTTTAATTGCATTTATGACTTTGAAATTGCTTTTGCTATTACAGAGTGTTCGTGTCATCTCCGATAGCCACCAGTACACAAAATGAGAGCGTGTCCGTTTTGTCGTCAAGAGAAGGCCCAAGTCCATGGTCGCTTATCAGACAGCGATATTTGACTCGAAGCGGAAAGGAATTTACTGCTAAAGGTTAAAGTTTCAGCTATACATGTATTGTTTACTTGTCGAATGGACCGCAACAAAAAGTTTTGTAGTAACAAACCTGTTTTAAAATATTTATTCATTTCACTTGTACTTGTACGCGAAAAGCGTGATAAAACCATTTTCTAGACAACTTTGGACAGTCATTCAATGAACAGTTTCAATTAAACGTACTACTGAATAGTGACCTTTTGTCTCGCAATAACTTTTTTTAATTTTCGTATACAAGGAAACAGAGATGTATCTGACTGTAATAGAAACGAATTTTATTTACTTTGTAACGCACAAGAATCGTGATTTCCTCTTTTGGTTTTGTTTAGAGAACCGTCTTTTAAATGCTGAAGGTGGTTAGAGGACGAAACTAACCTGTTAATGTATTCTGTAGTAAGAAATAATGCGTTTAATTTTCAAAATTCTTAAATATATCTATATATACTCAATCTGCAGACAGTACTGTTTCGCCCTTTGTGGGCTCATCAGTGCAGCATAGAGCTTCTGCGACATAACTCTCTGGCCATGTTGCCGGAGCAAACACAGCTTAAAGANGTGTGTTGGTGTGATGGTGGCTGATATAGACTCTGAGATATGTCTCTCTGTTTAGATTTGGGGAAAAAACACTGTGAGAAGATTGATTGTGTTATTGTGTAAGAGATTACAAAACACATGATGATATTGTGTTTAGTGTATATATATATATATATATATATATATATATATATATATATATATATATATATATATATATATATATATATATATATAAATATATATATATATATATATATATATATATATATATATATATATATATATATATATATATAAAATATAATTTTATTTTTAATTGTTATAGAAAACAGTCAACCCAAAGCTGCACCTCCTGAAAAAGACCAAAAGGTAGTGTTTCCACCTCTTCGTAAAGGTACCTACCCCAATTACACTGCTCAAGACCTATCAGAGGATTTTGCTCTTGAAAGCCGCAAGTTAAAAGAAGAAAGGGCAAGGAAAGAAAAGCAAGGGAAGAACCAAGTGTGTGATCTTAAAACAAGAAAAAACCAAGGTAAGCTTCCTTCAGTCCTGCCCTGTCATTTTGTTGATAGTTAAAGGACTTCGAAATTTTTAATTACATTGCTTTTAGGCTTTATTTTTTAGATTTTAAGTTTGACAAATGACCATTTCGAGACACCAGTGAAGTTAACCAATTGTAAAAGAGGCAAATGAGTAAATCTTAATGTATGATCTAAGGATTAAAATCCATTGGTAGACCCCTAAATTATAAGATAGAACAATGGAACAATTTGCATTAATTTGATTGAATTCTGTGCAAGCTAGTGACGTCATTTGAGTAAATTTGGGAATGGAACGGGTTATAAATGTATTTCTGGTATTTTTAGTTTTGGGATAATTTTGCCTGTGTGCGAAAGTAATCCCCCACTACCGTACGCTATTCTTGAGCACCAGTGAGAATACGATTCTGATAACTGTTAAATTGCTTGTTATTTTGTTTAGTTAAAAACGTACTAATGTAGCTGCAATTGTTTTGATCCAAGGAAGGACGCAGCGCGAAAGCAATATGTGTAATAGTTTTAATCAGTAGCGTGAATTGATGAATATGGGGTCACACTCGCTCAGGAATGTGCACATGGATAAATATGGCCTGTGGAAGGTTTGAGAATACTTCGCTTTTCGTAAACTCGTAGTCCTTTTTTCTCTTGTAGATGACAAGGCTAGGAATGTAGATCAAGGAGCACACGAGAGAGACGACTTGAGTATTCATTCATTAGACAATGAGTATAAAGAAGAAGATAGTGACGCTGATATTCATCAGAAGTTAGGCACCAATGAAAGTAAGTTATGGCTTGATTGTTGTTAAAGGAGATTTTACCTCAAGTTATTCAACAGTTTATTGTTTTCTTGGGTTTTTGAGTTATCATAGTTTCATGCTTATAATTTTTGCCTTACTTAAAATAGGATAGCTGATTTGTTTTACACGGAAAACCGTATCTTCTTGCTGTTTCCCTTCAACGTGAAACGTAACTAATAAGGTCACCAAGCCACATTGGTTTCTGTGATACTAAACATAGACAATACAAGTACATTGGTCTTTTGTCCCGTATCTTCTAAACAGTTTGTTTTTTGATCACACCTTTTGTATATTCATTAACATAATTGCGTCCATATTTGCATCTGTTATTGAAAATAATGTGTATTTTCCTCTTTTCTCGTTAACAGACAACAATATTAAAGTGGCTGATCCCAGCACCGGGACTAGAAGTGTGAAGACAACCCGTAAGCCACCAGTACATAAGACAAGGTCAGTATGACGATTGGAATGGAAATTCTGCTTTCGTTTGCCAGGGTTAAGTTATGCCTTTGCGCACCTGATTATGTATGCTACACATATTTGGGTTTGTTTCCGTTCAAGAGTAATTAACTAAAAAATATAGAAAATGGAGATTTTACGTTGATGTCCTCATTAGCTGTTAAATAATTTTGAAAAACAAAAATAAATTGATAAACTGCACTAACACTAAGTAGCTTATTAATGACATAAGAGTCTGAAAAACTTTGACCGCGAAAAAACAAACTTCAGCACTTAATTTAAACACAAAGCTAACCCGAAACTCAGAAGTATTAAATTTTAATTTTCTTGATAACTGCACTTGTTTTTCCGCAGATACTTTTAAGTGGTATTTTATTAACCAGAAATAAATAAAGCGATGTAGAAATACAAAAAAAAATTGACAAACCAGCATTCTGGAAATACTTCTTTTCTTTAGTCAAACACTAGTGTAATGCATGTAAATTAGAAGTCGGATTTTCGGCACTGTCAAAGTGATGGAATATAAACATAATAATTTGTTTAAAATAATTAAACACCTTAGTTTCAGTTTTGTTATGTGAAACCTTTGTAGAACGCTAACTCGTCGGAACGCCCTGGAGTAGCCATTAATAGAGATGCTCTTAAATGTATAAATAGTAGAAATTGAAGTTAGCAATTGTTTGAAGTTGATAAAAAGATTGATATATTTGCAAGGGTTACCAAAAGTGACAATTAAAGCACGAAAAAACTGAACATTGCAGGGTTTTTTCTTTAATCAAGAGATAGGTCAGGTGATATTCTAAAACTTTAACCCAAACACTAAATAACAAACATGTTTACAATATCTTACATCTATGTTTACATTACAATTGAAAGAAAATATTGGATATGACCTCTTTGTTAAGATATTGGAGCAAATTTAAGGATTTGTAGTCCACTTGTGTAGGCTTGGTTTCCCAGCAAACAGCTTTTAGATTTGTTTTGCAGGTGTACTTAGCTTAATTGCATATGTCTCGATGCTTTTTCGGGATTGTTTGATAGTTACTGAGTTGTGAAATATTGACTTTTGATTACTATGTTGTTCTAACACAATGTCAATGAGTTGTTTTAACCCTTGCCTACATTAATCATAGGCTGTAGGTGGAATCTAGTTACAAACAGCCAGAGATTTGTATTTGTTTTGTTTTTCTTTGTGAAAGTTATATTAATATTGAAAAACGGAGAACGATGGAAAAATAAAAACATGCCTTAAATTAATTTTAATACCAGTTCATATTTGATGAAAATGGTTGCAGTGAAGTCACTGCATTAGGCTCCCCGAATAATAAAGACAGAGGCAACGCTTGTTTTATTATTCTTCCAACTTAAAATTTTTTGTATAGAAGAGATGCACAGACAAACTTAGAATAAGACGATGATTTGCTGTTATTTATGCATAATAATTGTTTACGGGGTATGTTTTATTAAGGAAGCAACCTAGCATACAAAAAGAAAAGAAAAAAGGAGGTTATGCTGCACTTTTTGCTCATCGCAAGGAAAAAAATAAAAGTAGTGCGGGGAAAGGCGCCAGATATGCCCCACAACAAATGGTTACAAATTACGAAGAACAGAATGTATACACACAGCCAACGCAGTTTCAGAGTTATGATAATGCTTTTTCGTATTACTATGGTGGAGTAAATGGTAAGACCCTCGCGATTTTTTCATTTGTCTTCTTTTGCTGTATAATTGTTCTTCAAAAGAAAATGTTTTTAGAAATATTCAAAGTTTTGTTTCCTAAAAAGTAACCAGATTATAGTAATAATTACAGTCATTAATTCTGCAATCATGAAGGAAAGCTACCGTAATTCTTCTAATTTAGAGCGGGGGTGAAATAAATTTTTTTCCTCCGACTCGCGTTAATAAGTAGAGGAAATGAAAGGGCAATTGTTAAGCAATGCGAATCCGCACAAATAATATTATTAAAGGACAATTAATTTTTCTCTATAAAATAAAAGGAATTTTAATAATTTTTTTCTCTAAAAGGTATTTGCTTTGTAAATGTCCTATTTTCTTGAAGTGTCGTTTTTCTTCAGCTTTTTGATTAATTTTCTCTTTGCTTTCTTGCTTGCTTTATTTTGTCATTCCATTACCTTTTCAACGGGGCTAAGTGACTTAAATTGCATTTCTATATCTGTAGATCTGTAAATATACGTTGCAGGAAGGTCCATTTCCCTTTGATTAAGGCAGTTTATAAACGTCTTTCTGTAATTTTTTCTCACAAGGTCACCCTCTACCTGTTTTAGATAAAAATTTAATACCCATGCAGCAAAAAGTTATAGTCAGCAATAAATCAGAGGGAAATAAAATATGGCAAAATTGCTGTTTATAATTGGAGGAAATGGACAATTTTCACCTCACATTTGCTCACTCGTATTAATTAGAGAATGTGTTAAATTAGAAGAATGGAGTATATAAATAAAATATACATATTTTATACGTAGAGAGCATGTGTGTCTTCATTCTCCATCGGTAGAAGAAGAATTCTCGTATTGCTCACTGTTGTTTTGGATGGATTGGTTAGATCTTTGCTGAATATACTAATATTCCTAAATGCACACCTTGCTTGCAAGAAAAACCAGCACAGAACTTGTTGGCGTTTGTTGTTACAGGCTTTGCCAGATTGGCTTATCTGTTCCACTTCCTAATTTTAGATACCTTACCCAAAGCACAGTTCTATCGCTAACAAAATAAAGGAAACTTCATTTTACTTTTGAGACGTTTTATTCCATGTTTGCTACTAAATGAATTTTTAAGGTGACAAACATTTATATGTTTAAAATCATTTTACAATTTGGAAGTATCTGAATATTTTCTTGTGTTCCCAGCAGAGTCCTGTCAATAATTTTACAGTGATATAATTTAAACTATGGTATCGTAGTGACAAGAATATGGTCCTAATTTCATTTTTACCCTCTAATTTTTGTGTAAAAGTGGACACAGTTTAGACGAAATCTGATACAAATTCAGATTTCAGAGTTAAAAAGTAAACAATCACAAAAGTTACCTGGCCGTATGTATTTTGACTCTTAATGTAGCATAACAAAAATTTCTTTAGTAAAAGCCAGGTCATTATCCTCGATCTTTCCTGTCTGTGCTAGAATGCATAAGCCATATTTGTAAGGTGGATTTTGGAAAATTAGCTGGCTCTTTAGATACGAATATTATAACAGATAATGAAAACTAATATATTATGGATTAACTAGTTTTACAAGTAGAAAGGAACAATAGGGTATTAACAATTTATCTTCTATATGACAAGAAAAAGGATATAAGTTATACTTCAGTGATGTCATAGTTGCCTTTCCAGTGTAAGATATAAAAGGACAAGACAGTGTCTTTTAATTCCTTAGGTATTTCTCGCCCATCGCCTTACCTAGGTAAGCTGTTTTAGGCATTCATGTTCTCTCCAGATCTTTCACTTTCTTTTTGAAATTTTATTCAGGCTGTCTTTGTATGAAGATGGTTAACTTCTTGTCCGTAAGTCTTTAGTACCTTGTTACCTTGCTACCTTGATCCCCCAGCCGCATCGCAGCAACGGGCCACAGTTCTCCTCCATTTATCACCGTCTTTAGCAGATTTTTGGGCTTGGAACCAGTTCGTACCACCAGCACGTAGGTCTTCAGTGACAGTTGATCTCCAGGTCTTTTGGGGGCGTCCTCGTCGTCGTTTACCAACCGGTCTCCAATTCAAAGCCACTTATGCTGAGCGAGAACCAGGAAGACGGATGATATGGCCCATTAGCTGCAATCTTCGTCGTTTCAGTATGGTGCTTAAGTATTCTGTAGATGCCTTCTCTAAGATGACTAAGTTTGATATTCTGTCTTGCCATGTGATTTTCATTATCTTACGAAGAGAGTTAAGTTGAAAAACGTCTATGCTGTTATAAATTTTTTCAGTTCCTTTCCAGCTTTCACACGCATACAAAAGAATAGAAAGTACCAGGGATGAGAACAGTCGCAATTTTACTTATAACGATATCGAATTACATTTCCAAACAGGTGTGAGTTTTTTGAAAACTGATGCAGCTTTCCCCAACTCTTATTCGAACTTCTACTTCTGTATCACCAGCGTCCGATAGGCAGCTTCCAAGATATGTAAAGTTCTCAACAAAATCCAAAGATCTACCCTCAAGAATTATATTCTGGACGCTATTATGCTTTTCTATTAGTTGGATTTTAGTTTTATTATCACTTATTCTTAATCCCACTTTTGCACTATTACTCTGTAACGAATCTGTCATTGCTTGCATCGTGGCACAATCCTTAGCTAGTATTGCAAGATCATCAGCAAAGTCTAAGTCATTCAAACAACCATTGTTCCATTGGATGCCATAACACGGGTTATTTAAAGCTTTTTTCAGCAAGTAATCAATAACGATCAAGAAGAATGGAAAAGGGATGTCACCTTGTTGTACACCGGTATCTATGCAGAATAGTCGAGAGACCCCGGAATTGGTCTTGACACAGCATTTGGAATTTTCGTACATTCGTTTAAATATTTCAATAAACTTCTGAGGAATACCATACGTTCTCAGGATCTGCCACAAAGCAGGACGATAAACACTGTCGAATGCCTTCTTGAAATCAACGTAGTTTATGACAAGAGGGTGCTGAAATTCAAGTGATTGTTCTATGATAGTTCGGAGAGAAAATATTTGCTCGTTACAAGATCTTCCACGTCTAAAACCGGCTTGTTCTTCCATGAGTTGGACATCGATTGAACTTCGATGTTTAAGAAGTATTCAACTAACTAATTTTCTTGCAATACATAAAAGAGTGACCCCTCTCCAATTATTGCAATCCGATAGGTTGCTCTTCTTGGGAAGTATTGTTATAGCGCCACTTTTCCACTCTTCAAGGATTTTACAAGTATTCCAGATAACGTTTGTAATGGACGCTAATTCTGTAACCATAGCATCACCACCGCATTTAAGAACTTCAGCTGAGATGTGACCAAGTCCAGCAGCCTTGTTGTTTGGTAGTTCATGTAAGCATGCTGAAACTTCATCTAATGAGAAGTCGTGAAGACGAATATCAAGTTCTTCTACATCTGCCAATTCGTCAGTAAAATCAAACGTATCAGTAGGTATCGGTTGGTTTAATACTTCATGAAAGTGTTCAACCCAACGTGTTTGTTGCTCATCAGACGAGAGTAATATTTTGCCACTTTTGTCTTTTATAGGTATCGATGTGTTTAGTCTTGTTCCCGTTAAGTCCCTTACAATTCTGTATCAAGAGCGGGCATCGTTTCTGGAAGCTGCTGTTTCTGCTTCACGACATTTGTTCTCAAACCAATTTTTCTTATCATTTTTGCAGCTGTATTTTACTGCTTTGTTAAGGTCGTTGTATAGAGACGGTTGTTTTGCTTGATCCCTTTTTTGTTTGATTTTCTTACGTTCATCTAGGAGTGTCCAGGTGTCATTAGATATCCATTGTTCCTTTCGAGAGCCACGTCTATAACCGATAGTTGATTTGGCTGCGGCCTCGACTGCAGATTTAAAATTTTCCCATCTCTCTTCAATATCATGTGTTTGTTCAAGTGCAGAAAAATGATTATGAATCTCGACATTATAACGTTGATGTACTGCCTCGTCTTTCAACTTGGCGATATCCAGTGCTTTGCGTTTTTCAGACTTCATCAACCACTTAAACTTAAGTTTAAGTTTTCCTACAACTAGGAAATGGTCACTACCACAATCTGCTCCTCTGAACACACGCACATCTCGTATTGAAGATCTCCACTTACTACTGATTCCTATGTAGTCGAATTCCTTCTTTGTGATATGATCAGGTGATAACCAGGTGAACTTGTGAATTTGTTTGTGTTGAAAATATGTATTGCTTATACTCAAATCATTGAAATTACAAAGGCTAACAAATCGTTCACCATTGTTGTTTATTGAATTGGCAATGCCGTGAGGGCCCAAGATCGTTTCAAAGCTCTCTCGAGATGAATCAATTTGTGCATTAAAGTCACCAATCAGCAGCTTTATGTCATGATTTGGGACATCGTTTAATGTGTCTTGTAAAACATTATAAAATTGATCTTTCTCGGTATCACTGCATTCGCTTGTAGGAGTATAAACTTGAATAATAGACACTTTAGCATGTTTGGTTTGAAAACGAGCTGTTATAATGCGTTCGTTGATTGGTTTCCACCCCAACATTGCTTTTTCGGCTGACTTTGTCATACAAATTCCTACGCCACGAATATGATATTGTGAATGTCTAGAATATATAATCGAAACGCCTTCAGAAGACATTGTACCACTGCTTGTCCATCTCGTTTCGCTTAGACCAATAATGTCAATTTTGTAGTTAATCATCTCTTTCAGAACTTGGGAAAGTCGTCCTTCTTGATGTAACGTTCTTACATTTCAGGTCGCTATTTTTGTAATTGTTTTAGCATTGAAAACAAGAGTGTTCGGAATACAAGTGTCCTTTCGGCTTTGACCTATATTCGTCATTATGACATTCGGTGATGAAATCTCTGTTTCAATACTGTGAGTTAAATGAATTTGATCTGTGGTTTCTGTAGTAACAATTTTTTACGAGATAAGATTACTAGCCGTATGCAAACCAGACTGGATATACTGCCAGTAGGTCAGTCCCATGCATGGATTTAGCCTACAGCTGGCTGTAGCTCACTGCAGTTACCGTCTCATGGGTGTGTTCCCCATGTGTAGAAGCCTCGGACCCACCATGCATGGTGCTTGCATAGTTCGGTGCCAGAGGCGGTGAACCAAGGGGGCTCAGGGGTCTTTAGTAAGAGCCACTGAATATAGGCGGTCTTAAATGGTGAGGCTATTGAATGTGGAAAAACCCTCTTACAACGTTGGTTGGATGATTTTGTACCGTTTTAACTAAATTTTGTCTTGGTGCAGTGATAGCCCACAGCCCTTTCACATAAAACAGCATGGGTCTTGCATCATGTCTGGCAAGTAATATGGTCCGTCCTAAAGACAAGATGACACCACTTCTGTCTTGGCTTTGGTTATCCCTGTTTTCAATATTGGTGGTAAAGGTCCTGTTTTAACAGATAAATGTGTTGAATAATTAACTACCCACACCTGGAGATGTTCATAGGGTTTATTACTCACAGATCTGACTCCCATTTAATAAGAAATGGTGTTAAAGAAAGGAAATCAGAACCCATCATTTAACTATTTTAAAAAAGGCTCAAGCCCAGTGATTGTCAGGATCAAATTGTTGTGTCGGTTGTACGGCGGCTGCTGCCGTATTTTTTATTGTTCTTTTTGGGGTTTTTTTTAAATGTCGTCAACAGGGATGGAAAGAAAATCAAGTTTAGAATCATCATTAAGAGAGCGTTTTTTCCATGATCTTAGCTAAGTCTTATTCTGGTTTAAAGTTTGGGAAAAATTTCTCAAATGTTAACGTAATTACGGCCCTTTTGAACTAGTACCGATTTCTTACTGATGTTTTCTTTTAAATGCTACGTCTTGGGTAAAGTGGACATTAATTTTATTGACGTTTTCTAAATGATAAATGCATGGCGAACTGGCGATCATTAATACTTGCCAAGAAATAGTAGGCGCAAAAACAGCTATGATTCAAAGATAGATCTTCTTTTTTATGTACCAATGCTGCTTGAAGCATTGATATCGTTAAAGAACGTAGTAAAGCAATGTTGGAACAACATCTGAAAGCACAACAATCTAAAAGCACACATATTACCACAGCTTTAAGGTGAGGTGGCTTGACGTTGTAGTGGGATTGTACTAACATGCTTTAACGTCTGAGCTGAACTGGTTAGGTTAGCTCTTAGCGTTTCAATGTTACATGCTTTCCAGATGAGGATTGGATTAACGTTCCTTTGCGTAAGAACATCTAGAATCCCTATGTTACCAGGACCACTTGCATATGCCAGTTACAAAACAAATGACAATACGACTGTATCCCCGCGACTTTTGTTACGACTGATTTTGTGGCCATGCAATCGCAGGTAAGGATTACATTTTTTAAACCTTAAGCATGTGCATCATGCCTTTTATCAATTTATTTTGCATTTTAGGCCTCAATACGATGACAGGCCCAGTGCAGTATGAGCTACAAGATTTAGAAGGAAAAATACGGAATGAGTTTCTGAGGAATAAGACCTACAAACACGAGTAGGTTGCCCTCGAAGTAGTGAAATTTTTGACGTATATTGAAATTGTAGCCATATCATTATCATCACAATTAAAAGAACTGTCGTAACATTTCATTTCGGTAAGACCATATGCATACAGGATAAATAACAATGTATTTTGCTGTATATTTTAAAAGAACAGGGTTTTTATCACCCAGATACCTGCATTTGGTTATTTTATCGCTTTAACAGAATGCCCTGTTCTGAGGCCTTTCTAAGCCAAGCTGTTTACCTGAACAAGAAATGTATGCAGATTACATTAACTCCATTTATTTATATTTGAGGAGAGGATTATATGTATTAATGGTACTTGCTTTTTAGCCGAAAAGGTTTTAAGTAAACTCTAAAGTATGAAATTGAAAATAATTAGTATAATAGTTTTAGGTATGTTCAGAAGCCTAAATTTACAAGACGAAATACGCAAGTATTGCTCATGCAACATAAATGTATATTTATTCCCCCAAAATTTGCTTTTACCTTTACTAGAATCTATGGAGTAAAATATGTTAACCTTTGTAACTTGGATGATATTCTCGAGCATATTGTTGTTATCATTGGTGTTTTTGGTAAAAGTTGGTCACTGGATTCCTACATTTTTTTGCTGTGGAAAATAATGAATTGCTTGCTGTTTACCAACTTGTGTAATATTGAGGCAAGAAGATTAAACCCATGCATGTTTTTTCAGAAAAATGAATGTGAAGGGAAACACGAATTGTAAGATCTTACCATTGCTTTTTCAGGACATACATTTAGTGCCGATGTGTAAATGGGAACAAATCCGTAAAGATATTTATGAAAATTTGTAAAATATTCATTTGGATTTGTTCGAAATTTTTTGAATCAGGATTATTCTATCTTATCAAAATTGGAGTTTCCCTCGTTGTGCAAATGGTATCTTTTAAAACTGTCCCAATTGATTGTAAGGAAAAATTAAAGTACGTAATGTATCTGGCGTCTGAAGCAGATACAAAACTGCTTGACAACAATTAAAGTGCTTTTAGGTGGTCGCTGTCTCATTGCCGACTGTTTGATTCCTACTGTAGGCCTCTTGGGGGTATATGATCTTCTTTTGTGTCAAAAAATTGGTTACAGGAATATTATTGAAACAGATATCTGATTGACGAAAAGCTTCAGATTAATTAGTGTTTAATGAGCTTATGAGATGGCAGGGTAAGGTTTAGCTTTGTATTTCTTGTTATTGTTACCCTGTCACATCAGAAAAGTCGGATGAAAGTGTGTTAAACTGCTGCTGCAGATACAGGACTTTGTGTAAACGTCTGTATGACGCGATTCCGCATTGAAGCAGTGTGAAGTAGATGGCAAAGTATCTTTCTTTTTGCAACACAGGTTTATGTTTCAAATGTCAGCCTGGCTATAGCAACTGGTTATCGCTTTCTGGCCGTAATGTATGAGAAATTCCTACTATGTATGAAAATATGCACCAATTAAGAAAATTCCAGTTTATTTTGGTTTTCTTTGTTCCTAACTTTCAATAAACAGTAGTAGTCTTCGTTATATTCTTGCCAGTCATTTATTGGAATCCAGTTTTTGACTGGGGATACCCAAGACAACAGATTTTTGAATAAGCGATTGCCAAAACATATTAAGAAATGGATTTCAAAGTTCAATTTGAATTCACAACGGATACTGTCTGTATATACTCAGGCACGTGCTGTCCTCATTTTTAGTTGGTGGCTAGGTCAAGTGCTCTTCAATTTGACATTCATCCAGTCAACAGAATTTATTGATGCAATCCAGTCATTGTTTGGAATTTCATTAATAGCCAACTGAGTAAATCCCATCGAATGGGCTTTAATTTCTTGCTACTGATTAGAAATTGAAACTGGACAGTTATTTCATTAGAAGGAAATAATCAACTGTAATTATCAACAGTATTAATTTGTTCACACCATTTTTTAGTTAAAAATTATTATTTTTTCATTAAAAAATAAATTCATTAAAATCGGACCCTATTAAGAAACGAAAGGTGTGGATTCATGACGACTTTCTACCTTAAACATGCGTGGAATACGAGAAAGATAATAAAAATGTGCACGAATGCACATTCTTTCGTCCCTAGTAATTGCTATCCTATAAATGTTATTGAAGCCATCGACACTGATTCTCACGNGTGTTAAAGCCCATCGAATGGGCTTTAATTTCTTGCTACTGATTAGAAATTGAAACTGGACAGTTATTTTATTAGAAGGAAATAATCAACTGTAATTATCAACAGTATTAATTTGTTCACACCATTTTTTAGTTAAAAATTATTATTTTTTCATTAAAAAATAAATTCATTAAAATCGGACCCTATTAAGAAACGAAAGGTGTGGATTCATGACGACTTTCTACCTTAAACATGCGTGGAATACGAGAAAGATAATAAAAATGTGCACGAATGCACATTCTTTCGTCCCTAGTAATTGCTATCCTATAAATGTTATTGAAGCCATCGACACTGATTCTCACGTATCTTCTTATGGTTATTTTTGATAGTTGTGACAAGGTCGTGGATTTCATTGGAAATTATGGATTTCAATTTTTATGAAAAATGTATTTGCCTGCTTTATTTGGCGACAGACGTCTTTGTTTGTCTTTCTTGTATAAAAATGGTGACCCCACCCCCCTTCCAGAATAATAGTTATAAATCATGAATTTTTATGTTTTCGTGTTATTTTATTTTGGTAAGTTAAAGTACTGTTGTAGTAAATGATTATTGCAGTGTAAGTACACTAATATTTTAACCTAACTATGCCTTTTATAAATAAATTTGTAAATGGAGTTGTGGGTAGTTTTTTAATCAGAGCATTGTAAATAAGCCCTGCCATTTTAGCTCTTAACTTGAAAATATTTCTTTGGAACATACAATTTGTAAGATACAAAAGAACAAAACAGAAGTTGTTTCAATTGTAATTCATCTCCGTAGTTTCTATTGTCAATCTAATAAGAGTAGAAAAAACTGGGATTCAGGTGGATTTTTTTTATGGCTGATGAGAAAATGTAGCTTAAATACAATTGAGTGTTTTAAGATATTTTTATGGAATGTGTACGTGAGAAAATACGGTGTTGCTACATTTCTCTTACAATTGTCAAGAGTAACATTAATCAGTCAGAGCACTTTTGCATTGAAAGTCATATTTTGAGTCATACGTCGTGTCCAAAATTTTCTAATTTTGGACACGAAATTCTTATTAAACATTTCCCGAGGCCAAATTGTGACCTCTTTGAGTCAGATAAGACCTATAACAATTAGCATTTCAATATCAACCTATAATGTTACGGTATGAATACCAAAGCTGATAATACATGGAAGTTATTTGTGATTGTTAATTTGTTCTGGTGCGCTCAGATGGTTTTCATTTTAGCCATTGCACAAAATGTTTAGGGCATGGGTATAAAACACATTTTGTTTCTCAAATCTTCAAGTGCTCTTTTGATGATTTCGAAATTGGATACTAAATACTACTTCTGCTATTACTGTCACTAACAACTACCTTTGGCCCTTTCTGACCTGCTACGTCATAAAAATAGAGTGCTTCATCAAAATTGTTTATTTGTAAGGTCAAGTTGGCACCATAGCAGATAAAAGATATTGTACGAAGAAAGGGATAGGGCTACAAATAATGAGTAGTTAGTTAGGCAGCAATGCTTGTCAGTGGTGAATTATATTTAACAGGTAGGTGATGTTAATATTGCAAAGATATCCCAAATGAAGTTTTTGTGAATTGGAATTTTTTATTTGCTAATATCCTTGCTTGACCTGAAAGTGGTTTTATTCACAATTTTTCGTAGGGTATTTGCTTTAGATTGACAGTTGAAATTTTCCTCGGATACAAAACGTTGAAACTAGCACAAGTAGATAAACATTATATTATCACATGTATTTGGATATAATATTAACTATGTATATGTATAAAAATATATTTTTTAACTAATATTATACAGAAATATTTACTACGTTATTGTTGACAATTAAAAATTATAAGATGTTTGAATTGTATAGATGTTTCATGCGGTTGCTTGGCTTTTTAATGACTTCTTGAAAATTGGGCTAATGAAAATTAAAAAATAACATTGAAGATACTTTTTAGTACAGTTGTATATGGTATTGATACTTTCTTCTGTTTGACACCTTTCCAGTTTTTTTTAGTATTTTTAATCTTTCTATGAAGTTTGTTCTTGAGACACTTTTCTCATTTCCTCTTTCGTAAAGGAGAAGATAACACAAAAGTTATATCCACTGGGACCATTTGTGGCGAGTAAGGGAACACATTCCTGGCATAAATGTTATTTGCAAATACCAAGCTAGATAAAGGGGGTTCTTTTATCATAAACTCGCACTACGATACTCCCCATAACAGCATTGTTGCTGAGCAACAGAGATATACAAACCTGAGTTCCCACTGTCCAATTGTTCGGTTATTTTTAGACTCGGACTGGCATACTATAACCTCAGTAAAAAGAATCAGCTGCTCCAACGAAAGCAGTTGAATTTCCCTAAATAATTCACCAGGCAGAACAAAGGTCATCGCAGCAGGCAAAATGCCTTGACTCTCGTTTGCTTTTAGATTTGATAGAGAGGTAAAAAAAAGTGGGTTGGAATTGGGAGGAGAGGACGATGTTAAAGCAACAAACCGTAAATATTGGCATCGCCTAGCTGGCTGATTCGATATGAGGCAATAATATTATGGCCTTCGAGATTGATAAAGCAGCCTTTTAATGGACGGCCCCCCTTGCCTTGAATTTCGAGTTACCTAAAAATGTGAACTAAAGAAAATTGTCAAATGAGGAGCTGAATGTTCTGTGCAAAGAAAGTAGCTATTTTTATTAAACCGGTAGACGCAGAGTTGTAAGACGGAAGGCTTTGATAAAAAAAACTTTTTGTCAGATTATAGTTTATTTGTCTTCTTTTGGTAGCTTAAATTGCTATAAAAATTATTGTTTATATCAGCGTGTGAATTTATTATTTATTTATTATTTATTATAATTTATTATCTTAGTAACCGGGATCGAAACACATACACCCAAATCAAAATATCTAAAAAGGCACTCTGCTCACCACAGGGCGAATTATTACTAGTATCAGATGTCAAAGAGATAAAACATGAAAGACCAATTATGAAAATGAGCATCAAGATATTACCTGCAAGGCAACGCATTAAAATACTTTCAGTGAATTCAAGATAAAAGATAATTCCACTATACAAAAAGAAAAGCTACAAATTGTGGACTGCTCGTAAGCTTATATTCAAATGTTAAAATATTGCTTTTGTAGATTATTCTAGAACACGAAATGTGGAAAGAAGGATTTGCCTTCATTGTGCTTAAAAGTTCTAGTCTGATATGACAAATCAGACAGTATTGTAAGGTATTGGTTTTGCAAAGAGCCAACACCCCTATCAAATAATCACTTACACAATATTCCAGTTAAGAAGACATAGCTTGTCGGTGTTGTTAAAGACTAGGCTATTCAACAAGTAACGAGGCATAATATATTGTACTGAACTAATTTTTTTGAGTGGGTGAAAAAGGGACTCTATTATACTCATTTATTTTGGAATTTTACTCGAACACTAGAATGTCATCGGCATTTAACAGTGTAAACATTATAGAGGGAATGGTTTTGTAATGCATTACAATAAAAATTCCATGGATTTCAGACAACTTTTTAGGTTTCCATAGAAATCATACCCGTGGTGAAATAAGTTTCTTGCAAGCTGCAAAACTGCAATTAAATAAGAAAGTTTGTCACACAAAAGAAAAAGACAGACATAGATATATAAACAATAAAAACTGTATTTTATGAATGTTTTATGATTACGATATTTCTATTGGAAGAACCTGATATTCTCCTTTGGTGCTTCAAGTATAGAATGAGCTGATCAGATTCCCTTGCTGAGGTTATTTATAGTTATATATATAAAACACTGACAAGTCTGCACTATTTTAATTTTTTTGAAATCCTTTCGGAGCCAAATATTAATTACCTGGTATCGGACAATTGTTTTACGCCGTTTGTTGTGTGATAATAATTGTATAAATGACTGGGATGGTGTTGAAACCATATGTTAACTCCCATCATACTAGGAGCCTACCATAACTCTAAAATTGTCTTCGATGTCCTTTCCATTTTCCCCAGTAACCTTACTTTACAATAAAATCCTTAAACAGCAAAAGAATTTCATTGCATTTTAACCATGTTTTAACTCGTTCTAGATTTGCTTGTGCCTTACTGGAACTCACTTTTATTTTTGCACATTTCTGCCAAAGCCACAAAGCACCACTTATCTTTTCCAGAAGTTAGAAGAGGGAAAGCAAGAGAAGATTGATAATAGAAACGTAAAAATACAACTGTTTACAGAGGATAGGAGAAAGCAGGGAAGCTCAACTTTATTCAAAAAGCAAGAGGATGGAGAAGAGTTCCAATCCTTCGATAAACGCGAAAATAAATTACTAGTAATGGAAAAGCTTTTCCAATCTCGCATTAAGTTAGCATTCGAATGAGTGTTTGCAGAAAGACGTTAAGAGCGCTTGAAAAGATTCAAGAAAGGAAAGAGAATGATTTTCACAGAAAGGAGAAACAGTCAGTGAAACAAAATTTCGTTTTTAAGTATTAATCGCATTCAGACAGTAAATGTTGGCCACAAGTAGCACATTTGGATTTTTAGTAGATCAGCACGATAGCAAGAGAAATTTTCTGACTTTAGTTCATGGTTATAAAAATGATAGATAGAATGCTCAGTTTCCTCCATCCGAGTTTGTTCTTAGTAAAACGTCTCACCCAACAGCCTTTCCAATGTGAAAAACTACCTGGTACAGCTTGAAGAACCATATCAGGTACACATGACACACAAAGTGAACGGCCATGCAAGCCAATGTTGAGGTCTAACAATAATTAAAGTGAATAAAAATATGGCATAATACTACAAAATTTAAATGCAGCTTACTTATACTTATACTGATATGTAATTAAATATGCCAGATAAGCACCTTACATAACAGTCAGTAATACTATTTTTACTTTAGAATATCACCAACATGTCAAGCAGTGCATATTAGCGCCTTCCATCATATTGATACTCTTCAGTGCCACTTCCTTTCAGCCAATCTTATCTGTAGCTGAGGTCAGAGAATGTTAAAGATTTTATACGGAGTTTAGAGTAGCCTGTTAAACTGGGATGTTCAGGAGGGTATCCTGGTGGGTACTTCTGGAAAAAAGAAAAGAGTGAAAATCATTGAAATAAAGTTTTTTGAACAAATATGTTTTACTACTCTTTATATATCTGATTCCCACCTTTGTTTTCTAGTCAGATGACGTGAGACGTCCATTTTTTTACCACTTCACTCTGTCTGCTTGCCACATTTTATTCAACTAACTAGTCACATCACCGTTGCTATGTATATTGGGCATGAAAGAAGTGACATTTTGCCCCCAGAACCATTTAGAGGATCTGGCATTGGTCTTCGTCTGCTCAGCCATGTCTCACAGTTATTAAGTCCCATTTAATACTTCTACGTGATAAATAAGCTTCTAGTCAGAGTCATAGCGATGACAGAGAGAAAAATTAATACAGGGTGGAAAAAAGCTAGTAACTTTGTGTAAATTATAATTATTATCGAAACTTTTGTACCATGAAGACCGTAATAAATATTGAGAATATGGCATTTTATTTTTACACCAATCGAAGTAATCGTGTTAATATTGTATTAGCCTTGGCCTGCCCACGAGGAGGTGGAAGTGGTAAGATGTATGACCAACTTAAACAACTGTTGGAGAAGGGAAAAGAAAACACCTTTGTTTTGTTATAATATCATTTTCCCGAGTAACTGAGGCAGTAAGTGCCCTTCAGGGGAATCCTGTTTTGACATTGAGGAATTTCTTTCCCGGATGCCTTTCCTGACGCCAATCAATGGCATTTTTCTTTTGTAAAGAAACAAATTCTTTTCGCCCGCCCGGGGAATCGAGCTTGGAACCTCTTGGTTACGGTGCAACTGCTCTAATTATTTAAGCCACGGCTCCTGGGAAAAGAAAGCACATACATCGTCAAAAAGTAATACTGGATAATACTGACAACATAATGACAGAACCAGAAGAAGTACAGAAGCTGTGTCAACAATATACTGAGCAATTATACGCAGAAGAGGAAAAACCTGACTTGAACAGAAGGATAGAGTAGTGGAGGAAAATGACATTAGTCCATCAGTACTAACCTGTGAGTTAGTAACGGCCATAAATGAGGAAAAGAAAGAAAAAGCAACGGAGACAGATGATATGCCATCTGAACTGTTAACAGCTTTTGGTGAGAAAGCAATAAATACCATTGCTGACCCATTTAGCAATATTTATGACCAAGGTGAATAGCCAGATGACATTCTCAGCAACATGATGATTCCACTTGAGAAGAGATTCAACACCTTAAAATGAGAAAAGCACAGAACAATGTGTTATAACTCATTCAGCAAATATAATGTTTAAGATACTAAACCGCAGAAATACAAATAGTGATGAAGGTTATTCAGGTACAGGTTAATTCAGCTCTCAAAGAGGCAGAGGAACATGAGAAGCTATTGCTGTAATGTTGAGACAAAGAAGCATTAAAAATGATTACAATCTTTGTATCTGTTATGTAGACTACAAAAAGGCATTTGATCGAGTCCAGTGGGCATAGCTTATAGAAATTCTACGTCACATTGGAGTTGATTGGAAAGAAAAAAGGCTGATTGCAGCACTTCGTATGAAACAGAATGTCTGAGTAAGAAGAGCTGGGGGCGAATCACAAAACACTACAGTTGGGTGAGATGTATGCCAGACTTGCCCACTTTCACCATTGTTATGTAACATTTTTACAGAATGTCAGAATGTATGATGGAAGGAGCACAGATGGAATGGGGTATGGGAAAGAGATCTGGACCCTAAAAAAAGAAGATATATATCACTTGGAAACATGTGGATTTAGAGACATCTTCTGAAAATAAGCTGGACAGAAAGAGCAATCAATAACAAAGTTTTGCTGAAGATTGGAGAAATTAGATTCATTATAAAGACCATTATGGACAAAACAAAAGAATGGACAGATCACACCCCTTAGACATGACAAATTGTTAAAATTGGCCAGAGAAGTAAGGCTACAAGTGGCAAAAAATAGGGGGGCGAGCAAAAAAAAAATTTGCTGAATATCATCAAGAATGGGAATTATGGTGACATGAAAAATACACTTGAGAATCGGCAAATCTGATTGGATCTACATTATGGCAGTGCACTGAGAGAGAGAGAAGCTTTTCATTAGTATTAATCTCGTTTCAAAAGTGTCTCACTCATATTAATAGAGAAACATCAAAATTCAGTTATATATATATATATATATATATATATATATATATATATATAGAGAGAGAGAGAGAGAGAGAGAGACAGACAGACAGACAGAGAGACAGAGACAGAGAGAGACAGAGAGACAGAGAGAGACAAAGAGAGACACACACAGAGAGACACACACAGAGAGACACCGAGAGACACACACACAGAGAAAGAGGAGTGCGGAGGAGGGAGTATTCTTCACAAATTTTGAAGCAGTGGTGATAGGAAAGTTAAATCACAAATGTCTCTGGTAACTTCCAAATCATACATGTATTCAATTAAGTCAAATTTCTTGTCATGTAATTGTATTGATGAAGAACTCGGACATCAGCTTTTTCCAGAAAGGCTAGTTCTTCACACACCATGTCAGCTACTCCAGTTATACTTGAAACAGGGTACGAAATTCAAATTGTTGCTTATTTTGGCAGGACGTAAATCGAGGTTGTTCAGACAATCATTATTTTTGTTTGTCATCACCTACAAATATAATACAAAAAAATTTGAGCAAATAAAATAATTTAGCGTCACATCTCTGATAACTAATAATATCAAGAGGCCTGGTTTTATATTCGACCCAATCAGACTGCACACATCGCGTATTCACTTCTGGTACCAGCTTTTATTTCAATAATGTAGCTTATACTATGCATTATAGAGTAATTCAGTAACAAAGATTAATTTTATCAGATAGATATTCGTTTCTCCTCAACAGACCTATGTCTCAAAAGCTATTAGATATTTTTATATAGATCTGAAAAGTGTAAAGGCAAAATATCTCCAAGTTTAAAGTTGCTCTAAAGATAATAGTAAAAGTAATGAAATTAAGTTATGAGAATAAAAATAATAAGTAAAAAGAGTTTAAAATCTAAACTTCCCTTGTTCTAGCCCACTTGCTTAATTTTCACCGCTTTTTTAGTCATTTTCGGGGGAAAAATCAGACAATTCTTTCATTTAGGTTTCCTATTTATGATGCAATATGACGGGCAGTGTCCTGTAGCATATTTGGTTGTAACTTATCAATGCCAGTGGCATTGATAAGTTACAACCATTATTTTAAAGTAGATTTTGGTTATATTTGGCCTTTAAAAGTTTTACCAGGTTAGTACATCTATTTCGTGGTATTTTGTAAGCATCTCTGTCTTCGTATTCCCAGTACCACAGGCTTTGCGGAGAGGTTCATCAGCTTCCTGTAAGAAATGTTTTATATTCATTGCAATCCATTCACATTTTCTACCTTTTACTCGTTTTTGGATCAGTACTGAGTGTTTCTCGAAAATAGTTTGTAATGTTTTATTAAAATATTCTGCTGCAATATTCACATTTACTGTTCAATAAAGTTATTCCCATTGGACATCAGAAATTTCTTCACATAATTGATTGTGATCATAGTTTCTGGTAGTCTTTAAATCTGACAGTTTTGTGGTCCAAAATATTAGCTGCTAATTTTGCGAAAGCATGCCACCATTTCATGGTCATTAAGCGATGCTTTCAGGAACTAACGAGACACTGATTGATTCAATTTTAAGTAATTCTCCGAAGATGATTAGAACCATAATATCATACTTTTAACATTCGTAATCATGTCATCGCTATTTTCATAAAAATATCGTCCCTTAACTACTCCCTAAAACTAATTCTTTTTCGAAACTATAGGAATTACGATGAGGATGTAATCAGAAGCAAATTAAATGCTATGAAATGGAAGCATGTAAAAGAATGCTATGGTTCAGATCACTGCTGGTAGGTCAAAAAGACATTCTTGTAAGAAGCATGGATACTTATGCTTCTGTAAGAAAGATAACAATTAAAGGTTAATTGTGCCTATAGTTCAAAGAAGAAATAAAAAAGCAAATGAAATGGAAAAGCATTAGCTTGTCAATGTCCACCTTGCCATACAGGCATTAGTGCCACTGATAAAGTGTGCAACGACATTACTGGGAGATTATGTTTTACGCAAGGAGGAAATTGCTCTTCATCTAACATAATTTATGCTGTTACATGCACAGGTTGATTGATGTAGGATAAAGTACCCGTCAGTTAGATCAGAGAATGAACTCTCACAGACTTTAACATTAAAAATGGGAGCATTACATGTGAGCTCGTAGGACCCTTAAGAAATAGAATTGGGCTTTTGAGAACAACTCCAAGGTACTTGAAAAGAACATTAAAGGTGGTTTTGCTGCTTTTGAGCATGCAGAGTATAAATGGATTACAAGAGTTTCTTCTGGTCGCCCTTACCAACTCATCTTATGGACAAGTTTATTTTTCTGGCAGTGTAGTTTCAAACCTTAACATTTAAGACAGACAAAACAAACCTGTGAGAAGGGTTGTTCAAAAACTTTGTGTCTTCTCAGGTGTTTTCAGAGAAAACAGAAAACAAGACTTGCAACTGAATCACTTGTTATTTACGTAGGAGTAATAGTCTCTGGTCATTGGCGACTCAACACCACATTTGCTGGTAATGTCTTATTGCTAATAGCATTTCGAATCACAGTGACACCTTCTATGCTGTTTTTCACCCTTTCGAATATAAGCAACATGCAAATTTTCCCTCCAAAATCTGTCGGGTAATTGTGCTCTTATTGACAAGATTAAAAGAAACCAAAGTATTCCTTTACATAAAGTGCATTAGTTTTTTTACAAAACTAGAACATTAGTACATTATAACAAAATTAGTTTGTTCACACAAAAGGTTGTATCAATCTATACAAAATTAGCTCGTGAAAGCACAAATGGCTACACAGTGTGTAGGAGGAAGTTAAGGGCAGTAGGAATAAAACCAGGAGACAAACAAGATTGAGCGCTGTAGGAGAGAAAGATTCGCTATGGCAACCCAGCCGCAAGGTCAAGAAGAAGAAGAGGGNCACTTTTCAAAAAACCTTAGCTTTTTTTCTCAAGAAATAAATTTACGGCAAAAAAATTGTAAGTATTGATGAGAACTTCAAAAGTAAAATCGATCAATGTATATATTTTGTTCCTAGCAGGAGAAACATTTTAACACTACCACCGGTGTCAATTTTCGAACATCATTAAATTGTAAGTGATCATCAATATAGTGAGAACTGAAATTCTGATTAAAATTGCTGCTTGTATATTTTTAGCCAGCGTGAATAAGCAATTCCAAATTAGGTCTAAATATTCACAGTTGAAGATTTATTAAACAGAAAGGTAAGATTCCTGTGTAACAAGATACCTAAATTATTTAAACGGAGAATTGCTTACCAACTCGCCACGACATCTGGTCTTTTGCATAAAACCATTACTTTCACACGGAGCAAAGTGTAAGGATGTGAAAAGGATCGCGGAAAACCAAAGCAGAGATCTTTTAAGTAGAGCTCTTTTAAAATCTTAAAGTCTTTTAACCGGCGTGGATATTTTGGATATTTTTCTTTACTTTGACAAAACTGGAATATTACCGGACTACTAACTCTATAGTAAGTATATTCTATTTTTATTTTTCCAAAAATTTCATTAGCAATTGTGAGAACAAGAACATCTTTTTTGTACTTTATTTTTTATTTATTTATTTGTTTATTTTAATCATTTCCAGAAACGGATGGGCATGTCCATTTTACAAGAAACTGTTTTACAAATGCTTTCTAATAAAACCCCTCAATTGAAATATTAATTAAAGGCAGACTTCAAAATTCCTACAATGAATTTATTACGATATAATGTACAGTGAAACCAAAATATCCAAATATTTTGTCAAGGGTAATGTTATTAAATTCAATTTCAGACCCCAGTAACATAACATAATGTTATAAAAAGTACAAACATAAATTAAACAAAATGCAACGGTATTATTGGGTCACTATAGCTCTTTTAATTTCGTGTTTTCACCCAGGGGCTGGCCTGATGAGAGAAGACAAATAACTTGAATGTGCTACATTAACGTTTAAATCTTTTTGCTGTTTCTCTCTTATCAAGCTCCAGGCACGTATTGCTCACTATCTGCAAAGCATTGAACTTAACACAATATCTGTCCATCTTTGTAGCTGTCTATATCTAAATATACATAATATTTGTGCTGCAACAGCCCCCGGTTCTTTTACAACCCTCAGTTGTTATGATACGAATGATCGTCTGGTTCTTTACCTCTGAAACAGGTAAATATCTTTGGTTGACAATAACTTTCTCAAAATCACAACGGCAGCTTCAGAGTTTTCAGGGAAAAATAAACACAATTGAAGTCTGTACGACAAAGATGTTCTACCACCACTACGGTGTTTTCACTGCAGCAAAATTCGATAAATAGCGTATTAGAATGTAAGTAAACGATTCGCATCACACAATTTGTATTTCAGGGAATTCCAGTCAAATAAACTTTAAAGAGGCTGTCAATAACAGTTTTCTCTTATGAGCATTCACTAAAGCCAGAATTTTCTTAAGGTTACTCTTCAGGCCCATAATTTGACCTATACATTCTCAACAGGACACTTTTTAATATTGTACTGTATTTCTATATCAGTATATTTTTTTGTTGAAAGGCTGCAGTTATACAGTAATAACAAAATGGGATTCTTGTAGCCTCTTTATTTTTAGCTGCTAATGTTTCCTACCAGGTTTAAAATCTTCCAGGCACAATTCTTATTAATAAAATTTACTTTAAGTCATGTTAAACGAAAACTCTAGGTTTTCAGTGTGACTAAATATACTGTGATAAAGGATTTTTAAAATTCTATGTTCGAACCATAGAAAAGGTTTCCGAAGGTCACAACAACGTAAAATGTTCTATTGCTATAAACACTTTACCTCCCTATTTCCCCTTGCCAATTTATACTCTTGCGTCATTATTCAAATTATTAGCTTGACATCATAATTGCTATGATATTCAATAGACAAATGTAAGCAACGAGATTAATAGAACACCAAAAATTCGCATATAGATTTCATATTTCAATTTTAGCGGTTTTTATTTGTAAGTATTCAGTAATTACTAGTTCTAGAATAAACTTTTATTTATGATCCAGGTTCTTTTAGCTGGAAGGTATAATCTGAAGGTCATTTTATTTATCCTCCCGTTTTTTAGAAATCTTACCAAAGATAATTGGTATGCAAAGCAAAGCTAGATAACAATGTACCACAGAGGCAATCTAATTATTTTCCTTCAAGGGGATTAATAAAGATTTCAAGGTTCCATATTTTTGAAAACTGGCAATACATTCCTTGCAAGGACTCTCCTAAACGATACCATGAAATTTTAATAAGACTATGACAACTTAAATGATTCATCTTAAATTTTCAATCAGAGGGTTTTTATTACGTCTGAGAGAAAAATATAAACTAGTTATTGAATTGAGAGGTAGGATATTACTGTACACGATAGTTGTCGACTAAATATGTAAAGATAGTGAAGCAGGAAAAAAAAGACAGCAGTTAGGTAACCACTAAGTGTTCATTTTAGTAGTTTAGTAACGTTATAGTTGCTACTAAAATTATTATGTTTTAAGAAGTCAATCATTTTTTATTTAAAATATTCTTAAAATTTCTTATTTCATTCTTTCTATATTTCTTGTTATTCAAACACGTTTAATTAAACAATGTAAAGACAAAGATTAGAACGCTCATCTTGTCCACTCCTGGATGGCATTGTAAAGAGTGTAAGAACCAATGCAAAGAGCGGCAAGCTGTATTAGGTAAAAAGACAATGTCAAGCAAAGACGATATGCAAAAAATTATACCGATGACAAATTCCAGATTTAAAAGGTTTACGAGAATGATTCCATAGCTAAACTGTTTGCAAAAGAAATGCAACAGATTTATGAATTTTCAAATTTTGAAAACATCGACCCAAAATCGTATCACTGACACAACAATTAAGTTAACTATTGATTGACTTGGTGGTAGATGAAGAATGATAAACTAGAATATGAGCGATTTTCTTTTACTGTTGAGTTCATTGTTTGTAGAAATAACATGAAGGTCGATTTCCTCCTTTCCACTTGCTTAATTTACGCATTTTTAAGAGTTTGTAAGAGAGAAAAAGTCTACAGGCAAAATGCTCAGCAGGTATGAAAGTGTCAGCTTCTGAAGATGGCGTAGTGGCATAGAAGATGATAGAGAAAGGTGATGGTAAACGAAAGCTTCAGCACTTACTGCAACGTTAGAAACTTTTTTTACCCATAGACTCGGCTAAATTTCGCCATGCTCTTCAGATCAATCTTTTAAAGACGAAAACACCAGTTCAAAGATTCCACAAGCCTACAGATTTTAATGACCATCATTTAGCTCCTCATTCAATACTTATTCATAAATAGTCTCAGATCACCGAGTCCAAAGATTACATCGTATTTTTCATTTCAAGTCTAGTTTACCATTTAAGAAAGGTAACATTTTTAGGTCTAGATAGCTTTACTTTTGCTGTTAGAGTTCAAATCATGGTTTAGTTGAACAATTACCGTGAGAACATTCCACTGACAATTTTCAGAAATAATAATAACAAAAAACCCACAATATTTTGCTATTGGCGAAGAATTTTATACTCCTACAACTAAATAAAATGTTATAAATGACTCATCGTGCAATTGTTCCGTTCAGTACGCAATAAGGGTTCGTGATTTCTATCCTTGCCATGATAGTTATATTCTGAAATTAGATCATATCCTGCTTTTAGGGTAACCAAAAAAATTAACAACTAATAAATGGTCATCCTGAGGCAGATCTTGTCATAATATGAGCCACAGGCTACAGTTCATTTTATGTTTGTCTCAATAAGTGTAAAACTCCTGTTGTAGTAACAGCTCACTTGAAACTTACTACTTACTTACTTATGCCCATAGCCCACAGATGAGCATAGGCCATCGACGAACACTCGCCATCGCACTCTGTTTGGGCTTCTCTTCCTACTTTAGTCCAGTTTGTTCCCTGTTGTCTCAGTTCTCCCTCAGTATCTCGCCTCCAGCTGTTACGCTGTTGCCCTCTCTTCTTTTTCTCCTGTGGATTCCAGGTTAAGGCCTGTCGTGTTATGTTGGATGATGGTTTTCTCAACGTGTGCCCTATCCAGTTCCACTTTCGTCTGAGGATTTTCCTGATCACTGTTTCTTGTCCCGCTCTTTCCCATAAGTCTTCATTCCTGATTTTATCCGTCTTCTCAGACATGTGTTGAGAAATGTCTGTATCTTCTGCAGAATTCCCTTTGTTGTGCACACACTTGCTTAGTGAGTCTAACATTGAAATAGAACCCAATATCTTTGAAAAAATCCAAAGAGAAAATTTCTAACTTCAGTGTCTTTAATATGTTCACGACTTGAGAAAATATCCAAACAGGTCAAGAGAAATACATTCGTCTCCATAAAGCCAAAGATGTTAATTAAGATTGACCATTGTAAAGTTAGCTCGTTAATGTTGTCATAAAGAATGCTAGTGTTAGTATGATTTACACTGAAGCTAAGTGCTAAGGGCAAAGCAGGTGATGTCTCTTCAATAAAAAACATAAACGTATCCAGCGTGTCAAGATGGCAAATTAACAAGAAAAGGCATGCCAACCATGTACCTCTACCTCAGTAAAAGGAGCTAACACAAATAAATACAGTTTTTGTTAACGGGTCATAAAACTGCTTGTTACTTTTTCATTTGGTCATACTGGTCTGACCATGACAGGCACAATGCCAACAAAAAACGGTATCAATTGTGTTGCTGTAGACATACCAGCTTTCATAGCTTGTTTTCCTTTGTTTTTGATTGAAGGAGCTGAAAGATTAAGAACCTCAGGTTTAAGCACCAAAGTTTACCAAAGAAAAATATTATGAAAGTAAACATACGATATGTTTTGTGGTCAATATTTGGTGCAGAGATCATCAAAGGCAAGACGGACTCGTGAAAATATTTATTTATAATTTCCCACTTAGACTTGCAGTGTTATCAGACCTTTCTTTTCTTTTATTTCAGTTTTGTTGCGGATAATCAGATACGAGAATATACGAAGTGTCTAAAAGTCAGAAGGGAACATGGAACTTGAAAATGCAGTCAATGTAGTTTTGCTGATCTTAGCAACTTTCTTTACATTTCTTGCTAATGGATTAGTAATCACTGTACGTCTTTTTACATGGCAAGCGAGGACATCATATAAACTGTTGACGCTTCACTTAGCTGGTGCAGACTTGGGATTTTCGATCAGAAATGTTTTCGATATTTTGCTTGTATTTAATAATAGACAGTGGAATTCTAGTGAATTTACATGCAAAGTAATCAACTATTTTTCTTCGTCGTCTGCTACAGTTGCTATATTTATAATTGTGTTGATGGCTCATGAAAGATTTAAAGGAATCCAATCACCAATTAAACACCATATTAATTTGCGCCAAACAACGTTATTTTGTGCTGTCGTTTGGGCTGTAGCCTTAATTATTTTTATACCTTATGCAATAGCCTTAGGGTTGGATGAAAACCTTGTGTGTAGTGACCACCACCAATCTGATATCTTCAGGCAGAGTTACCAAGTTTTCTTATTTCTAAGTTCCTTCATTATTCCTATCGTTTTGATTATTACTTTGCATTGGAGAATATTCAAGCTTTTGAAGCAAAGCGAAAAGGGAGCCAGAAGCCTTGTCGCAAGTTTCTTATTCACCTCAGATAATTCTAGAAACGAAAATAGAGAATCTCTGTGTAAAAGAAGACATAATAAAAAACTCGTTAAAATTACTATTGCTTTAGCTACTGCATTCTGTGTCTGCTATTTGCCTTTGCAGGTATATCATCTCATTAATGAATTAAGCAACAGAAACGAAGCTTTAAATGGGAACATCTTCTTCAAAATATTGTACTATTTAGCATTTCTGCCTTATTTTCATGGATTTATTAATCCCATTTTATACAGCATCCTGGATTTTAGGTTTAGGAGAGATGTCAAGGACCTCTTTAAGCATGTCTGTGACAGAATTATCACAAAGCGTTTATCAAGGTGTTGATTTTGAATTTGCAACGAATTTTAATTCTGTGACTGTGTATGTAATGATCTACATTATTTAAGGATTGCAACAGTATTATCAAACTACATTATAACGAACCACAGAATGCTTTATTTTTCTTCTGTCTGTTTCAATGAAAATTGAAAATACCTCCTTACCTCGTGTTATTTTATCTAAAATTAGTTAGCAATATTTGTTTTTCACCAGATGTGACTTTGATATTTACCTTGTTTTACGTCAAAGGGGAATTATGTTCAAAAAACATGGAGGGTAGTTTATTTAGACAATGCTTCGTCATCTAGAAATTGTTCTTTCTTAAATGTACATTGTTGGAAATACAACGAGTAATAAATCATTTTTAAGTATTATTACTTGTTGTGAATTGAGGGGATTTGAATATTGATTAAGTGTTTGAGAAAACACTCCAGTTTATTCATTTTTCTTCTGAATTTTGTTTCAAAAACATTTGGAAATCCATATCTTTTACAAATATTACCAGTAAACAAAAACTAAGATTGTCCAACCGCTATCAATTGGCTACTGACATTTTACACTTCATAGTTCTTGAAAAGGATTTTTGTGTTTGAGTGCAACAGTTTGCAATGCCAGTATGACCAGGCGAATGTGAAAGTGGAGGGGTGAAATTTCTAGATTTATTGTTTTTCATCAAATATCATACACTGACTGTTAACCATACTTTTCAAACTTTAAGATTTAAAGAATTTCGTTATCTAACCAAACACTGAGTTTTTTCGTATTCTGTTGAGGTCTTTTAAGTGTTTCAGAGTTTGATATATTTAGTTATTATTTTCTCTTAATCGACCAAATGCTTTCTTTGTTCTATTTTCGACCAAACGTCAACCATAATGGTAAATTGTTATTTATTTGACACATCTGTATACACACCACAGATTTTTACGAAGAAAATAAGACAGAATCTCAGCAACCAAGTTGTTTATATGTAATCTGCCATAAAGGTGAAGATCTCGTTTTGGATACTATGTGGCATATTCTTTTTCGTTCCTTGGCTTCAAAAGTTGCATAAAACTTGAATTTTTATCATTTTCTCTCCACTTTATGTTCAAACCTGTTTCTATCACTTTGATGAACTTCTGTCGTTTCTATTTCACTTTGTCGTTATTATTTCCGCTTGTCATTTCTTGAATGCTCTCATTCCAAGTGTTAATAAATTGGAATGCTCATGCAGCAAGATGACATTTTGACTTCTGATGGTGTTTGAAATTTTCTTGTTCTTAAAATTGCTTTCTGTTTGGATTTCTTTCATATGTATATTTTGTAAATGTATTCTAGCAAATCAAAAATGTAATACAACCTTAAATTTATTTATACAGAAAAGGCACACTACAGAAAAAAATTGAATATGATATCAGCAAAAAGTAGGAGCCTAACCCACCCATTGGACAGTAGGGCTCCTGAAGAAAGTACAGGGGTTTTTAGTTATTATTTCTTAGCATCAAATTTTGTAAATGACTGAAATTACCAGTAAAGTTATATAATGATATTAATTTCATTTAACTAGTTCTTATTAGCGGCTTTTGGAGGTTTTCAAGAGCTTGTGTGAAAAATGTAAACAAAGGGCTTCCTTAGGTTTGGTTTTGCAACAAGTTTTAGATAGATTTGCCTGTAGGCTATAATATGCCATTGTGGTCACGTTGGGTGAGGGTCATTATCTTTGGCCTAAGGCACCTTTTTCCTGCCAAGTATTCTTTTCACTGTGGTGAAATAACTGAGTTATAGAATCATCTCAGCGTAATAGTTTCAGAATAGTTAAGCTTACAGTAGTTGATTTGTAGAATTGTTATTATCTGAATAGTAGCCGAAGAACTGTTAAATTTACTTGGATGGTATTCCTCCATTTTTGTTGATCCTGATCGTTTTACTTGAATACCTTCGTTCTGCGCATCCAGCTCCCTGTTGGACCTAGAAACTCCAGAAAAAAAATAGAGTCATTTAATTTCCCGTTAACAAAATAATTTTCATTTCAGTATGTTTCGTTAAATGATCATTCATATGAAGCTCTTCCAATATTTCACACAAGTAGGGTAAGGGTCGATTATTTAATGTGGTGAGTCAGCCCTTTTATATGACGGTTTATATGCGTGTAAAAAAATTTCGTTTGATCCTCTACTCTTGTGATACAATAATAACCTTCGATCAGAAAAAATATTTTTCCTTTGAAGCTGTTTACCATTTGTTTGCATTTTGGTGAAAACGAGATTCAACATGCATTATCCCCTGCTTTAAGGATTGCATCACTAAGAGTTTTCCACTAGCAGGGCTTTGGGGTTGTTTTTTTTACCTTAATGAACAATTTAGGGAACGACAACGACCATAGGTAAAAGATACCTTTTATTGTACCTTTGAAGCTACACCCCATCACCACCACCACCACCACCACCACCAAATTGCTTGCTCCATCCTTTTACTGTTCACTATACGTTTCTAGAGAAAACTATACACAAAATGGAATATCTTGTCATCTTGAAAATTATTGACATCATGGATTCAGTGGAAACTATTGATAAAGGTCCATACCAGAATATTTTGAATTATAGAAACTATGATTTTACTTTTAAGGTTCTTTAATTTACAAATTAAAGAAAAGTGGTTTTTAAGGAGGAGGATGAAAATAGTATGGACTGACAAAGTAAGAAATGAAGAAGTGCTAAGAAGAGCAGGCACTACAAGAGGACTTTTAAACACCATAAAGTCCAGACAGATGGCATTCGTTGGACATATCATCCAAGATGAGAAGATCGTACATCTAATTCTCACTGGAAATATACCAGGAAAGAGAGGCAGAGGTAAACCGAGAATGATGTATGTATNCTAGTTTCTAGCTCCCTGTTGGACCTAGAAACTCCAGAAAAAAAATAGAGTCATTTAATTTCCCGTTAACAAAATAATTTTCATTTCAGTATGTTTCGTTAAATGATCATTCATATGAAGCTCTTCCAATATTTCACACAAGTAGGGTAAGGGTCGATTATTTAATGTGGTGAGTCAGCCCTTTTATATGACGGTTTATATGCGTGTAAAAAAATTTCGTTTGATCCTCTACTCTTGTGATACAATAATAACCTTCGATCAGAAAAAATATTTTTCCTTTGAAGCTGTTTACCATTTGTTTGCATTTTGGTGAAAACAAGATTCAACATGCATTATCCCCTGCTTTAAGGATTGCATCACTAAGAGTTTTCCACTAGCAGGGCTTTGGGGTTGTTTTTTTTACCTTAATGAACAATTTAGGGAACGACAACGACCATAGGTAAAAGATACCTTTTATTGTACCTTTGAAGCTACACCCCATCACCACCACCACCACCACCACCACCAAATTGCTTGCTCCATCCTTTTATTGTTCACTATACGTTTCTAGAGAAAACTATACACAAAATGGAATATCTTGTCATCTTGAAAATTATTGACATCATGGATTCAGTTGAAACTATTGATAAAGGTCCATACCAGAATATTTTGAATTATAGAAACTATGATTTTACTTTTAAGGTTCTTTAATTTACAAATTAAAGAAAAGTGGTTTTTAAGGAGGAGGATGAAAATAGTATGGACTGACAAAGTAAGAAATGAAGAAGTGCTAAGAAGAGCAGGCACTACAAGAGGACTTTTAAACACCATAAAGTCCAGACAGATGGCATTCGTTGGACATATCATCCAAGATGAGAAGATCGTACATCTAATTCTCACTGGAAATATACCAGGAAAGAGAGGCAGAGGTAAACCGAGAATGATGTATGTATGTATGTATGAATTTATTCGCCACTAACAAAAAAATACAAATGTTCAAAGGTAAATGGTAAAAACCTAATACATGATGTTATCCAAAATAGTTAAAAAATAAGACTAAACAGAAACAAAAAAGAATGAAACAAACACGCGGGACGGTAATCTAGATATGCATATGGATAACGTTGTAAGATGGATGAGCAAGAAAGAAAGATCTAAAAGAGTAACATGGATTAAGAGAGCTAAGAAGAGAGATGAATGGAAGGCTATGATCGTCTACGCATGTAACACGCACGGCACATAATGAATGAATGAAAAATTCACAAAAGCTCAGGAGGATTTCCTTAGTACTGAAAATGTACTCTACCTGTCGAAAACAAATCTTAGCTATTATCTGCCAAAAATTTCTTTGTACACATTAAAAGTTTTCAACTAATTTATTTCCCAAATGTTTTCTGATAAACCATGAGATATTAACATTAGAATCTCGTTACGAATGCCACGATTGGTAGGATTCTTTTTCTTTTTAGGTCTTTGTTCTAATAATTTTAAACAATTTTTTTAGTTTTATATGTTACATAGATTCGAAATGCGTTAGTACCATATAATCAAATAGCCCAAACCTGACACTCTTTAAACTTGCCGTGTTTCACAACATTCAAACAGCTTTGAGGGTTTATTTCCATATTTCTTGAGATAATGTTATCTATCATTTCTACAAGGAGGGCCTTTCACTTTCGCTGTCAAGGTTGCTATATGACATTTAGGTGGTTAGTGTCTTTTTATATACTTTACATTATGTGCGAATTAAACTGCTTTCCAGATGTGTTTAGGCAATTTGTAAACGAAAAAGGGGGCATAGCACGCCAAGTAAATGGCAACTGCACTGCGAGTCTTTAGATTTTGTCAACATATATACAAATGTACACAATAGCAATGATCGTAAATCGTTTTGTTTCCCAAAATATGTCTCGTATGCTTGTTTGGAGGAGTGCTTTACTCATCAGAGATATAATGAAAAGTGAGAAATACCTTTCCACCACAGCATCCACCAACCTTGACCACGGGATAAAGCTGCTGGGAGGCTTACTGTACCACGAATAATGTTTTTATACTTAAGGTTTCTATGCAGGTTCATGCTTCCTTTCATAACGTCAACTTTTTTTTTATTCTTCTTGCGTGACCACTGTAGCTAATGGCTTGTTGTATTGGTAACCTGATTAGAAGGGTATTTAATACTTTCTCTATTGTTATCTTCTTCTTCTTCTTCTTTACATGTACGTTATGCATTATAACTTCATGCTCCTCACTAAACCTCTCCACCTCACTCTGTCTTATCTTGTTATCTTGGAAAGGGAAAAATTGTAAAAACTTACAGTCAAATATTCCTTCAATATATTATCTAACAAAGGGCTGTCGTTTTATAGTTACAAAAGCAAGTCTGAGACTAATCATTTGACTTTTACTGATGTAAAAAGCATATTTCCAAAGATCAGTGTAAAAAAGGATGAGATATAGATGTCTAAGAAAAAAAAATAGAAATCTTATTTATGGTCAGTTCTTTTTTTCGGTTGTGAAACATGGAGAATAAGCAGGAATATAGAGGAGAAATAAAACTCTTTGGAATTTTGGGTTTTCAGGGGTATGCTGAGAGGATGGTTAGATAGGCAAACCAATGAAACTGTTTTAGACAGGGCTGGAGCCCAAAGAAGTCTAATCAACGTGATTACAAAGCGGCAAATGTCTTTTTTTGGTTATCTGTGTAGAAAAGAAAAGCTTGCACAGGAAAGATTGAGGGAAAGAGAGCTCGTGACAGACAGCGACAAGGCTATATGGCTAGCACGAGGAGAAGAATGGGTCAATCTTGGTCAGGAAATGAAATCATCCAGCATACAAAGGACAGAGACATTTGGGTGGCCATGATCGTCAACGTCTGTTAAAATTATCGCACTTCTTTGAGGGTCTCTCTATTACGATATCACGCTGTGTATTCAGGTAGAGTGCGCATGCGCGCTACCACGTGAAAGACACTTTATGTTTTTGTTTTATGAATGTATGAGTCAGTTTATGGTTTGATTAAGTTCGTATTTACACGTGTGAAGTAAGGTTAAGGTTTTAAGACTTTAATGATGTATACAGTCCTCTTGAGACGTTCTTCAGTTTAAGGATAAAATCACAAGGATTTGAGATACCAGATTTAAAAAAGTCGATAAACTGGACATGTAGGTAGATAGATAGATAGATAGATAGATAGATGGATAGATAAAAATTACCGCTTTAATTTACAAACTATAGTCAATTTCTAATTTGGCAATCTTCACCTTATTTATTTTTTAATGTCAACGCAACCAACATGTTATTTGTTTTTGGGTAGTCCCAGAAAATAATTCACTTTTGTCGGAAAGTTGTTTGTACCCTTCATCTACTAGTGTAAAATATTAACATCCCTTCCTTGTAGATTTCAATTGTTTGAATGAGATATGAGACTGAATTCGTTTTTATTACTAATGGTCCCTTGTGAATATTCAAATGACATAAACCCAAGAAAAAATAGCGCAGTGAAAATAGCTGATTTACCAGAATTATCACTGTGGATTAGAATTTGTCTACAACTAAAAGACAGTGGCCTACATACTAATGGAAGACACTGGTCCTGTTTCATTAACAATGCAACTTTTACAACTGAGAGAACCTAACAACTGATAACATTTATGAACAAGTAAAACCAAAACAGTTTTAATGGCTAAGTGCAAAACATCCCCTTAACATCCTCTAACAAAATCAATATAAAGCCTTAATCTGCTCGGTCTTAGTGAAAAAGTTGCTCAAAGCATGACAATTCACAAATCAATCCTCTTCCGACATTCAAAGGATTTCTTGATTTTGTTTTATATATCAAAAGATCTGAAAATTCAGTTTAATACATCAGATCATTTAGTTGGTCTCTCGTGGATTTGATGTAAGAAGAATAAACCTGCAGCTGGTGGTTTTATTTATTTGAAGGATAAGAAGTTCAGATTTATGTCAACAAAGAGTAAACTCCATGGTGTCATTTACCTTTTATGTTTTTTGTAATTTTCAGAGTTGAAAAAAGTTACAAGTTTTGAAAAATAGAAAGTCATCAATTATGTTTTTTTCTTTAGCACTTCGGTATTACACTCAAGCTAGAAACACATGATCCAAGTCCTTTACACAGCTAACAAGGAAGGTGGTGAAATAAATAAATTAATCAGATAAAGTTTAATAAGCAAAGAAATGGATTAAAATGCAATTTACCGTAAAACTAACCAGGCTGATCAACATACCAGGATAGGCGACAGATGTGAGCTTTATGCTTGCGAATACCGCTTGGCAAACGGCGCCTTATCTGTGCCCTGGTTGTTGATCCTAGGTAGGGGTTTCTATCAGTGTGTCAGAGTGCTTGTGAGTCAAACCAGCGGGGCTAACCAAGCTCTTAAATTGCTGGAACAGCGCGGCAAAACTGATATTCTTGATGGAGTTTCTTTTTTCTAGCTCTTTAATCACAACCAGTCTCTATGAGCGACTGACCGGATACCGGCGGCTTACAGGTATCACAATCCTCTGTGACTGTCCAGTAGCTGGCGGCAAGATTGTGGTACATCCACCTCGCCAAGTCGCACATGAGCCAGCGTGGCGAGTACGGCTCATCACTCCATAGGCGAATGAACCCCCTCAGATGAGGTCACCGGCTTTGGAATCTGAAACCATGGTGGACAGCATGGTGGATATGGATATCGGCGGAGGAACTGGACAACTGGTTAACGGTGATACCCACACGACGTTGGGATTAAATACCCAAGGTCACCTAGCTCAGTGAGGAAGCTACTGTTTCAAACCTGTGATGGAACACCACATTTATGTACAGTGGAAAAGAGTGTTCCAACCCGGCGTCCTGACAAGGCCTCCTTCTCCAGGACCCACATCTCCATCCAATGCTTTACAAGAGAAAAAGATACTATACTGGCTCGGTCGTCGCCCAGCATAAAAAGGACCGCGTGCCTGCTGTAGGAAGCTCGGCAGACTCGACAAGTTCACTAAGCTCCAACACCAACAATGACAATGATCACCTTAATGTAGGGGAGAAAATAAAGATCCTGACATTAAATGTGGAAGGCCTATCCATGTCAAAATGCGAATACCTATCAGAACTTCTACGTAAGCATGATGTTGATATCGTACTCCTACAAGAAACACACCTGACCGACAACAGCCAACCTTCCAGATACAAAATCAATGGCTACTCTGTCACCAATAAACAAAACCACCCAAAATACGGAATCATCACATTCGCCAGAACACCAGACCTGGTTACTGATCTTGGTGGAAAAACAGATGAATATGGGACCGAAACAACCACTGTCAAAATTGGAAAAACTGAAATTACAAACATATACAAACCACCAAACACAAATTGGACAAACCTTCCCTTAACATCAATCAACCACCCAGCGATAATCTCAGGAGACTTTAATAGTCACCACAACGAATGGGGATACACAAAAAATGACCAAGCAGGAGATCAACTAACCCAATGGTACACCCTTTAAAACCTTTCCCTCATTTATAACCCAAAAGATAAAGGAACTTTCCACTCAGCGCGCTGGGGTAAAGATTATATCCCTGACCTCGTGTTTGTTTCTAAAGACAACAACGGAAGACCAACCACAACAACGAGAGAAGTCCTGGACAATTTTCCGAAGAGCCAACACCGCCCAACTCTTATTATAATAGGCATACAGATACCAAAAATAAAAGCACTGCCAATACCACGATGGAATTTCCGCAAAGCAAACTGGGACACCTTTGCTACAGACATTGACAAAACATGTCAAAGAATACCACCCGTAATAAGCAACCTGCATAGATTCACCAAACTGATCCTAAGCATCTCTAAAAAGCATTTCCTACGAGGCTTTCGAAAAGACGATGTCCCTTGTTGGACTGAGCACAGCAGACAACTCTGGGAACAATTCGAAAGAACCCAAGACCAAAGTATAGCAGAAGAACTCCTTAAATCATTGCACAACTCCCGTAAAGAAAGATGGCTCGGGGTTGTTGAAAATATGGACCTAACTCACTCCAGTCGGCATGCTTGGCAAACAATAAAAAAGCGTAACCCCGAATCCCAACAAACAAAAACAGCCCCACAAATTAGCACTGAAGAGATTGCGAAAGAGATAAAGCTAAGAGGACAGCATAAGCCCAACTACACTTTTGAGAAGAAAATCAGAAAGAAATATCAAAATATAATAAATTCGATAACTCGTACAGGATCTCTCCTTTCCATCCCAGTGACAACCAATGAAATGAAAAACGCCATTAAAAACATAAAAAACGGCAAACCAACAGAAATTGATGGAATTTATCCATATATGATTTCCCACCTTGGTCCCAATGCTATCAACTGGCTGGCAGCCACCATGACAAAAATCATTGACAAAGGCACATACCCACAACAATGGAGACATGCAAAAGTAGTAGCAATTTTAAAACCAGGCAAACCAGTTACAGAACCATCCAGCTATAGACCCATCTCTCTGCTCAGTTGCCTCTATAAACTTCTAGAGCGTATAATCCTCACAAGGATCACTCCATACATCGATCCTTTCGTACCCCCACAACAAGCAGGCTTCAGAGAACAAAGGAACACCACCAAACAAGTTCTAGCTCTTACTTCTTACATCGAAGCAGGATTCGAAAAGAAGCAGAAAACAGGTGCTGTGCTGATAGACCTATCTGCAGCATATGACACTGTATGGACTGGGGGCCTCATGTACAAACTCGCAAAAATCATTCCCTGCCGAAAAACACTCAAACTACTGTGTACTATGACTGGCACCAAACAGTTCCATGTTGTACTTGGTGGGAGAAAGAGTAAAACAAAGAAAGTTAGAAATGGTGTCCCACAGGGCTCAGTAATTGCTCCTACACTTTTTAACGTCTATATCAGTGACGTGCCAAACAGTCAATCTCTCAAGCTTGGTTACGCTGATGACTGGGTTCTAGCACACCAATCAAAAGACTGGAATGAAATTGAAAATGTACTCACCCACGATACTACCAATCTAAAACACTGGTGTGACAGGTGATACCTTAAAACGAACACAACCAAATCGGTATCCTCAGTATTCCATCTGAACAACTACCAATTTGTAAAAACTCTCAACATTTACATCGATGGAAATACCCTCCCAGCAGATCACAACCCTAAATATCTCGGTGTGACGCTCGATCGACAAGTGACGTATCGACGACACTTGGAAGGCATTGCAAACAAAATGACTAAAAGAAACTGTCTCATTAGAAAACTGGCAGGAACATCATGGGGAGCATCAACAACAGTGTTAAGAACATCAGCACTCGCCCTCTGCTACAGTGTTGCAGACTATTGCGCACCAGTCTGGACAAGAAGCCCTCATACCAACTTAGTAGACATTAAACTCAGGGCCTCCATGAGAATCATCACGGTTTGCCTAAAGTCAACACCTGTGCAGTGGCTCCCAACAATGAGTGGAATCCAACCGTTTCATCTACGAAGACAAGAGGCTAACCAAAGATCCTTAGAAAAACTAAGCGTAGCACCAGACGATAACCCACTAAAAGAAGTCTGCTACAATGCACCTCACTCAACAAGACTGAAATCAAGGAAACCCTACTACAAGTCAGGCCAAGAAAAATTTGCCATCATGGAATCATGGAAGACAGAGTGGACAGATAACACCCCAAGAGGCGGTCATCTGATAACTGACCCAACCATCAGACCCCGTGGCTTCAACAGCAAAAGGAAATAGTGGACTGCCAGAAATAGACTCTTGACCGGACATGTTAGGACTGGCCACAACATGCACAAATGGAAACTCAGGGACTCGCCAACATGCCCTCGATACCACAATGCCCCAAAAACAGCTGACCACATCGTCCTCCACTGTCCATTGACCAAGCTGTATGGCTGCTATGAGACTGTCCTGGACTGCGACGACACCTTCCGAGACTGGATTGACCAGCACAATTTGGAGATGTAGCCACACGAAACTACTAACAACCAACCAGGAAATGCAAAAAATAATATGCCGAGTAAGAATATAAAGAAATACGTAATGAAAATGTGAAAACGAAAGTATTTAAATAACCC
>RDPX01000057.1:2242577-2259577 GCA_003991215.1 Morbakka virulenta
GACTCAACAAGCAATTCAAAGCCACATTTCCTTCTCATGCCTCCAGACAAGACTGTCGCCGTTATTTCTACGTGTAAATTTTTTTTAATCACATTGTCAACACATTTACAAACACTTCCCAATTATTAACAAAACAAACAGTTAAGATTGACATAACTAAGAATGGAAATTAAAAAAAGACAAACAAGCTTTGAAATCTGTGATAAAGAATAGGCTTTGTTCAGTTATTCCGCACAAAAAGGGGATGATGGCTCTCTGACAATTACTTGCAGCAGTTATTATCGTCCTGGTTGTATGGTGTCGTCAGTGAATTTTTTTACGATGTAGATTAAGTAGTTTTTATTCAAGGCAAATCATCAAGGAATTAAAAAAATTCAATTTGTTTAACCAAATTTAGATTTCCTGTCAACTCTAAGGGGAGAGAAACTGCAATTATCCTAAAAATTCTGTTTGTATCCGAAGTGCTCTAACAGAAGACAAGTACAAATTCACAGATTGAGAAAAATAGGCTCGTAAAAGGGGGATCAAAATAACTATTTACATCACTTTGTTTCGGAATAACCCAAGATGATTTACTGCACAGCTACTTCTGATGATGATTTTGGCTTTTCCAATGCACCGACAAGAATAACTGATACTAGTCATAAACTTAACTTGCTATTGGTCTATAAAGTTAAACGTTTGATTATAACTGATTTTAGAACTGCAAGAATCCTCCTCCTCCTCAGGTGCCGTGTCCACGTTGAACGTTGGCGACCATGCTTCTCCACAGATTCCGGTCCTTCGCAGCCCTCAAGATTTGAAGCTGGCTCTTCGACATCCATGTTGCTAAGCTCTTCATATATGTGGCCCTTGGTCTTCCTCTTCCTTGCCTCCCATCAATCTTTCTTGTTAGTACTAGCTCTTCCAGTTCTTCTTTCCTCATTACATGCCCAAGAAATGACACTGTCTTTTTCTAATGGTGTTAATCAGCTTCTTCTTGCATTCCGCTCTCCTCAGAACCTCAGAATAAGCTTTGAAAATTCTTGGAGTGGACATATTTACAAATATTAAATATTATTTGATCCTTTGATGTCAGTCACTTTATTGTAATTTAGATCAGTTTATCTGCCAAGTACCTCTCACACTGCTTTGTCCTGTCATTCTTAATGATCAAGTCAACTGGTTTGACATGACAAGGCATTACGAGGGCAATTATAAGGATTTATACAAAGAGCCAAATGTTTTTTGTGAGTTGTTATTCAGTTAGCGAGTATCCAATGAACATGTAACGATGGTGAGTTTTAAAGGCAGTCATTTCTCAAGCGAGTTTAATTAGGAAATTTTCATTTATTGCTGATCCATTCGCAAAAACTGAATTCATTAACGACTGATCCACAAACTCGTATTCGATTGTGTTCACAGTAGGTCGCTTCAAAACTAACACTGAATTACGAAATATGTTTGTAGGTCATTCAACGGGTAGGTCATTCAACAGGACTTCGTTTCATAAACTGAAATGTAAAAAATACCACTTTTAATAGAAAAAGGGGAAAAAGAAGAATCAACAAAACCTAAATCCAAAATTATAAATTCAGTAATTGTTTGGTTTATGGAAACGGTATGTCTCTGTGTCGCAAAGAGTTTATTACAAAGTAGTATCATCTTTGTTAAACATTAGACAGCTGCATTTCATACCTTACTTACCTGAGATCGTGCACCTAAATACTATCAGAGTAAAAAAACGATATACGGCACATGCGTGTGGATCGACCATTAAGAAGAGTTTTTAATAATAATTCTTAAACCTTGTCAGTAAGTTATGGTTGAACCTGATTTTTACATGCTTTGACATTAGGTAAGAATAATAAACATACAAGGCAAGTATGTCAGTTATTACTTAACAAAATATTTCATTCTGTGAACTGCTTAATTTGATATTGCGTAAAGGAGTTTATTTGTTTCATATTTCAAGATTGTAGTTCCTTAATTTTTCAAACTTTTTCATTCATTGCTTCATAGTATCTTTTTTATGCAATATAAAAATTATTCAGAAGATGGGCTACGATACAATAACTCCTTTATGTTATTAATCAAACCCCAGCAATGTTGTCTACTGCAAATCAAATACTAAGAAATGCTTTTGTTAAATATTCTTTTGACGACTTCTGAAAACAGTAACAGGTGCAATACGCTAAAAAGAATATTGGCGAATCATTCCATTCATCTCTAAGTTTCCATTTCATATTTTCAGTCTCAAATCCAGTGATTTAAAAAGCATTATTGGCTTAATAATAATATTTAATAATTTCAAAATGGAGAGGTAGTCAGTGGTCTGCCTTTTCAATAAAAACAAGGGGATAAAGAAAAGACTCGAAGCAGACTAATGTTAAGAAAACTTTTTTTCCGGGAAACGATTTTAGAAATTGAAAATATGGAAAGGGCGAGTTCTAAATGTTAAGTGCTGGGTTTACTTTCCTAATAATTTTTCTTTGTAAACATTTTTTAATTCTTCTGATAAATTGGTTTCTTTCCTCTCTCAATTGCATTTCCGAAACCTGTAGACACAAGTAGTATGGCAATTATAATGGAAAAATGAATTGAGTGCAGTCGCTAACTTGAGCCTCGATCCTGGAATTGCAGCCATAGTAAACTATTGATTTAGCTACCTGGCCACTAATGCACAAACAAAGTCACACACAAAGTTGTTTTTCCCTTCAGTGCTTGTGATATTATTGAGATGACAGATAAGTCGAAAGAGAAAATAGAGAACTGAATCGTTTGCTGGTCATATTAGCAGTGGGACAATACCTTAAACGTCCAATCTTCTAAGCTTAAAGATATTCTAAAGGAACTGCTGAAGATATAATTGTTTTAGGTAACTATTTACCTAAACGAGAGAACCTCCAAGGTCGTCTAAAAGACATAAATAAGATGGCAGAAAAGTGCCCAATATGAGTGCACTGAATTGGTTTTGAAACAGTACCTATAGATAACATGATCACGTGGTCTACCACGTGAGCTGATTACTATCGTCAAAACCTTGTGTTCTGTACATTTTTAAATTTGAGTTATGGGACACCAATCGAGTAAAAAGACAACTTAACGAAGGGGGCTGAAGTTAATGGAGTAGAGGTACCCCTGAAAATATCGGTTTAAAAACCCTTTTATGCACTATGACAATGCTGGTATTTTAGAGGCTGACTTATGAGCCGGAAAAAGAAGACCCCTTTGCCGATCTAGACGATTAGGATCAGCTAAATGAAGTCTTTGGCTAAAAAATATTTTGCTTTATGCTTTAAACTAATAGATGTTTGTATTCCAATATATAGTAAAACCTCTTTACGTTCTCTTTTAGCAAAAATCGAGAGAATTACAGGATATTCAGAGCTAATGATTCCAAATAATATTATCGGTATAATTTTATTTCCAACAAATAATTTGAATGAATCACAGTTTACCAAAGCTCTGCAAAGATGGTTTGTTTTTATATTTTTCGGAAAGCAAATGTTTTTATGGTGCAATATATATCCAAAATTATTTTCTAAGTAATAAAACTGTTTAAAATTACTCAGCAAAAATCTTTAAAATTTGCCAGAAAACATTTTCGCTAGTTGAAAATTTTTTCTCTGAAAATTTTGGATTTTAAGGTATCATTATTGTATTATATGCACGAAAGATTTCAAAGAACACATTTGGCAGCTTATAAGCATCTGAACTTTTTCTCTTTGAAAAGAAATATCTTTTAAGGATTCATCTGAGGAAGCAGCATACATAATCAGGATTATGATTATCACAACATTGGCTGAAGATGAAAGAAGTTTTTCTCGATCAAGTTTTAAAGAAAAACAATCTGTTTTTAGGTATTCATGTTTTTAGGTCATTCAAAAAAGCAGACCAAGTCACAACTGCTTTTCATGCCCGACACCACACATAATTTCTAAACTGCGTCTGGTTAACCCAGCCAGTACCATCACAGTTAAAAGAACATTTTCATACGGCAACAAGGGTAAAAACAGAATGAGTTACAGTATGTTACAAACCCGTCTTAATTTGTGATATCAAACACTATTTTGTCTTCCCGTGTTTCCAGTTTATTAAGGTCACGAAAAAAAAAGAGTCTTTTATCTTCTATGAAAATGTATACAATTTTTCATTTCATTCATTTATGCAGTGCTTTGTGTTGCTGGTAAGTGATCAAGTCCTCCAACTTGTTCCTCACTTGGGTTGCTCTCAGTATGTCAACTCTGGTCCATTTGTTTAATCATATTGATATGCTATACAGGTATTTTTATTTCTTCCTCTCTTTTCTTGTCCAATTTATTCACTTTTAAAGGAAAAATGTGCAAAATTAAGCTGCATATCTTACAGTGAAATCCATGTGTAATCATATTTAGGAAAATAATCCTCAAAATTGTTCGCAACCTAGAGAGCCAGTGTTAATACCAACAAAAATTGCTTGACACTGACCATGTTACTTTCAAGAGTAATGCCTCGACAACTTTGTATTCGTTTCGTCAATTTTACGCATGATGACAAACACAGTATATTGAGGTGAACCGCGCAAAGTGGAGGAGAGAATTGGCTTTCTCATTTGGGCCATCCATTTATTATGTTTGCACTTATGGGGAGGGGGTATCCTAAAAAGCAAACAATGAGAGTGGGTTTCATGAGGTGATAACGCTCACATTAAGAAAAACTTTTGCTTACAGTTTTCACAAAGTAGTGACAGCGAAGCAAAGGTGTGCAGGCGTAATTATTCTTATCTGTTTTTACACATTTATTGCTTGTTTATATGAAATTACTTTCGTTTGTATCTAATTATAATTGCTTTCATTTCTCACAACAATAGCCTCGCGTCAATTTTTTACTTTTGGAATTTAAGCACGTGAGCTTCTGTAAAAGAAGAATCAATGACATAATTTTTAACTTCTTTATTGAAATGGCAACTTCCAACGACGGTCAAAAAAAGTATAACGTACGTTCGCNTGCTTGACACTGACCATGTTACTTTCAAGAGTAATGCCTCGACAACTTTGTATTCGTTTCGTCAATTTTACGCATGATGACAAACACAGTATATTGAGGTGAACCGCGCAAAGTGGAGGAGAGAATTGGCTTTCTCATTTGGGCCATCCATTTATTATGTTTGCACTTATGGGGAGGGGGTATCCTAAAAAGCAAACAATGAGAGTGGGTTTCATGAGGTGATAACGCTCACATTAAGAAAAACTTTTGCTTACAGTTTTCACAAAGTAGTGACAGCGAAGCAAAGGTGTGCAGGCGTAATTATTCTTATCTGTTTTTACACATTTATTGCTTGTTTATATGAAATTACTTCCGTTTGTATCTAATTATAATTGCTTTCATTTCTCACAACAATAGCCTGGCGTCAATTTTTTACTTTTGAAATTTAAGCACGTGAGCTTCTGTAAAAGAAGAATCAATGACATAATTTTTAACTTCTTTATTGAAATGGCAACTTCCAACGACGGTCAAAAAAAGTATAACGTTCGTTCGCACGGGGGTGGGGGGTGGGGGTTACTTAGCTGTGAACAGGTGCGAGAAAGGATGAAGGCGGGTCGAAAAATGGCCAATTTCATGGGAACGTAATAAATGGATGGGCCCATTCTCTCCTCCACTTTTTCTCCTAAGCTTGCATGCATATTTGATGGGGTACTGAAAAAAACCGGTTTTGTATGGCATTAATTTGGCCTTTACTGCCTAAAAATAGCTTATTAATTCAGTAAAATTTTCTTTAAGAGTAATTATTTTTTATTATCCCACCTGATTAGATGGAGAACAAAAAATGAGTACTTGAATTTCCTGATATCAAAAAAGCCTAAAAATGTGTGGGAACTCCGTTAAGGCCGATTCTTGGATAGAGAAATTTGAACGTCGTTTCCCTATGTTCTAAAGCTGGTTCTCAGGATAGACTATGTATTACTCAAAATCAGAACATCGGTTTTCCTTATTGGCTATCTATTGTATTTTATCTATTCATAGTAAACTCACATCATTACACACCTATTCTTCTTCCTTTACAGATTTCTACATCAAATTCTTCTATTATTTATATCACAAGAAAGAAAACATCTAAATATTACGTCCAATCAGAAACCTCTTTAAAAAATCTAAAAAAACCAGTCCAATCAGAAAACTCTTACATTGAAACTATTTGAATCACTATTTATTTAAATTATTTCATAGTAGGCGTAGTTTACATTGAAATGTTTTCTCTGTAATAAAATGAATGTATGTTTTTACCATTTTTTGGTCCAATTATTCTCAACATACGTTACTGCAAGGTGAAAATAATTTAACCAAACCTCAGTTTTTGGGCCAAGCATGGTATTTCTACAAAACCCCTCATGAGTAATGTGTAAAATAGTTTCAAGAACATTAAAGTACTTTCAGTGTGCCTTTTCTTTAAGTTTCCCAGAGGCATCCCTAATAATTAACCTGCCATACCTAATTTATTTTTAAACAAATTATGTATGAGATTGTGACGCGTCTTTACCAGATGTATAACGGGGCGAAATTACCGACCAGAGAAGCTCACGTCGCTCACTGGCTTTCACATTCACTCGACCATTTAACACAATCTCAGTTAAAACAAATCTTCTTTCGCTATGCCTATGCACTTAATCTGGATTCTCCTCCTTCACAATCAAATAACAAGTCATATTTCAAGAAGATCTCCACATCTCTACGACCTCCAAAGACTAGCAACCCACCAACCCATCATTGGATACTCATTTGCTGCCCATGTTATTAGACGCAACAAACAACTTGCCTTAACTTTTTGAAACACTGTCTCATTTACTGTTGCATGCCTTATCTAAGGAGAAGGTACATGGCTTTGAGATGAGGGATGGCGCCATCCAGCTTTCCATTGACCAAAAGCCAGTCCTGCAACATTTCTTCAACCTCTGCACCAGCATTTTCAAAACTGGTAAAGATGAACCCATTATTTATCATTGTGACTCTTTTCATTTTTTTAGGGTAAAGAAGGTCAAAGGAAGTTTAGTTCCTGAGAAGGCTTTACATAAGGAGGAAGATTAATTTCTTTGACAAGACCCAGATCATAAACAAACAGATCACTCAACGCTTCATGATAAATGAACTTTTTCGGCGGGAAATGTAGGAGACGGCCATGCTTTGGATGGCTCCTGAAAGTTAGACTTAATATTTGGGTTTAACCATTGAGTTTAGGTTTTAAATTAATATAACTTACATCACTAACCTCTCATTGAAAACAAACATCGTATCTGATGATTTTAGGACTGCCAGGATTGTACCTCTGTATAAGAGAGGTAATTGAAACTTTGAAGGGAACTGAAGACCAATCTCAATATTACCAGTTGTATCTAAGGTTTTGGAAAGAATAGCATATGATCAGATGTATAGTTACCTTTGTGAGAACAATCTTATATATGAATTTCAGTCTGGATTTAGAACAGGATTCTCAACTAATACTGCTTTGACATATTTGTGTGACAAAATACAGTTTAATATAGATAGGGGTCTGTACACAGGTGTAATTACGTTAGACTTGCAGAAAGCATTTGATACTGTGAATCATGGTATTTTAGTGAAGAAAATTAGTGCTATAGGAGCTTCTGACAATGCTGTAAAATGGTTAGATTTATACCTCTCAGATAGAACTCAGTTTATAGAAATTAAAGATACACTTTCAAGTCCTAGAACTGTTACAGGTGAGGTGCCCCAGGGGTCAATACTGGCCCTCTTCTTTTCACAATATATGTTAATGGTATATCAAATAGTATTGATTGTGACCTCTGTCTCTACGCTGCTGACTCCATGTTGTTAGTGGCTGATAAGAATGTTAAGAACAAAGAAAGAATTGTTTGAAAAAAAGTTGACTGTGGAAACGTGTAAGATCAGTATCTGGCTAGAATCTAACAAATTGTCAATACACCTTGAGAAAACTGAATCCATTTTGTTTGGTTCTAAGCGCAAGTTAAAGAACTGTAGTAAAATGTCAATTGATTGTAAAGGAGTGGATATTGGAACTTGGTCAAAGTAAAATATTTAGGCACTCAAATTGATCAGGACTTGTCTGGAACATCCATGGGTATTACGATTATAAGAAAGGTAAATTCTGGGTTGAAAGTTAAGCACAGAAGATGCAGTTCTCTCAAAGTCAAAGAAAGAAAACTACTGTTTTCTGCATTGCTACAGTCTAAATTTGATTATGGTTTAATGTGTACCATAGAAAGTTGGAAAAACAGCTCAGGAACAAATTACAAACAGCCCAGAATAAGATTGTTAGACTTATACTTGGAGTTGTGAGAAGACGACATCTCTCATGTAGTGATTTTAGAAGAATTAGATACTTGAAAGTAGATTACAGGTTTCAATATTTGTCACTGAATGCTATAAACAATATTTTTCATGGCACTGCCCCTTCATATTTGTGTAATTTTGAATTGGTTTCTGAGAGGCATCATCATAATACAAGACGTAGTAGATACTGTTATGTTATTCCCAGAGTGAACACCTATGGCTCTAAATCTTTTATGGAACTCTTTGCCAACTGTTGTTAAAGAAGCTGATAGTTTAAACAGTTTTAAACAAAAGTGCAAACTGTATCTTTTTAACAAAATGAAAGAGGAGAATTTGTATTTAGTACTGTGATAGTAGTTGCTAGGTAACATCTGATCTCATGTATGTGTAATGGCAATTTTATGTCATTTTTGTACATATTTAATGTGATAACATTTCAGTATTATTATTTTGTATCAGTAATTGTCCATCTTGTATCGCAACTAAAGGCCACTATGGAAATAAGTTTTAATTGAAGTTAAAAATTTCTAGTGCTTCTTTTTTATAATTTTGTTGCATAATTACTCTTTTATAAGTTATTTTTGTTTTTACAAATGTTATGTATCAATTGATATGTTAAAAATAAATGAATTTGATTTGAATTGAATCAACCAACCACTACAGATGCGGCATTGCACGTCGTTGTAGCTTGGCTCATTTCTTACATCTAGTATAAACAACTTTCCTCCAGAAAAATATCAACACAGTAGAACCCATTCACTCACCAACAATTACCATTGAATAACCTGAGATATCATACAGGAACAAATAGGATACTCCCAAATAAAACAATCAAAATCCATTAAGGTTTATTAGTATATATCAATAGTAAGACAAACAAATCCAAATCACAGCTATGGTGTCTCATGATAAATATTGATGGGCCTTGGTTTGAGATCAGTCAATTTGTAAGAAATCAATTTTTAATGACATATTCAAAGTGAAACAGTCTTGAGTTCTAGATAGTATCATTCATGCCAGTGATGCACGAATATTACAAAAGGTATTGTAGGAAACGATGAGGATCTCTTTGGTTTTAAAGCCACAGCTCCACTAACAAACTAACAACCCTCATCCCCTCTGCTAAAAGGTCTCCCTGGACCTTAAAGGAAATTTAACATGAGAACACTCCCTCGAGAGCAAAACCAGCGGCAGCAAATGAAACAGATTTGACAAGACCAATCTGGCTTCAACAGCCTTCAAAGTACAAGACAATTTTGTTTTAAAGTCAACACAGACAAAAAGAAAATTACCATTTCAATCTGTGTCTAGCCAATTTGTGTGTTATGTTCTTTCATCTATCTGTTATGCAGACACTTTTTGTGCAGTGTTTAATATATATATATTCCTCTCTCTCTTCATGTTCCTATTGCCTTCATATCATCTTCAATTGCATCCATGTAATGTCTCCTTGGTCTTCCTCTCTTTCTTCTCCCTGGCAGATGCATCTACAGCATTCTCCTCCCAAAGTAGTTCTCTTTCCTTCTCACCACATGTCGAAACCATCTTTGGTTTGCTTCCCTTTGCTTCTCCTTGAATCCCCTAATAAATAATCTACCTCTGATGTATTCAATTCTGATTTCATCCAGGTGTCTTATTCCAAGTGACCACTTAAGCATTCTCAATTTTGCCAACTCCAATCCAGCTTCGAAATTTTATGTTGTCGCTACTGTCTCAAGCCCATACTACAAAGTTGGCCATCCTACCACTTGGTATACTTTTTCTTTCACTTTTAGTTTTCTGCCACAGAGCATGCTCACTACTTTCCTCAATCCATTCTATCCTTCCTGTATTCTCTTCTTCACCTCTCTATTGCATCCCCAATCTGCACTGTCGATTCCGGATATTTAGTCTCCTGCCTTCATTACATCTAACCCTTGCATGCTTATTTTGTCATCCTCTCTTCCATTGAAGACAAGATATTCTGTTTCTGGCCTGCTTAATTCCATTCTTCTTTTTTCTGGGGCATCTCTCCACTTCTCCAGTTCTTCTTCCATCTCATTTCTGGTCTTGCAGCACAGCACAATATCATTGACAAATAACATTGTCCAAGGTGTTTCTTTCCTGACTTCATTAGTGAGTCAACCCGTGACAATTGCAAATAGGAAGGGGCTTAGAGCCAATCCCTAGTGGAGGCTGACCATGACATGGAACCAATCAGTCATCCCTGCAGCACTTTTTACAGTGGTTTCACTGCCCCTGTACATGTCTTTTACTAGACTTGCATACTTTTCTGCTACTCCTGATGTTCACAATACCATAATTATTCCCTTGGTACCATGTCATACAGTTTTTCCAAACCTACAAAAACACAATGCAATTCCTCTTCCCTTCTCGGTGCTTTTCTATCTGAATGCACAGAGCAAAAAGTGCATCTGTTGTTCTTTTTCTTGGCATAAAACTGTACTGTTTCTGGCTTATCTCTACCTCTTGTCTGAGTCTTGCATCCAAAACTCTCTCCTGCAACTTTATGATGTGGCACATTATTTAATGCCCCTAGAGTTGTCACACTCTTGTGTATCTCCTTTGTTCTTTCATTCTCTTCAATGCCTTCTTAACTTCTCCTCTGTCCATCCCTCCAACTTCATGTCCAACACTCTCAAGCTTCTTCACTTCTGGCTTCTCTGGGGTTCTCAGTGTTCATAATACCTTTGAAATAGATTTTCCACCTTCCCAACACCTGTTTTTCTCCAGTCAATAGCCTTCTTTTTGCATCCTTAATGACTTTTCCTTTTGTTGGTCAATCCAAAATAAATCTTTTTCACTCTCCTTTGTCTGCAATCTTGCCTCAGTTCTCTCTTCTCTGCTTCCTTTCATATGGTCTCATACTCCCTTTTCTTCTTCTCTTTTCCTGTTCTGTCAAACACCTGCTTTGCCTTCTTCCTGTTTTCAATACTTTCCTGTACTGCAACATTCTACCACCATATTTCCTTGTCTGTTTCCTACAGTTTGATGTTACCCCCAGGACTGTCTTGGCCATTTCTATAGTTTTTTCAGTGACTCAGAACAATTTTCAAACACATCTTTGTATGAGCTCAGTGGCTTTATTAACTCCCAGCTGAAATTCCTCCTACACTTGGCTTCTCTCGGGTTCCACAACTTTATTCTTGGTTTAACTGTTCCTTTACTCTTGTTAAAGCCAGCCACAGTTTTTGCTGGTGTGCCTAGCCTTTGAAAATTCAATACCTACTCACAAGGCAATGAGGGATTTTTAACCCATACCTGAGTGAGCAATTTGGTGAGCATCAGGATGTGTCTACATGCTAGTAACAGAAATTCAGGCTGCTTCTCCCCAGTTGGTCTTGTTGGTTCAGAAGTCAATAGCCTTCCTATCCAGGTCATACCAAGTGATTACAGACAAGCTACTTAATTCTGTCTTTCACCTGGAGGTTAGTCTGCCCTGACAATTTTATTACTGAATTTGGAAAGGGCACAATAAATACGTTCAGATCTATAATTAACTTTACATCTGCTGATGCTTTTGATTATGTTGAGGACGTACAACTTATGAGGACGTTATTACAATTTAATTGAAGCTCTATGTGAAAACACCAAACATAATCTTTCCATGTCATCAAATAGCTTCTTGTAAACAAAAGCCACGAGAATCTCTAGACAAATACTTGGAGGAGTTAAAGAAACTAAGTAAAAATTGAAAATTTGAAGCTGTTGCTGCTGAAACCTATAGGTCTGAGGTGACAAGGGACTCCTTTGTCTATGGATGATCTTCAAATTATATACAACAGTGACTCCTAGAAGATGCTGCATTGAGTTTAGATGATGCTTCTCAAGAAGTCTGCACCCTCAACCTTGCCCAAAGAAATTCTGGTGCATACTCCCAGCAAGCCTTCTGTCAAATAACAGTTACAGCTGTATCTGCTTCCAACAATCAAGTCAATGAACCTGTACCATCCCTTGCTGCTATTCAAAATGAACCAAAACTGAAACCTAATTAATGTAAGAAATCAGGTTACTTTTACTTTGGACGTTTATATGCCAACAGTTCTTCACGCCCAGCCCGAGATGCCACATGCCACAACTGTTCTAAGATGGGACATTTCACTAAAGTTTGCCAGTCAGCAAACAGGAATTTCAGCCTGAATTCAATTTATAAACCAACACTTTGCATTATAACCACAGCTTGTCCTACTAATCTCAGTCACATATCAGTCAAAAACATTGTTGAAGGTCATCAAATGACACAAAAAATGGACGGTTTGATAGACTCTTGTAGCTTGGATACCTTCATCAGTGAGAAAGCATTTCAAAAACTTGGGCTGAAACTTACAGCTCCCCCAAGAAGGTTGCCATGGCATAGTGATATAATTCTTGGATACAACTTTCAAAAACAGCACCATAATGTCACCTTTCAGTATGGAGGAGCCAAATCTGATTTAATCATCAACCCAGAAACAACTGAATTCAATGTCAACACTACAATCAACAAAGATGAAGCAGGTGTTTGCAGTAAACCATCAAGGAATTTGCTGATGTTGCACCTCCATCTCGTTTAAGAGTATACCAGCAGATACCTAACCCATCACGACCAAACCACAATCTTTCAATAAGGATGATTGAGATTTCATTAAAAATGAGCTTGAATTTCTACTTTCAGCTGGTGTTATCAAACAAAGTGATTCTCGATAGAGGGTGCATGTCCTCATGGTAAAAAGTGATCTGGAACATCACTGTAAGCAATTGTGTACCCATTATTCCCAAGCTGTGAATTTGTATACCAATTCGGATGCCTATCCACTTCCTTATATTGACAAGATTGTTAATAAAAGTTCCAAGTACAAAGTGTTTTTGACCTATGATCTGAAAAGCACTTGCCATCAAATTCATTTAAAGGGGTGTGAAGGTAAATGCTGCCTTTGTGGGTTTAGGTGATCTGTATGAATTTTGTGGTATGCCACTCTGTGTTATAAATGATGTGCCTTGTTTTCAGAGAATCATGATCTAGTCATTGGTGAAAATGTCAAGGGCACTTTTCCCTATTTGGATAACATTACAATTGGTGGAATGGATGAGGATGACTTAGAGCATAATGATCAAGCCTTTAAAAACTTGGTAAAGAAGAGGAACACCACTCTCACCTTACCTTAGTCACCTTAGGTCCTCCCATCCTGAGCAGGATATAGGACAGCGAGACCTCGTGCATTCAAGTCGTCCCTGAAAGTAGCTTGCCACGTCCACACAGGTCTGCCACGCCTTCTGTTTCCTTCCTTTGGTCTCCATTCAATTGCTTGTTTTGCAAATCTGTTGGGTGGTAATCTTAAGACATGTCCTGCTAGCTTCCATCGTCTCTTTTCTACAATCTTGTGCAACGGTTCTTGTTCTGTTCTTCTATACATCTCCTCATTGGTGATCATATCCCTCCATGTGACACCTAGAATTCTCCTCAGATTCCGCGTGTGGAACGAATCTAGCTTTCTCTCTAGCTTCTTAGTTGTTTTCTATGTTTCACTAGCGTATAATGCTGTAGAGACAACTATGGCCATGTATAGTTTGATCTTTGTTTTCATGTTGATTTGTCGTGATTTCCAGATATGGTTCATTGTTCTGAAGGTTGCACCGGCTTTACCTAGTCTGGCATTTAAGTCTGTTTCTACTTCACCTGACTCGGTCAAATAACTCCTAAGATACGGAAACTTTTCTACTTCTTCTAGTGGATTTTCATTGACAGTCACTTGCTGTATTTGGTGATTTTTCACCTTCATGATCTTACTTTTTCCTTCATTTATCCGTAATCCTACTTTGGCACTTTCAAGTTTAAGTTGATCTGTTATCTGTTGACACTTCGTGACATCTTGGGCTACTAAAGCTATATCATCTGCAAAATCGAGGTCTGTCAGCTTTCTATCATCCTTCCACGGTATTCCAAAACTTTCATCATTCATTGTTCTTCCCATTACAAAATCTAAGCATATTATAAATAGAAAAGGGGACAGTATGCAACCTTGTCTAACTCCCGAGAACAATTCGAACTCCTCTGTCATTCCGGAGTTTGTTCTAACGCCACACATTGGATGATTGTAAAATGACTTCATGAGAGTAATGATCTTTTCTGGTATGCCATACACTTTCAAAATTTTCCACAACGTTTCTCTGTGAATACTGTCAAAAGCTTTACGAAAGTCTATAAAGTTCAGCACAACTGGTGACTGATATTCTAAACTTTGCTCTATGATATTCCTTAAGACAAAAATCTGTTCACAACATGATCTCCCCTCCCTAAAACCTGCCTGTTCCTCTCCTAGTTTAAAATCTGCTGCTATCAGTAATCTTTTCAAAAGAACTCTTTTGAAAACTTTCCCGGTAGTACAACGTAAGGTAATGCCTCTCCAGTTATTGCAATCTGATAGGTCTCCTTTCTTGGGTAGCTTAACTATTACTCCTTTCCTTCACTCTTCCGGTACTCTATTTTCTTGCCAAATCTTGTTAAACAAAGTTGTTAATTCATCTACCACTGCAGTTCCACCTGCTTTCAAGAATTCACTGTTGATGTTATCAATGCCTGGAGTTTTGTTGTTTTTCATTTTATCTATAGCTTTCTTCACTTCGTCACTGTTTATGGGTCACATATCTACATTCAACTCTTGGGCTGTGGCAATATTACTCCAATCGTACACTGTCTCTGGAGAGGGTTGATTGAGCATCTCTTTGAAATGTTCTACCCACCTTTCGTTTTGTTCCTCTTCAGTTGCTAGGATACGGCCATCCTTATTTTTAACTGGTACATTGACGTAACTACTTTTTCCGGAAAGCTGTTTTGCTATTTTGAACAATTCTCTTGTATTATTTTGGTCTGCAGCATCCGGTGCTTCTTTTGTTTTCTTTTCGAACCAGTCTTGTGTTATATTTATGTGTTAGGTTCAATCAATACATCAAAAACGAGAAGCTAACTGAACGACATTTTTTTTATTGGAATTGCAAAACTGACATGCGCAGACATAACAAACCAAACCCATTACAAACAATACCGAATCAAATTATACAATAACAATCGGTCTCAATGTCATGTAAAATACACGAACACTACACTTTTCCCCTCTTTAAAATGCTTAACAGGATATCTATGGCATATTTTCAAACCAAACTATCAATAAATCAAAATTGAACTTAATATTACTTCCTGGTAATAATATTGTCAATGTCCTTAAAAATCAAAACTACCACAACTAAATTGTTCACATAGACTCAATTAGTCTCTTTGGTCTTTTAAGTTCACGTCTTGGATAACGCATTTCTACTACTTTGGGTGTAATCTGAGTAGTAGTCTCTTTTGGTTTACAAGTAGGTGTTTCCACATCATCTGTGCACTCATTTGTACTATTACTCGCATTCACTGAATCCATAACAGATGGTAAAGCTATAGGTTCACGTGTTTGTTGCACTACGGTTACATCACTAACATTTGGTTCTTTAACAATATCAGGTTCATTCGACACAGATTCAGGATGACATGGTCGAATTTGATCAATGTCTCTTTTCCATTGCATATCTCCAACTTGAATTGTGTAAGTAACTGGACCTAGTTTTCGAATAACAAGTCCACGAAGCCTTGTTGATTTTCTAGTTTTTGTACGATAATCATGTACCATTACAATGTCACCAATTTCAACATTCCGACTTTTGTTTACATCATATTGCATACGCTGTCTAACAGACTGTTCCAGATTTGATCGAATCAAATCTAGACGTGTTCTAAGCTTTCGTCCTAGGAACAATTCAGCGGGAGTAACTTTTGTAAGAGTATGTGGTGTCGCACGATACGACAGAAGAAATGAAGCCAACTTTTGGTTCAATGTGCCACGTTCATTTTGCAAATTTTTCATTCCAGTTTTAAAAGTTCTAACCGCACGCTCGGCTTCTCCATTTGAACTTGGATGATAAGGTGCAGATTTGATATGACGTACACCATTGTTCTTACATACGCACAATATCCAACCATTTCGAATGAGCATCAATCACCATCAAGAACATTTCGTTTAAGAAAGGTCGTGCATAATCAATATGCACTCTCTACCAAGGTTTGTTTGGCCATAGCCATGGGTTTGAACGTGATTGAGGCAAATTTGGAAGTTGTTTTCTACATCCATCACATTTTAAAACTTTGTTCTTAATATCCAAATCCAAGCCACCACACATATAGTCTAGCTAAAGCTTTCATCCGAACAATTCCTGGATGATTTGTGTGTAACTCTTCTAATATTTTATCGAGATAACGATCAGAAATAATTACACGGATACCACGAAGCAGACATCCTTCTTCCACAGTCAATTCATCATGAACACGACTAAAAGCAAGTAACTCCTGTTTCAATGTATCATTAGGCCATCCGTTTTGAACAAAATGTATTACACGTGACAAAACTATATCGTGTAAAGTTGCCTTTGCAATCTGAGAACTGGTAATTGGTAATTTATTTAACTGTAATTTATTCACTTGCATAGCTTCTTGGTCAGTATCTTCATTATCAATCATGCTGATTGGAAAACGTGATAATGTGTCAGAATTTCCATTTCGAGAAGTAGAACGATATCTAATGTCAAATTGGTATGAAGATAATTGTATAGCCCATCTCTGTAATCTTGATGTAGCTAATACTGGCACACCTCTCTTTGGTCCCAATATCATAGTAAGAGGTTTATGATCAGTTAATAATGTA
>RDPX01000057.1:2266862-2285018 GCA_003991215.1 Morbakka virulenta
ACATCTGCAAAACCTGTTCGATGACGTCCTATCTTTGCATTCCAGTCCCCCATTACGATCTTTAGGTCATGGCTTGGTATGTTGTCCAATGTATCTTGTAACTGACTGTAAAAGCTTTCCTTTGTTTGTTCATCTGCATTTTCAGTTGGTGCATAGATTTGTACTATCGATGCCTTGAGTAGTCGACCCTGTAATCTTGCAGTGATTATTCTATCTGATATAGGCTCCCAGCTAATTAAAGAATCTGTGGCTTCCTTGCTTAACAGTAACGCTACTCCTCTCATGTGTTCTGCTTCACTTCCTGAATACGATGTGGTGACACCTTCACTTGATAATCTACCCTGCCCAGTCCATCTAGATTCACTAACTCCCAATACTTGTAACTGATACATCCTCATTTCATTTATCACTTGGGCTAGTTTTCCTGTTTCGTACATAGTTCATACATTCCATGTACCAAACATGGTGTGATGTTTGGCGGAAAAGACCTGGGTGATTGGAGCATGAACTTCCTCTCAGCTTTCATCCAAGCTCGTCATAGGTACATCATCAAGAGGGATAACAGAAGTCGTCATCTGTAATCCACCTATTGCTGCCCCAGGTCTTGCTCTACGCCATTGCTGTTTACCAGAATGGCTTCTTCTCACTGTTTCTGTAGTATCCAATCTTTTTTACAGGGTAAGGTCACTAGCCCTATGCCCAACCCTCCTCCTTTTTCAACCTGGCTTGGGACAGGCTTCGGTAGAGTTAAAACACCACTCTCAGTGAATCCAAAATGGTCAACTCCTCACCTGTCATCAACATCTACAGGTTACCTGCCACTCTAACTTTTTTCCATGACAAATTTTGGAAAAATGGCTTTTGCTACCACATCTTTTATGTCCTTTTCCTCCTGCAACTCTTTTTTTTCATTGGGAGTTTTCTCTACACATAGTGGCATTTCTCAACACTTAAATTACTTGGTAACCAAATTATTTTTGTTAACCAAAATAATTTCACTGTGATTTCTTGGTATGATCTTCTGAATAAGTACCTTATACACTAAAAATTGACCCATCCAGTCTTTTCATTGCAGTACCTGTAGCATCATACTGGTGTATCAAATTCTTACAACTAAAAGGTAAACATGATGGTGACAAGAGCAGTCATGTCCATGATTATTCTTGTCTTACCATTTTGTGTAAATATTGAAACTGTGAGTATTGGAAAGAATTGTTTGAGAGAATTCTTAGCAGCAAGAGGATTTAGCATACTACATCAAAATGTAAGGGGATTGTTAACAAATTTTTGTGCTGTGGAGAAGTTTTTTCATGACATCCAGATACTGATGTTTTGACTTTGACTCATATTTGTGAATCTGAAAGTAATGATAATTTGTACCATATACAGGGATATCAATTCGAGAAAAGGAATTGTGTGAACGGAAAATGAGGAGGAGTAGCATTACATATCAAAAATAATATCAGTTATGTGAGATCAACAGATTTAGAAAAGCAAGACCTTGAAAATATTGTTATTGAAATAATTCTTTCAGAGGCAAAAAAATTCCTCATAACAACTCACTATAGACCACCACAGAGTTCAAATTATTTTCCAAAAAACTACAATGAACTTTTTAATGAGTCACTAGCGTGTCTTTCAGAGGAATCAAAAGAAGTTTTACTCCTGGGAGATCTGAATGTAGATTTTCTAAAGCCTACAGAAAACAAAGAACTCAAATCCAATCTTCGAGAGCAGGGCTTTGTTCAGATAATTAAAGATCCAACATGAGTAACAATGGAAACAAAAGCATTGATAGACATTATCACAACTAATAGACCATCATCAATTGCAGCTTCTACAGTAATTCCTTGCAGTATAGGAGATCATAATTTGATAGCATGTTTAAGAAAAATAATCAAAAATTTGCTGCCAAGGCTGTTATGACCCAGAAGAAATGAAGAAAGAATGTGAATGTGTGAACTGGCTTCCAGTCTTAACTGCATCAAATGTGAACATAGCCTTAAACATTTTTAATGTCATAGTGAGAGATATTATCAACAAGCATACCCCAATTACGAGCAGGGTAAAAGGCCACCCATGCCCCTGGATTGACAATTGACAAACAATTGGCAAAGAGTCTAGCTATCCAAGAGAAGAATACCATCACAGTGAATATTGATGGTGTTCCAGTACATCAAACAACATTGTATAATTTTCTAGGAAATGAATTAGATGGAAAATAAATTTTATGTGAAAATTTTGATAAACAGTACAAAAAGGTTACAGGGAGACTGAATTTGTTGAAAAGGCTACATCTTATTTAAGTACAAAGGCAACTTTCAAAATTTTTCGAGATGGTCATGGTACCCATCATGGTTAACAGCTCACTGTTTATGTTACAATTAACATCTATGCAGAAAATGAAGCTTACATCAGTAGATAGACAAGCAAAAGAGATTATTGGAGGTGACATAAAAATCAGAAGTATTGAAAGACAAATGAAAGCAAAGGCTGTAACCTTAATGAAACAATGTTTAAACAGTGACTCTTGTAGGCATTTCAATGAATATTTTGAACTAAATACTCACTCAATGAGAACTCGAAATAGTACCTCACTAGTAAAACTTCCTAGAGTGAGATTAGAATACAGGCAAAAGGCTTTTAAGTGTTATGGAACTAAAAATTTTAATGAATTCCTGTTACGTATAAGAAACATAAAAAACTCAACAGATTTCAGAGATCAGGTGATTGCCCATTACAATGAATGAAAACATTCAATTGTATGGCTACTGGTAGCTAGAGTCTGTTGGTGTGTCATGTTATGGACCTGAATTTGATTTTTATTGTATATTGTGTATAAATGTAAATATATAGATAACAATTTTATTTTTATATTTTCAACTATTTATTTTATTTTCATACAGAAAAAACATAGCAGTTATTTATTTAACTGATGTGTATATATTTCCTGTTTAAACATTGTCAATAATAATAATAATAATAATAATAATAATAATAATAATAATAATAATAAGCATCACAGGAAAGGATAGAATCAAACAAGTCACCTAAGAGCCAACAATGAGCTCTTTAGCACAACCTCCTGTCCAAATAAAGATGGTTGATCTGCACCACTGTTGTGTACTGATCAGGAAGTATTCATAGTACCAGCAAAATTCAGCTAGCAGCATCAACACTTGAATGCTACCCTGGTTACAGTATGAACTTCACCTTCTGTTCCTGATAATAACTAACTTTATTAAAAGTGTCTCTGTAAAAAGGATCACTGAATCAATGTATCAACTCCTTCATTTGTTGAATTGGAGTCTTNGTATATTGTGTATAAATGTAAATATATAGATAACAATTTTATTTTTATATTTTCAACTATTTATTTTATTTTCATACAGAAAAAACATAGCAGTTATTTATTTAACTGATGTGTATATATTTCCTGTTTAAACATTGTCAATAATAATAATAATAATAATAATAATAATAATAATAATAATAAGCATCACAGGAAAGGATAGAATCAAACAAGTCACCTAAGAGCCAACAATGAGCTCTTTAGCACAACCTCCTGTCCAAATAAATAAATAAAATAAGGCTCAAATGCCTTGTTTACTTCTTTAGCTACAAAAACTGACACATCCTGTAAAAACCTTGCTATTTAGGTTTTCTTCTATTTCAAAGTGTATATGTAGGTACACATCAGTCACCATACTTAACTTGAATAAACAAATTTCAAAAGGTATATGGACAGTGGTTTGAATGGCCTCTAAGAACATATCATAAACTTTTTTGACTAAACATTGGCTTTCTCAGATTACTTGCCAATAATAATCACCAGCACCATGAATATGATGTAAGACCCATAAAAGCAATGTCATTAAAAAAAACAACTGTTGTTTGTTACTTGAATTGTGAAAAAACTGTACATCTACCTTAATGATATTCTATTTAAAAGGCTAGGTGACCCCTGTTTCAAATTTTTATGTTAAATTCAGCTTGTCCCCTTCTGTCAACCATTATCAAATTTTCAATATTTTTCAATGACTAAAATCAAATTTATTTAACTGTTTCCTAATTTTAATACACAAAGAAAATCATCCCAACTCTTATTAAAAACTTTATTGTTAAAGACAATGTGTAAAGATTATTTGTGAACAAATGCAACCAGTAACAAAATATTTTGTTATTCTCCTCCCCATTAGCAACAACACCTCTCCAACAAGCACAACATGACTTCTCCTAAAAATTCTGAACTTTATGGACTCAGAGGAAGCCACAGCTTTATCAAGTCTTGAGTCATAAGCTTTTTCTGAGCTACAGTTCTAGAGACACTTCTCCCAGTGACAGGCTGTAGATGTAAGAGCTTCATCATGTCTTGAGTCACAAGCTTACAAGTCAAGACATGATAAAGCTCTTACATCTATGACTTCTCCCCATGTTTAGTAAAGAGATTTATTTACTCAATGATATGATAAGGTGAGGAAGGGCCACTGATTTTCATTAAGTTCAGTAATATACTAGATTGCACCAGTAATGTTTAGCCATCTGCAATAGCTGATATGGGTTTGCATATTAATAAAATGATACCTTTTCAATACCTTAAAAGCAGTACCTAACAGAACTGAAGAAGAATCGTAAAATCTTTTCAAACCCTAAGGATACACACTTGTTAGGTTGTTACACACAACACAACCAATGCTGCTCTACTTTTTATAAATAAAAGGGAAAATTGTCACATAGTATTGCTAATTATATCTAATGACTTGTCAGGCTTGGAGAATTGGATATGTTGAATTCATTCAAGGTGCAGAAGGCATCAAGTGGAGAAAACTTTAAGGATCCAAGCCTCTGGCAGTTTGACCATGTGCCATTGACATAATCAGTAGCTAACATGACAGTTCCAGAAAAAGGGATAAGCAGTAAAGGTGATTGACAGCATGAATGGTGGGTAAAAACAAGAATGAAACTAAACTAAATGGCTAAAACATACTATGCCAGATGGTACACTTAATTGCGGAATGAAAACTCTTTGTGGATATGTCAGGAGTGTCCACTTTTACCTCATAACATTTGTTAGTACAATAAAGCTCTGTAACATTTCAAAGATCTACTGGAAAGTCTTCTCATGCAATAAATACTGGTTGCAAGTAAGGTATAGGTTAGAAAGGTCCTTTGGGGGTTCTTATCAGGATTGGAGGCTTTTAAAAGCAACTGACAAAAGGGAATGAATATGGAATACCTAAATTTTTATGAGGGTACTAACATCCATTCTGATAATACACACAACAAAAGGTGGTCAGTCTTTATTTGACATTATTTAAGTAAGTTTTTAGTCAAATATTTTGAATATTAAAATTAAAAAATCCCTGATTTATGATAACTGATCTATAAATATGAATATGATAAATAATTCTTCGTTTTTCCTAGACACGTACAATTCATACCCTTCTAACACTGTCCAAATTTATCAAATTTGAGGTTTTTAATAAAAAACTTTTTGCAGTCTGAATATTCTAGTCTTGACAAGCCTACTTTTTAACTTTAAACATCGGCCCATGACCTGGTACTATATAATCAGCCACTTGCTTAACACGTTCCCTGTTTTTCTCCTGCTCTTCTGGCCATTCACTGATCTCCCTCCATGTGTCGGAATCATCCTGGCATTCAAATAGATCACCGGCTATAACAACTGTTCCTAATCCAAAAGCATTTTTCACTATGACACTAACATCGTGATGCATATGTCCAGGTGTCGGAATCACTTCTACCTGATTTTCTACAATGACATAAGTTTTTCCACCTTTGAATGAATGGTCAAGATACGCATCCTTGTAGTTAATGTCAAATCCAACGATGTGTGTCGCATTGCAAAACAAATTGAGGTTTCCAACGTGATCAGAATGGCCATGCGTACAAACAACGAAATTTATGTCTTCTGGTTTCACTCCATTGAAATTTAGGGATTCCAATAATTTAAGTTTATCCCAAGGTCCGCCAGTGTCTACGACAACATTGGCTTGTTTACTTTTAATAAGTGTTGAGGATCCTGTAGCATGATAAATGCCGCTTTCATCTGTAAAACTATACCCCTCAAAAAGCGTGACAACAGTAATGTTATCCTTATCTGTACCCTCTAAAGATTTTGCGTTGGTTTCCATTCGACAGTAGTATAAGAATAAGGACAACTTGATGTAGATGACAACCTGCATACCACAATCAATTACACCAACAATAAGTTCATTCTGCATGCAGCTCGACAAAGAACCTTCTCAGCCTCGGGTTGATGAGAAATTTCTTTCTTGCTGAAAGCCTGGGTCAGGCTGACCTCAAATTGTGTGCAAAAAAGTTGAAACTAGCTGACATGCATATCTGCTTCAGGTCAATCGGGATTTTGGCAGTCAACCCTAACTCTATCCCTACTAACTGCCATCATAAATCCCCTGAAGAAAATCTCAACATTTCCAAGTCTATTTGTTTTCAATTCGCGTAATTATCGCTTTGAGACATACTTTACCCCCCTTTCTTAGGGACACAGATCTCCCAATTATACTTCTGAATGAAGCTGGAAATAAAGCAAAAATAGTAGGGAAATTTAAGAGTCGTCTTTAAATGAAAGTCAGCAATTCAAGTGAAAAATTCGTTTACACACTGCTTTTATGCTGTACTCTTTCACCAGATACGGACGCCCCACTTGATCACATATTTTCAGAAAGTTCACTTTCTCGTCACTCGTACACAGAGACTATTTTTTCGTAATTGGTTATCAAATTCTTTTCTTGGTGGTCTTGCTATGATCTCAACTCAGTTGACGATTCATTGCTTACACATGTTTCCTCGTCAAAGTCGCAATATCTATTCCTCCAAAGGTAACAAGTCTGGGGCTAGTGTTGGCAATGCCTTTAAGTCATCAGCGATGGGCTTACATGAGTCGTCATCGTCAATCACAACCAATTCTTCATCCGCAATAGAGCTACCACGTTTCCACGCGCTTGTGGTATCAACGTAGTGGCGCGTCTCGCGGGTGGCGGATGGCGGAGGTCTTCAGATTACTGGGCATTGCACCGAATAAGACCGGAATAAGGTGCCGTGGGCCAAATGCCACCGGGAGGAGTGGAGCCCCCGAATATCGAGTGTTCTCTTCCTCATCAAGGTGCAGTGCGCTGGGTCCACCAACCTCAATGATCATGTGGGAAGAGATGGAACAGGGTTCAAAAGGTACCACGGTGGACAGGGATATAGAGTTCAGAACGGAAAAGGAAGGAAGATATTGGAAACGGCAGAATCACTTGATGTTTTTTTTATTGCCAACACAGGGTTCAAGAAGAGAGAGAAACACAAGATAACCTATAGTAGTGGAGGGAACAGCAGCCAGATTGACTACCTCGTAGTCAGATGTAGAGATCGGAAGGAGGTTAGCGATTATAAGGTTATACCTAGAGAGCCTATCGTAGGCCAACACCGTCTAGTAGTCATGGACTTGAAGGTTCGAAGGAAGAAGAAGCAAGCACGGAAGGCACGCAAATAAAAGTTATGGAAGTTGAAGGAGGTAATACCTGCAGAAACATCCATGCTTCAGAGAAGGGAACAAGAAGGAGAAACGAGCAGCGGTGATGAGGAATGGAGGAAGATAAAATCTATCCTCATCCTGGAGGCCACTGGAGTATGTGAAAGGGAAAAGAAAATGAAACCAACAGCTCGAGATACGTAGTGGTGGACAGAAGCGGTGCAGACTGCTATTAAGGAGAAGATGGAGGTGTATACAACATTGAGACGAACCCAGACAGCTGACTCTACCCAAGCCTACAAAAACATGCAAGAGAGAAACAAAGAGGATGGTTGCACGAACAAAACCTGAGAGTTGTAGAGACTGGTACGTGGATTTGGAAACCGCAGAGGGACAGAAAAAAAGTGTTCAGGGTTGGTAGAGCACGGAATAGAGCAAAGGGAGACATAGGTGATGTTAGTCTGATTAAGGACAAGGATGACAAGACACTGTCTGATGACTCCGATATCAAAGGGAGATGGAAGGGATATTTTCATGGTTTACCCAACATTGAAAACGACAGGGAAGTGTTAGAAGAGGTGCATACAGTGGAAGATTCAGAGCCCAAGTTCACTACAGAGGAAGTAAGAGATGACATGAGAAGGATGAAAACAGGAAAAGCTGCAGGCCTAAGTCAAGTTTCAGTTGAAATGTTCAAATCCCTGGGTGAGAAAAGGGTAGAATGGCTTTCAGAGCTGTTCAACCTGCTTCAGAAGGAAGACAGCATCCCTGAGGTTTGGCGTCAGAGTTAGCTCATACCAATATACAAATAGAAAGGCGATATCCTGGAATGTAACAATTACAGAGGAAAAAAACTATTAGAACACGCAATGAAGATATATGAGATAGTTATTGACAAGAGACTGAGAAGTCAAGTAGCAATAGATGAGATGCAGTTTGGGTTTATGCCAGGAAAAGGGACAACAGATGTCATCTGCAATTTGAGACAAAAGCTGGAAAAAGCGTTTTAAGGTAACGAAACAACCTATCTCTGTTTTGTTGACCTGGAGAAGGCATACGATAGAGTACTGAGAGAAGTGGTTTATTGGTGTTTGAGGAAGGGAGGAGTAACGGAGAAGATGATCTACACAGTCCAAAGCCTCTATCATAACTGCACTGCATCCGTACAGTGCGCTGGCGAAAGTGCAGTTTCATTTGAGATAGGAGTTGGGGTCCACCAAGGATCAACATTGAGCCCCTTTCCATTTGCCATGGCCATGGATACTGTCAGTGCAACGCCAAGAACCGACATTCCAGAGGAAATACTATATGCTGATGACCTCGGTATTACAGCCAAGAGCAAGGAAGAGCTAGAGCAAAGGGTTCAACTGTGGTAGGAAGAATTGGAAAAGAAGGGACTAAAAGTCAACGACAAGAAGACAAAAGTGGCAAGCAAAGCAAGACAAGTCGTTAGCATTAGGGACATAACGAATGTTAAAATCTGCCAAGTGGGAAAATTTTCTTACCTCGGTTCAGTTCTATCAGAGCAGGGTGGATGTCGGGAAGAAATAAACGCCAGGATTAGCAGAGCAAGGATAAAGTGGAGAGACGTTAGCGGGGTAGTTTGTGATAGAAAGATGCCTTTGAAGCTAGATACCAAGATCTATACAACAGTCATACGACCTGTGCTACTGTATGGATTGGACACAGCGGCGTTAAGAAAGGCAGAGGAAAAGCGCCCTTGAAGTGACAGAGATGAAAATGCTGAGGTGGATATGTGGTAAATCACTTCTGCAGCACCGGACCAACGAAGACATTCGAAGGTTTGTCCGTGTGTCAAACATATCCAGCAAGACCAGAGAAGCAAAGTTAAAGTGGTATGGGCATGTAATGAAGAGGAACCAGGTAAACCCGATAAAGCAAGCGCGGCAGGAAACAGTTCAGGGGAAAAGAAGCAGAGGCAGGCAGAAGCTGAGATGGAGAGATGTTGTAAGGGAGGACATGAGGCAAGTTGGAGCGGATCCGGAGGACTACAAAGAGCGCGGAAAGTGGCGCAGACTGTGTCCAGCGACCGACCCGTCCTAGCGATGGAACAAGACCGCAAGAAGAAGAAGAAGCAAATGACGATTGTTTCCTTCTTTATTTCATCCTATGCTGAAACGAATATAACCGTTACATTTGAATTTATAGTCCAAAGTAAACATCGAATAAATTTGCAATGCAGTGTGTTTATAAACCAACTCAACAGTACCTGCACCTTTTCTTCGATCGAGAGTATCGATCGAAAGTATTCAGATATTTTACAAACAGTCTAAAGAATATCTAGTTAAAAATAATTATCTGTTACTTTGCTTGATGCATATTGGAGTAAATTCCTTCGCCTTATCGTTCTCCTTGAACAAAAAATTTGCCAAAAATGCTGAGGACATGCAGGGTTGTTTGGATAACGTGATTTGACGTTGAAAACCTTGCAATGTGTCGACTTCTCTTAAAACACGTTGAGGAAGCTGATATGTAAAACAGCAACTCCAATTCGACAAAGAAGATACCATGTCAAAGATTCACGTTTATCCTATTTCTGGAGCTAGATATTAAGTAATTATTCATTGCACCAAAATCTCTCTTGATCTCTTCGTTTGAATTAGGCAATAAGAAGTTTCGTTACTGTAAAAAACCAGATTATTTACATACAAATCTCTGTACCTTACAACTTCTCCTCCCATATTCCCCGTATCAATTTTATCTATCCAGTCATTAAATTTGTTTTGTTTAATTGATATTTTCGGCATTTATTATACTGTCATCGCCAGTGATTAAAATTATTGTAAGCTTACAATATCTTGGCATATCCCTGACCGGTTGAAGTATATTATTAGCTGAAAAATGTAACATTTTTCAATGTTGTGAATTTATTGTCGCTGTTCTTCCTTATAGAGGGAGACAGAAAATTACGCGAGCGCTTTTATAAGAGATTATTGTCATTCATGCATAAAGTTTCCTTTTAACCAATTTTACTCATCTTACTTCAAACGGTATTCAAGGTATGGTTTTGTATTCAAGATATCTTTCAAATTACAAGTGAAATAATAGCCACTGAAGGTAGGAATATGTGTTTCCAATTAGATTCAGAAAGAAAAATTTAATCGCCCCGTGTATTAACTTTTTCAATGCTTTTAGGTTCAAAATGTTTGTTGACCTTTTTCTTTTTGTTAAAACTGGCAACAAAAAAGTGGTAAACTTCTTTCATCACAGAATATTTTGTAGAATATTTTGGATGTATAACCTTTTCATTTTGCCTTGAAAATTGAAAATGACTTTTCAATTGCAGCCCCTGCTTAACAATCTTGTTCACAACAGGCTGAATTGACAATCATTTTGTTTTGTAATTTGCAAATATTATTAATGGAGAGGACCCGCTATTCAAGGCTTAAAATAAATCGCCATATTCCTCTTGCTTTAGTAATGGCTTGATGAACCAGTTGTAATTTTCAGTAATAAAAAATTCTAGTTTTCTTGAAAGACTTCCCACTGAAGCCTTTGATATGGCTAATTGCAATGAATGGCGTAAGTATCTTATTCAAAGTTATCGCGGGACTTCTTTCTTTAATATTTCGAAAACTGCGCTTCTTATCTCTGTCATCATCAACGCATTATCTGTTACAAGTGCTAGGAGATGTTCAAGTTCCAATCTTTTGAAAATATGCAAAGATTTCATAACCTGGGCAATAGGGTCTGTGTCGCATTTTTTAAGCTGAACAAGTCTCGAGTATGTCACAATTTATTTGTTTGTTTATTTCTATAATAGCTGATAGATAGACCAAGATATTTTGTCACTCATACATCGTTTAACTTGTCCAGGAGGAGGCTAACTTTGTTTATTTCAAAGTCATTTCTTACATCCTTTTGAAAATCGCAACAAAGTCAATGTACTGTATGCATTGGAGGAAATAGTTTGAGGAAGGCAACGTTTAACCTGCTTGAGAAGTGTGAGTAAATGGGTGATAAAACAAACACCAGGTGGAAATAAAGGAAGAATAAGTAAACAAGAACTGTTGCACAAAACAAAAGACTAGAAGTGTAGGAAGGTTGTTTTGTTATTTAATAGAAAGCTAAACCATATCTACATCCAATTTTCATGGACAATCAGTTTGATAATAACACTGAGGAGGTTACTGCTCCTCTTGAGGAATGTTTATCAATAAGAAATCTCAGTTTGTCATTTTCTCTAGATCTTTTTTAAGTTTCTTATATTTAAACTATTGGCAAGTCTGCTTCTAATAATGTTGTTTCTTTGTATCGTGTTAGAGATTGACTTACGCCTTAGGCCATCTAGTAACTATATACTTTCACTGTCCGCCCTTGCATGGAGTACTGATGCCATAATCGGACAGGTGCTCCTTCATCTCATCTTGATATTCTTGATCGAGGTCAGAGACGAGTTTGTAACTTAATAGGTCCAAATCCTGTTGCTATTTTTCAACCTTTGTCTTATGGGCGAAACGTGGCCTGCTTTAGTCGTTTCTATAAATTTTATCATGGAAAGCGTTCTGATGAGCTTTTCGTACCCTAGCTCTCTTTTGAAAACAGAAAGGTATCTTTATAGTATCTTACAACAACAATTTAAAGCAAGTTTTCATTTAGTGATAAGAAATATTTTAAAAGATCTGATATCAATATCAGAACTGTTTTGGTTTCAACCTTTGGGAAGAGTATTTTTGTTTTGTTGAATAGAAAGTTGTAAGCATCACCTTGAACTTACAGCTACACAATATGTAGTCAAAGCATGCAATATAATAAAATGCAAAGCAAAATGATATACATAATTTTACTTTGAAATGTATGTTAAAATATTCGTTTTTCATATTTCACTTCATCCTTTGCATTACTATCTATTATTTCATAGAATTAGACAGGAAAAATATCCAGTTATTGTCAGATAGCGCAGTAAACGTTTGTTGACATCAGTATCCACTGCACCTAATCAGGAGTAGTTCTAACAGTAATTACAAAATTAATTTAAAATTTTCCTTGCATTTTTAAAAATAATTTTAGAAGATTTTTGTTATTGGGCAACAGCTTAAACTTCTTTTTAGTTCTCTGTGGACTATTCATGACTTGTTGTCGATAACGAGCAAAGTAGTAGTGTTGTATTTGATAGGAAGATGAAGAGCCAGAAGAAGTAAGAGACAGGGAAAAGTATTTGTCATGAGTTCAGTTGAAAGTTGTAGAGAAAGAAAAGCCAGAATGGAGCAAGAGAGAGAGGGGGGGGGGAGAAAGAGAGAGAGAAAGAGAACAAGAGAGAGAGAGAGAGAGAGAGAGAGAGAGAGAGAGAGAGAGAGAGAGAGAGAGAGAAATTCAAAGTTGAATAGATGGATAGCTAAAAAGATAAATAGTCTGCATGTCGTCTTAAGATTTAGTTAGACAAAAGCTCAACCAGCAGAGCATCAATATTTGATACTGAGGCTTCAAGATCGTTTTCTTTATTCTGTGTTATCCTTGATGCTTTTTTCTTTCATATCAGATTTAGAAGAGACATTTCCAATGTTTTTGCTTTCCTAACTTTCTTCACATTGAAAAACATATTTCTTATCCACTTTTTCCTTTCTCAGATTTGTTGCCAGGCATTTCACCATGTTTTCTACCACTACTCTATCGCTCTTGCTTTTCTTAATCGCATCTTTTTATAGCATTTATAGAGCGAATAGGTGACTGGGTGTATGCTTCAAAGGGCTAAGCGCTAGTCCTCTAATAGATGGTAGTTCTTTTGAGAAAGTTGCCATCTAAAACGGTAAAATATAAAGATACTTTAAAGCGTGTTTGACATGGAATATAAAAAGGATAACGAAAAGGTTTGTGGTATGCATCAAATGCATAAAAGTATTCAACATCATTGTTATTAATAATGGTAATTTTCCCCCATTGGAGGTATCTATATTGGGTTAGAATATTGTCTATATGGTTATAATAATAATAATCTTCATAATAATAATTAAAATATAACAATAAATAACAACAGCAAGAATAATAATGATGATGATAATAATAATAATCAACAGATAGCAGATAGAATCATTAGTAGTGCGTTGGTTATTTGCAAGTAAATAGACAATAACTTATTATTTAAAGTTGCAGAAGGTAGCTTGATGTAAAGAGTAACTTAGGTAAATTGCATAAACTGTGAATTTAATAAACAAACAAACAAAAAATCTCTTTTTGTATTTTTAACTACTAGCATAAAATTTCAAATTTTTTAGTAATTAGTGCTGTATACTGATTGACATGGTTACAAAAAGTAAATTAGCTGTATAAGAATATTGATTTCTAATGGACCAATGGTACGAATATAATATATATATATATAATTATTGCTTGTTTAAGAAAGGAGGTATGCGGAAACTAATAATAAAAAAGAAGACAAGGATTGCTCCATGGCTTGTCACGCCAGTAGAAAATGAAGTGAAAAAACAATTGATGATATCGGAGTTTTTAGATATGAAATAGCACCGGTTTGCAACATTTTTACCCAAAAATGTGTACATTTTTTGTAAGAAAAACCTACAGTCAACTTTACTACCAAGATTTGGATGTCATTGGCTACGAGAGGTAGATTAAGGTGGAAAGAGTCGCCAGGGATGATACACGGTGAGAAAAATCCAGGTACATGACTTTAAAGAGAAGACATACCAATTACTTTCTGGATTTTAGCATAAAAAGGTAGTGTTGAATTTTGGGATTATGTGTTTCAAACTTGGTCAAGGTAAAATTTACAGCCAGCCACTACAAAAATTAAACCATCCAGAAAGAGACATAGCGAACAGTTGAGAGATTTTGTTGGAAATGTGGCATAAAACTTTAGATCATAGACGATTAGCTATTGGTAGAATATGATCAAAGATAAATGGAAGAAAAGCATCTTGTTATGTAAGTTCGTGATTAGTATGAATTTTATGATCAGTTGGGTTTTTTTTTATAAGTATCATATAAAATATTCGTGGCATTCGTTATTTTTTCCTAAAGATGTTATGTTTTCATTCTTAGAGATTTTCATCTTTTGAAAATTGCTCGTGATTGTTTGACATTAAATAAATTCGACTGTGTTAGATTAGATCTAGACCTAACTAGCTTTTGCATAAGAAGGTACCATTTAGAATTCCACTTATTGGAAGGTCAAGTCATTTCTTAACAAAACTAGAGAAAATGTTATCCAAGTTCTCTGTGACCTATTTTTTTAACAGACGAGTTTGACTCAGGTGCATGAAATATTAGGTGATATATGACGGCGATACAATATTAACAGATATTTTGGAAGCAGTGGTAGCGCATCCACTTGAAAAAGCAGATATAAATTCAGAGTTGACCGATAAGACTTGTTCCATTGGTTACATATAACAAAGTTGACATAATAACTAACATACTTAAAGACTCCCTAATTTGACTGCTGAAAAATTTTCAAATTTCGAATTTTCAAATACCTAAGTTTTGTTCTGAAGCAAATCAGTCGAGCATTTCTTAATTCCAAACGTAATTTTTCTACTCTAATGATCCGTCCCTGTCAACTGGTACCACCCTGGTACCACGAATTGGGTATCTAGTTCCACTTTCTAAATAATAGCACTGTAGTCGGTAAATTAAAATCAGTGTAGATGATTAAATAGCTGGTCCTGTACAACATGGAAAGAAAAGCCAAACTGCCTTTATTTCTCTGCGCTGATCTACAGGGTAAATGTATAAATGTATTAAAGTCTTTTCACCAGTACATAGTTTCTAAACGGAACAGTTAATTGTGAGTTGATAACAGGATTACCATTGTCACTTTTGTTAATCACCGGCATGTAGGTTAACGCTTTATCTTCTACAATTTGCTGCAGGATAGGCCTTTTGCATTGCCAAACATGGCAGACTAAGCTAACAAAGTCAATTCCAAAATACGTACAGACGAAAGACTTTTAAATGTTCAAAGAATAACTGAACAAAACAAAGCCATTTCCACATGGTAACAAAACCAATAATTGTTCAAAGTTACCTGTGAACAGAAACCAGGGCAACTAATAAACCCTTGTAGTGTACAGAACATGCCTTCATGCTATTGTTTCACGACAGTGAATTGAATAGTAAAGATATAGTAAAAATAACATTACAACTTGACTTTTAGGACCCCTATTTATTGTTGCTTTTGCCACCAAGCACGGCAATAAGAAACACTCAGTCTGAAATTAATGCTACAATTCTAGTTGTACTAGTGTTGAGGTATGTTTCTATGCATTGTTAGATATCTGAATAGGAGTGTGGAGTGCTGTAGTCATGAGTTGTTGCCACACAAGAAAAATCGCTTGAGCAATGTGCTTTTACTCATTTATTGTGAAGTATCATTTGCACATGGAACTGATGTTGTCATTTTATTTCGGTTATCTATTTTATCTCACTCCTGTGGATACAAATTAACTCCAAGAAAGTACTCCAATAAACACTTATAACTAGAAAAAACCGGACAAATGCCGTTTAGATATGTAAGGTGGATTCAGTAGGAAAACCTAAGTAAGCAAGGTAGAGAGAACTCACCTTAATTGCAGCAAACATTGCAATAGCTTCAAGATGTTAAGGTTTGAAAATTACGTAACACAAAGAAATTAGTTTAAACCAGTTGTACATAAAGCATTGCTAGACGTCAGTTATACCTTGCTGTGTTAATACAAATGTTGTAGCAAAATCAGAAAAATCTTTCTGTTGTAACGAAAGGCAGGGTACTGACTATTTGTAGTATATAGTATATAAAAGCAGATGGCAGATCCTTTTTCCTTATTTTTAATTACACATTTAAAAAGAATTGCTTTTTCTCTTACCTCATTTCTTATTGTTATTGTTCTAGAACGCTTCTGTCAATAAAGACCTTGAGCAAATGATACAAGCTAATCGAGAGCATTTTATCTTGTTTTAATAACATCAGCTAAAATACAGCTTTCCAAATGTGTAGATAGCTTAAAGATATCAGGATAACATAAGTTTATCTACATTTTCGTTGTCGGATACTTTTACATAAAAAACGTATTTGAATATGTATATTGTAGCTCACAGGATAAATTTTGGCCAGTGGGTTCAGTGAATCATTGTTGCTCTAAGGATGCCGCTGTTTGTTTTGCCACTATTGTGTCAAACAGTTGATCCCTCTCAGATAGGTCTGATTTTGCGACACAACGAAGTGATTCATGATGTGCTAACCATTCTGGCACCTGTTGGTTGTCTGAGTTCTTAACAAACTTCCTCAGTCTAGCAGAAAACACCACGCAGTACAGTGCCTTTTATTTTGTGAACGAGATGTGACAAACAAAGACAATTATGAAGAATACAACTGTGTAATATCAGGAGTGAGAGCACAGAGGTATGTACCTGCTACCCATGATATGACAACTCTCACAATGTTTGTGTTATATTTTTTGTAATAGCTGTCAATTTTGTATATCAATGTTTTGCTTAAATTGTAATTGTATGTGCTAGACTGACGTATTTTTCTGGTTGTGAATTGCTTTAGATTGCTCACCATAATTGCTTTTATCTTTGTAGTTTTTACGACTCAATAGACTCAATAGACGCAATAGACTCAACGACTCATTCGACTCCNTTTATTTTGTGAACGAGATGTGACAAACAAATACAATTATGAAGAATACAACTGTGTAATATCAGGAGTGAGAGCACAGAGGTATGTACCTGCTACCCATGATATGACAACTCTCACAATGTTTGTGTTATATTTTTTGTAATAGCTGTCAATTTTGTATATCAATGTTTTGCTTAAATTGTAATTGTATGTGCTAGACTGACGTATTTTTCTGGTTGTGAATTGCTTTAGATTGCTCACCATAATTGCTTTTATCTTTGTAGTTTTTACGACTCAATAGACTCAATAGACGCAATAGACTCAAAAGACTCATTCGACTCATTATACCCAATACAACTTGGAGTCCGTAAATTAAAATAAAACTAGTTAGTCCACAACAACCTGATAATTACGCGGTAGCTCACAGCGAGCTATAAAAATATTGTAATGTTTAAACTCAACAACCTCTTCAAAGCAATTTTTGATAAAGAGTTCTGCTGATGGGCAAAATTTATTGTTTTCACTGATAGAAAAATTACGTTTTCATAACATATGAAACAGAACTATCAGAATCACTGTGAAATTTTTATTTTACTAATGCGGTTTAAATTTCCTTAATAATAATAATTTAACCGACGAGCGCTGAGCAGTTCTCAGTGAATACCGGGATGGTATCCGGCGGTTCCTCGTATTCGGCTGATGGGATCGTTAAGTAAGCAAGGTAGGGTAGTGACATCAGGGGTAGAGTGCCTGTGAGTTGTGGCCCGCCGGTGTTCCTCACCTTAAACTACGGGGAACGGCACACCCTTGAGTCTGTTATTAGGAGGGTAGGTCGTTCTAGTCGAGGTTACCATCAGCTCGTTGTCTTGATATACAGTAGACCCCACTGCCTTGTGGGTAGGTTTTTGAATCGAAGGCTAAGGAAGAAAATCCTGACAGAAAACAGAAATCTTACTGCTGAGTGAGTCAGATTCTAAGATCATCAGCTAAGGGAGCCAACCCCTACAGAAAATGGATAAGGGAGACAACCCTGACAAAAATCTAAACTCATTAACATGATGAATACAACAAATACAAGTAC
>RDPX01000057.1:2288180-2333233 GCA_003991215.1 Morbakka virulenta
ACATTGTAGAACTCCTTGTAAGTTCCTAAGTTCCGTGAAAACTACAATAAATAACAAACTTTAAAATACTTTGTGTTCTAGAGAGCATTAATTACATAAAACTGGATACAAGTTTGACTGAATACAGCAAAGGAAAATGCATGTAAACAAAGCACTTAACTAAATATAACTTTCACAAGATTACAATTCACAGCGTACATAGCAAGCCTAATTAATTGTAATCTAAGATACTCTTTTATGAGGTACACAGTTACCGATAATAATTAAAATAAAGTTACACATACCTCTTTCCACGTTCCTGTGGGTAGCTAAAACTTTCTTATTTCTTATACATGCTTAGCACCGCTTGCTCAGATGGTGACTTTACAAGCGCTGACTTTGGCCCAACTACAAAACTGCTTGCGGGAACAAAAGGGTGAATCATCAATTTCCATGCATCAACGGTTCCACACCCTATAACATGACAGCTAAAACCAATCAACAGGTAATTAACCGCTGGGCAATCGGAACAGAGACCGTGACAAGCTTCCTCTTATCCACAATCAACAACAACAAGTGACCCGGCACAACAAGTCAACCAGCATAAATTATGGCCTTGACCATCTCACATGTGCCTGCCGTTACAAACATATTTAGCAAAAGCAAAAATCGGTATGATACAACAAGAGAGTAAATGTAGGATGTGTTATAAAGCAGATTAGAGTATCAATCACCTCCCAAGTGAATGAAGTAAAATGACACAAGAAGAATATAAATGCAAACATAACTGTTTTGGAAAAAAGATACATTGGGAGGTACGCAGGAAATGTTGTCTTAAAAAAGGAAGAAAATTGATATGAATGTGAGCTGCAAGCTGTATGCGGAAACGAAGAGCACGAGACCTTGTTGAACATTTCAATAGAAATAAACCAAGTCACTGAAGCAAGAAAGCCTTATATATTTATAGAAGACAAGGAAAATAACAAATGCTAGATTGAGAATATTACTGGCATATTTTCTTTCCTCGTTTACTGTCAATTGGTTATTTGCTATATATCACAATTATGATTACTTATTACAGAGATACTTTATCATGATCATTACCCTTATCATTCTTATTAATATTTCAATCCTCATTTGATATCTTATTAATGTTATCTTTTTTATTTAATTTTATTAAAAAACAAACATTTCATAAGCATTTTGTAGACACAAACCTTAGGCTTGCTCACTGTCTTTGGACACTTTTTCCTTCTTCTTTTCTTTCCTTCTTTCTATTAAATGTAAATTCATCGAGAATATCGTTCTCCCTAACAACAGCAGAAATTTGCAAGAAATCTCTTAAAACATTACGAGTTTATAGCTTCCATGAAAGATGTTTTTATAACAATTTTATATAAAAGAATTGGAAATCAACATGCACGATCAACGTTTCTGTTTATCTTCTGGATTTTAATAAGAAAAAAAATTTCACAAGGCAGACTCATTGAGAAGTTTTGTTCAGATCTACACAAAACATAGGCAAAAAACGGCATTTCTGTATCATCTTTTGGTAGCATGTTAAGAAAGAAGAAGTAGTAAAATCACCTACTTAGGTCACTGCATCTAAAAATCGGAAATTAGTAGTACAGTAAATTTTTATGTGTTGCCACAGCGTACATAATGGAGAAGAGAGGACAACCTGCTCGTTGCCCATTTGATACAAGAGATGTTTTACTACTCTAAACTTGTAAAAATATTATGATAAAGTTGTTCGGTGTGAGGCTCAGTCCTGTATAGGTGATGAAGATGTGATGCCCAACTAAAAGGAGTTGGGTAAGAAAAGGAGCACTAAAGTGAAAGAGATGGTTGCAAAAATGACTTGGTAAAGGACAGGCGCCAATAACTCAAGTGGTAGAGCATGTGGCCATAATAACCTAAGGCACTGATTCTAATCCAGTTCGGTACAAATATATTTTTCACTTTTCCACGCTGAAGTTTTAGTTTCGCGTCTTAACTATCAAGATGGTAATGACTCATTTATATGAAGTAAAATTTAAGTATTAGATGGAAAAGAAAACAATGAAATGGTAAACACTTGGATCCTTATTTACTTTAAAAAAAACTGTAAGTGGGATGCTGACTGCCATTGAAAGTGGTATCACTAAACTAATGTCCAATTTTTGTCTTAGTTAACGAGCCATAAACACTGGAGAGTAAAATTTGTTTATGCTCGGGGGGCTCTCTGCCTCCTGTTCGCGTTGTGATTTGCAGCAAAAGGATCATGATGCCATTTTCTACCTTGGCCTTCCAAGGCTCTCTATTCTTCTAATTCTTTGTGCCTACATTACAGCTTTCCATATCCACTTTAATGGCGCGAAACCATCTTTGCCTTGGTAAGCTTCGTTTTCACACAGAGTTTACTTTCAGTTCCATCCCCATCCGAATGTCATTGGTCCCATTCCTTTTGTTTACATGGCTACAACAATTTCTTTCTTATTGTGCTTTGAATGTATGTGTCTTAAAAAAACTATTTCTGTATCTCCTCTCCTGCTCTCCAACTTTTGGGTTAAAGGCCATGTCTCTAAGCCTTTCTGTTAAGATGTGATGGATGCTTTAGTATTCACGTCTTTCAGGTCACACACTGGCCGAATGATTTCTAACCAAATACCTACTGGGATTAATCCATATGTTTCACTCCGGGTAGTAGCAGCCAAAATGTCGATGTCATTTACCGTAACTTCTTTCCACTTTTGAACTCCTGAGGAGTTCAAAGGTGGAAAGCTTACCATCATTTTGTAACCAATCTGATTGGTCACACACTGTCGTTGCGCTGTATTTTCTGATCATTTATTTATTTACTACACTGTTTCTTTTCTTTTTTTCATAGGAATAAACAGTATTTACAAATAATTACAATTTGCAGATGATGATGCTAATGCATTGAAATATACTCCCTTACTCATGACGCCATGGATATTACTTTCATATTTTTTTTAAAGACCTCTATATTTCACATAGGCACCAATTCGTTCAACTTTTCTCATTACATTTAAATATTTTCTTGACTTGTTCGATAAGAAAAGCTCCTAATTTTTGTTGGTAAATAATATTTTAGAATTTTATTAGAAAATGAGTCCACACATTTACATATTTCCGCCTCGCTTTTTTCTTTTCTTGATCTTTACTGTGGATAAAAGTTACGTGAAATATTTTGGAATTGCAAGTCTCTGTCTCTAAAAACAGGCCCACCTGATCCCCTCTTTCTGCTCTGGAAGCCTCCCAAGTGTTCAAGGCCGAAAAATAACACAATGAATGCTTAGGAATGAAGGCTGCAAAGCACTCGTCATCAAAACTGAGTTCTCTAGCTTGCCTATTTATACTATACTTTGATTGTTGGTCTTTGATATATATATAGTTATTAAGGGATGTGGTGTTTAGTTTAACCCTAAAATGTTTGGCCTATATTTTGACCTTCAGATGACACCGGCCTCGGACTTGACTTCATCAAGTTAATCATTTTTTTGCGGTGTTGAATATATTTTTATGTTATGACATTTTTGATTGGCAGATCCCTCTGGCCAGAATCGGAAATTAATATATTTGGGGTACCACCTAACGACTGACACCTGCTAAATCCCAAATTTGACACCCTATAACCTTTCTCAGGCTCCCGCTCAACTTAATGCCAAATTTGGTTCAGACTGGTTTAGTGGTTTTGCCATGCATAGTACACATACAGACATGCATACATACATACATACATACATACATACACACAGGTTCTTATATATATATATATATATATATATATATATATATNTGACCTTCAGATGACACCGGCCTCGGACTTGACTTCATCAAGTTAATCATTTTTTTGCGGTGTTGAATATATTTTTATGTTATGACATTTTTGATTGGCAGATCCCTCTGGCCAGAATCGGAAATTAATATATTTGGGGTACCACCTAACGACTGACACCTGCTAAATCCCAAATTTGACACCCTATAACCTTTCTCAGGCTCCCGCTCAACTTAATGCCAAATTTGGTTCAGACTGGTTTAGTGGTTTTGCCATGCATAGTACACATACAGACATGCATACATACATACATACACACAGGTTCTTATATATATATATATATATATATATATATATATTTGTGTAATTTTATGTATTCGTATCAAAAAGTTCTCAATGCATACAGCAGAGCAATATATATATATTGCGTGATGATCAAAATATCGTGAAACTATTAATTGCAATCATAGTTCTTATTCTTGTTTTACCTTATATATATATATTTATATATAGGTAGATAGATAGATAGATAGATAGATAGAAAGATAAATAAATACTTTAAAATTAAAGCGAACAATAACAGTGTTGCTTCCCTACTTATTAAACAACGATGACACAGTGAGGTCTAACAGTACAATAGAAAACATTATTTCCAACATCAATTTTTCGAGGTAGCTGCATCAAAACAACTAAGCACTAGAAGAGATCAAAAGATATTGTAATCGCCCAAATGAAGCTAGTAGATTATAAAAATAGACCAATCCTAGTACAAGTTTTTGGTCTACTGATAGAGTGAAACCTCCAGTAGTATTCGTTAAACTGTTTATAACTACATTCCTACTTTCTGAATGCCAATCGTATGGGAGCAAAAAAAAATATAAATTAACAAGCCAGTTTTTTCTATCATCTTGTAATTCTTGTGTCTTGTAATTAGTGTATCTTTGCGTAGGAAGAAAGATAAATATGAATAATATTTTTTCGGATTTACTATTTTGAGAAAAAAGACAGCTGTTACCCTGACTGAGGGCTTAGAGAACACAACTGGTAGTAAACTGTGGTACCCAGTCTCTCTTACAATAAACCTGGAGTAGTATTATCAGAAGACTAAAGGGCAATACAGCTTTAACATTCAAACTTGCCTAGTTATATCAAGAGTCTGGTGAAATGAATCTAAGTCTTGCAGCTTCCAGTTTCAGTTTCTTAATTCTAATTTTTATCAACACGAACACCAAGGAAATATATAGTTTATTTCAGTTTTTAAGTGTGGGTATGACACTTTAAATATGAAGAAAAGACAATGAAAATGTATTGACATTGTGTAATGCGATGTTTTAGATACTGAAAAGAGTTTTTTCGACAGAAAGAAAATAAATTGAAGCAATTACAATAAGAATCAAGATGTGGAAGAGGTGCAGTTTTACTTTTTTCTGGTTGTGAAATAATATAATAAAGATGAACAGGATTTGGAATCGTCAAAAAGTAAAAAAAAATTGTGTGGATTGAACTGGATATGAGACAATGCCTACAGGTATCATACCCGGATGCTCTGCCACTTAGATTAATTACACTGAAATTTACACAACTAATTGCACAACAATTTTCAACTTTTGAAAAAAGTAATGGAGTTTCTCTGGGTGATTTCTACTAATTTTGAAGCGCTGAATTCGAATATGACTTCCATTTTCTTCCAATGCGTCCAGATTTTTTTCTACGTGATTTCACTAAATAATTGCAAATTATCACAAATTTCCATCACGGTTTGCCTTGTTTGAAATTTGAACAACCCATTTCCAGTTTAGTTTTTGTTGTTATTTTGCAAAAATGCTACCAAGTCTTTATTGTTAATGACAATGTATAGAAACACAGCATCCTTGAGTAAACAAGGCGCTGCATACCTGTTTGAATAACCTAGAAGCGCTATCAACAGGTGAGCAGCTGTATAAACAACGCATCACGAAAAGGACATGAAACAAAGGTGATTTCCCTTGAATTTTGCATGATAGACAGATGCTTAGCCCCTTTGAGGTCCTTAAAGAAGAATTTTTCCATTCAGTTCCCTCAATTCAAGGCAGGTTACCATCTTTGACACACGACTCACAACGGGATATTCAGCTATAAACTACAGTCTTGTAAGGTGAGCATATTTTATCTTCACGTGCATTTTATTGCATAGCTATTCATGACATGCTACTCGAATACTGCTACTATTTAGTTCTAACATATGAAATTATATGATGGGTGCTTGTGGTATATGCACCTTTATGAGAATGCGTACAAAATATGCCTGTAATTGCGAGGACGAAAACTTGGCTAAAAGAAAATTCAATTTTTTTCAGACGACATGGCTGCCCTAAGGGGCAAGAGCGTCAATGATCCGAACACGTTCTGCTACATTTGTTGAAGCTACACATTTACTGTGCAACAACTATACATTAACAGTTTTGTGAGACAAGCATGCTTGCATATTTTGGAATAAGACTAGGGGATCAAGACAAGCAATGGGCTCCGCACAAATTTTGTCGAATTTGCTATGAAAAACTCAGGCAATGGAGCAAAAGAAAGAAAACAAACATGCCATTTGCTATCCCGATGATTTGGAGAGAGCCGAAGGACCACAGTTCAAATATCCATCCCTTGAATCTGGAATCCGTTCAGTACCACATTCAAATGATCTACCTGTATCTGCCTTTAGAGAATTTGAACATGAGGTTGAATCAGATCCAAAAAGTAGTTTGAATTCTGAAGGCTCAGAAATGGTACTCGAGTGTAGTCCTGAACGATTCATCCAAGCAGACGTAAATGATCTAGTAAGGGATTTAAACCTTTCTAAGAAAGCATCAGAATTGTTGGCATCGAGGCTAAGGGAGAAGCACCTACTTACCGAAGATGTACGGATTTCACAGTTCCGCACAAGAGAGGCAGAGTTCTTTCGATTTTTCAGCACTGAGCAAGGATTTGTTTTTTGCAACAATGTTCCAGGTCTACTTGCTGAGCTGGGTCTACAACACCATGGACCAGCCGAGTGGAGCCTATTTATAGACAGTTCGAAACATAGTTTGAAATGTGTGCTTCTCCATAACACAAACAAGTACGGAGCTGCCCCTCTTGCTCACTTAGTCCTGCTTGAAGAGTCTTTTGATAGCGTCAAGACCGTAATTGAGCTGCTTGATTATCATAAAAATGATTGGGTCATATGCGTTAACCGGAAAATTGTAAATCTGCTACTTGGCCAGCAAAGGGGCTTTACCAAATATCCCTGCTTTCTTTGTATGTGAGACAGCAGAGATCGCACAAACCATTGGTCAAAAGAAAACCTGGCCAGTACCCGAAACACTGAATCGCGGCGATCCAAACATCGAAAATCAATCGATTGTATCCAGAGAAAAAATTCATCTTTCCTCCTCTACATATTAAACTGGGTATAATGAAGCAGTTCGTAAAATCTCAAGACCAGTCTAGTTCATGTTTCCTTTACAGCAGAGAAGCATTTCCAGCCATTAGTTATGAAAAGGTCAGGGCAGAAATATTTGAAGGACTGCAAATTCGACAACTGATACGCGATGACAGGTTTGAAGAATCTGGATTTCATTCAAGGACGTGGTGCTGAAATTCATGGGGGAAAAAAGACAAGAAGTACAGGAAAATTGTTTGCAGACTACAAAAAGCCTTTGAAAAGCCAGGATGTAACATGAGCGTGACTTGGGGAATTTGAGTGATGAACAGGAAAAAAGGTTCCACCAGGACTAATGAGATATCGAGGAGCGGCACCAAGGAAGGTGAGGCTCCCATATGCTAGCCCATTATTGCTGGAGTATTAAAGGAGACCTCCCTTAGAACAAACTATTCACGAAAAAGCTACAAACGACCTTTCCTGTCATTGTGAACTGCATTGAGTAGCTGAAAAGATTCTGTTTTTCTTTTGAGTGCGGCAAAACATTTTACAGCCATAAGATTGGTTTTTATGATTTTTTTTCCAGCTTTTCACGATGAATAACTCGATTTATTCCTTTTTACTATCATGAACTATGTTTTAAGAGCAATTTTTTGTTGTAATTTCGTTTCTGTATCCATGTAGTTATGATGCTTTGAGAATATTAATTCATCGATTTTAACAGAAAAAGCTCTTTTTTTTCTTTTGTGAGTATTTTGTACAGCAAAAAGTGGACGTGTANACAAACGACCTTTCCTGTCATTGTGAACTGCATTGAGTAGCTGAAAAGATTCTGTTTTTCTTCTGAGTGCGGCAAAACATTTTACAGCCATAAGATTGGTTTTTATGATTTTTTTTTCAGCTTTTCACGATGAATAACTCGATTTATTCCTTTTTACTATCATGAACTATGTTTTAAGAGCAATTTTTTGTTGTAATTTCGTTTCTGTATTCATGTAGTTATGATGCTTTGAGAATATTAATTCATCGATTTTAACAGAAAAAGCTCTTTTTTTTCTTTTGTGAGTATATTGTACAGCAAAAAGTGGACGTGTAGTGCAAAAACTAAAGTCATATTTGTACTAAGCGCAACAGATTTAGTCAATAAATGTTCTAAACCAGATCATTATGCATCATCTTTCAAAATGAATTGGTTAAGAAAGAGTGCCAATAAAGGTAGATCGTGTAATCAATATAGCCATAGGCAACGTTTAAATTCCAGTTCCGGGCATGCATGCTTTTCATTTTTCTACTTAGCTAATTACAATTACTGATATCAACCTCACCCCCACACCCCTGCAACAAAAAAAAGTTTAAAAGAAGAAAAGCATAAGAAGGGCAAAGAAAGAAACAAATTAATATCATCATAAACGTCTTAGTCCTTTAGGTCATACTGACGCTTTATTCATATGTCAAGTCAAAGACGTTTGGGGTTTGTATTTGCCAATTCTTTCAGTATTCTTGAAAAAGAGAATGTTAAAGTAATTAAAATACTTTTGTCCTGTACAGGGGGTAATGAATTTGAATGTTTTGAGATCTATCCAAAACTGTTATAACACTGCTACTCGTGAAAAGTGATAAATTTTGTTATAAGTCTGCTAGTTCTATAAATAGATAGTTTGATATAAATGCAAATCCTCACAGAGAAAACTTGAGGCAAAGGAGCTTTGTGTGGAGTCATTAAAATACCATTATACTCGAGACCAAAGATAAAATGGTTGATGTCAATTTTCGGTGCAGATGGTCGTGAGGTAGAAAATCAGGTGCTTTATTAAGTGGGGCACAGAGCCACAATATTGCCAAAATTTGTATAACATATATATGTGATAATTGTTGCTAGGGAAACAACTTAGGAGGATGCTTAATGGACCACAAACATTGATCATGTTCGGATGTGGATCACGTGCATGCATCGGACTCTGTACTTTGCATGTTGCAAGGATATTTTTAAGAGCACTTGCACATCATCGTCTTTTTTGTTGTCGAGCTGAACAGACGTATGGAATGCATAAAAAGCTAAGTAGAAAACTGTGAATTTGTGTTCTTTTTTCTTGTACAAGCTATCTTGGCATTTTCTATATTAACATCATGGATAAAACGAATGACATGATTCGTTCGTTTAATGGAGACGGGAGTATAGATATTGAAACGTGGTTAAGAAAAGTAAAGTTAGTTGCAAAATTGAAGAAGATTAATGACTTGTCGAGTTTTTTCCCATTGTATCTGGACGGAGCAGCATTTAATGTGTACGATCAACTAAACTATGATGCCACGCACGCGATAGAGCGGACCTGGTTGGACGCGTTTGCTTTAAATGCATTTAGTGCATGAACTCAGGAAACGAAACTGGATCCCTGGCGAGCACGTCGACAGTTACCTCGCTGATTTACGCAGACTAGCTCGTCAACGGAACCTTTGCAATGGAACCTTTGCAACACTGAACTTAAAAATGATAGGGCAAATGAATAAAAAACCCCACTGAACCCTTGGGATAGTTGTATGCTGGAATGCTGGGGCAATAGATCAGAGAAGAAGATAAGTAGTGAGGTACTGAAAAAAGATATTCTGAGTCCAAAGGTGAAACCAATAAAGGGCCACTTATTATAAAAATAGGTACATTCAATTTATTGAAAAGTCTACACAAATACCACCTCTAATAGAACATAGAAAAATTAGAAAAATTTATAATTAAGTAGTCTTCTAGCAAGAGCTAATTAAACTTAATTACTACAGGTATTTATTTATTTATTGGGAAAAGATAGCAACATGCAAACAATAAGGGCCATACATGAGAAAGTAAAATGGAGGACCATGATCGCCGAAGTAGAATTGCATGGCTCATGATGATGATGATGATTTGATAAATAAACAAATCAGTAAATATCCAACTTTCTTCTGGGTAAGACTACCAATAACTCAGGTGGTAAAGCGCGAACAATAGGCACTCTTTCAAATCCATATAATTTTTATATGTTCATGCAGATATTTATATATTGATATATGCAGTCCTCTACCGTTTACACAATCTGCTTTATGTGAATAAAACAAAGTAGCCATTCTCTAATCTAATAAACTAGTAAAAAAGAGGAAAACGAGATGTCAGTTATTCATCATTTGACATAGTGAGTCAATAAACACAATTTTGATTATTAGACAGATGGCCGCGAATCTTCGTGTTAGCGAGTAAAATTAGTTTGGTAAATATAATTCTGGTATAGCCAACATACAAAATCAACAAAGAAAACGAATCAGCTGAAGGACTTTATACAAAATAGATATTCGATCGCAGTAAAAGAGAGTATATAAAAATCAGTTAGTCTTGCTCAGACCGTGGCATTAGATACGTATTTCTCTTCGTTACTCGAAACAAAAACTAGACTGATCCGCCCAAGAATCGACAAAAAACAACAGAAATGCTCATATACAGTTGAATTGTTTTTAATAAATGACTATGTAAACATAAATCAAGGAATCAGAAATTTTTTAAACAACTAAGAGAAAACACTTTTGCCCTTGACAAAATAAACACTTTTCACTGGAAAAATTGGTAAGTATAATTCTTACATTCTCAATATCATGACATAAACCCTCTCTATATACCAGAAATTTGTTAGGAGGCCAAATTTAAGAATAATTGTATGCTAAGCTCTAGACCAGAATGATCAAAAAAGCAGGTCTGGACAACATGCAGGGGACTTGGGAACTGAAAGACATGGAGAGATTTTACAGTGCCCAGAGCTTCTTTTATGCCAGATGTATGCAATATATGGGTTAAAATTCTTGGGAAAAAAACTTGCAAAATAATTCAATTCGTTTTCCTACTAACTTTTAAATCCAAGTCTAGAGTACATTCCCCAAATAGTGATTTTACATCACAACAGCCATACTAACTCTTTAATTACAACACACCTGTCTTTATTCCACAAGTACATAAACCTATCCCTTAATCCGTAATTGCCTCCAAAACTTGTTTTTTAGTTGCAGCTAGCCCTGCTGCAAACGGACCTTGTAGTGTGTCTCGTAATGAAAGTCACAGGAATTAGAACAAGGAAAATGTATACCTTGTTTTCTTCTGCCTGCTGAGAAGGAGGAACTCCAAGAGTGACTGACATTGTACCTACTGATAACAAACGAGACAACAAACACATTGTATATGTGAGCGTCATTTTTGGCAGAATATAAAACTAGCACGTTTCTAATCCTTAATTGAGCTTTTCCATTCAATTCTTTTGAATAGCATTTAAGGATTTACACGGAGTACTCTATCAGCAAAAATGATTTACTTTCTCTTAACTTGGTCACTCCAAGTTTCTCTGTACCACAGTTTTTTCTTCAGTATCAGTACAAGTTTCTGATATATATTAGCTAAATCCGATAGTCTTTCTATTGAGGAGTTATTGTTGGTCTCAAATAACAGTTAAATGTTGAATTGCAGGACCATATTCCTCAATACTTTTATATTGTGCAAAATGGTTTGCTTAACCCAATGAAATCTTGCATTGAACATTAAAATCGCTTACTGGATCATTTTGTGATGGAAACCCTGGTAAGCAGTAGGGTATTAATGTCTTTCAAAGACAGAGGGGACTGAAGAAACAAAGAAAGTAGAGAAAGTTTCCAATTCACCGTAGACAGCAAGATATACTAATCTCTTGACAGTAATCTTAATACACACATTGGCATAATCTGGGATGAATTCTGCATTTACTAAACATTCATCCAAGGCTTTCATAATGCTGTACTTGAGCCGGAACGCTATAAAAAGGGAATAGAAATAATTGGAAGAACCAGAGTAAGAAAAAATTGAAGAGCTTCCGGCTTTTGTGACTGCTGGCTTTAAAAGGCTGAGCTTCGGTTTTATCAAAAGGTGTGCGGGCTCATGGTTCAATTTTTATAGCAGTGTAAGCTATTCAAAAATGTTGTTATTTTTTAAGATACGGAGTGAATTAAGTTTTGTGAACTGAAATGCATTATTTGGGTGACAGTGGTTGGAATAAATGTGATCAACGAAATACTACGAAAGGTTTTTCTGAAATCTTCGTTTCAGTCTGTACACCTAATATTTTTTATATATTAGTCAACTTTTATCAGCTGAAAGATCAAAAACACTAAAGGTCAGAACTTATCCTTCCTAAATAAAGTATTGGTTTTTAATTTTCTCTTTCCTGCAATAGCCACATGTAGTCACCAACGGTCAATTTTTTTAACTTCTATTCACTGTTGCTGTGACTGCTATAAATAATACTTTTTTATGTTTATGGAAGAACCTTTTTGTTATTTCAAGCTCAGTGTACAGTCAGTTTGTTTATTTTAGCATAGTCGTGAAAAAATATACATGTATACAGGATTGTTTCAAAACAGCTTAAAGCCAAATTTCTCTGTTTCTTTCACACGATCAAAAGCATAAAATGTTTAATTTACACAACAGGAAAGTTTCATTAACTTTCTAACTTGTTGCTACCGTCTATAAAATTTCTCTGTTATGCAATATTATGCCTCATTTCTAATAAATAGATTCAAATGAAGGAAGTATTTGGCCAGGTATGTACAAAGCTTGATGATTGTTTAATGTGATACGCTTTTGAACGTATTTTTCACTTTTATTCATTAAAACTTTTGTATACTTAGAAATACATTAAAATAATAACAAAAAGAAGAAAAGGGCTTTGTTTTAAACCCTTCTTAATAAAAAGGAAAACAAGGGAAGATACTGATATAATTCTTACAATAGCCTATTTCAGTCTGCCAGCCAATCAATTTATCGTCCAAAAAGTCCAGTGGTATTGGCCATGTTAAATCTACAACAGTCCATCTCCCTTTCAATACATTTGGGCCCACAGTATGTGCAAAGACAAAGATTAATTAACTTTCTATATCTTTACTTTGTCTTTCTCGATCGATTCATATCTTAATAATTCTCTGTTCTTATTAAATGACATCTCTACTAGGTTCATACTAGTAGCAAGTTTTTTTTGGTACCTGAGCATCTAGGGTATTAATAATCTTTCACTTATTTCACTTGTTTTTCGGCAATGTTAAGGTTCATTCTTGACTTCCTTTCCCAATCTTCATTTCTTTGGTCCTCCTTGTGTTTATTTTACCCTACACTATTGAACTACAATATTTAGGGAGATAATCGTACTCTGGAATTCCTCTACTTTGCTTGCCTGTATCCCTTGGTCATCACCAACTTGTATATAAGCAATAGGGATCCAATTTACTTTTCCGCAGTCGCCAGATAGCTCGTTTTTGAATCATCACTGCTTTTGCAAATAATAATAGAGATAAAAGACATCTTTGTGGCACACCTCGTTTTTTCATACCTGTGTCTGTATTTCCACCTTTGGCTTTGATGACCACTTCCTGACTCAGGAAGAATGATTCCAATAGTCCAACCTCCTTTCTGCCTCTATTAATGATTATTTACTGACATAAAAATCGTTATCTTGTTGTATATTGGACTTTAATAGTAGAGAAAACAACAGCAACAAATATCTTACCTTTTTAGCCAATTTATATTTGTCTATTTCAATGCCTCTGTACTACAAATTTTGTTAATGTAACCGATATGCTTAATCTCACTTTTGTAAGCCTGGAAACCACTTTATTTGTTGAGCGAATTTTTAGACATGACTTCTTCACTTTTTAGATAATGGGTTCACTTATTTCTTGGCTTTGTCTAAGAAAAGATGTGTAAATGTAATAGTAGGTCGACGAGACAAAAAATTAGGCTTAGTAATAAACAAGATGTAGATAGATAGATGTATAGATTTTTTCACGTCTAACACTTTTTATCGATTGAAATTTTACATTTGCAATGAGGGATGACTAGTAAAATCATCACATTTGGAAATAATATTATAAATCCTGGGAAATATCCTGTGCCTTTATTTTTACAGTCCTAGCTATTTTACTTAATCAGAAGAAAAAGTTGAACTCTATCTTTATTGGTTTCTTGCTAAGTATATATAGGATGTTTAAGATAGGTCTCTTCCTGTGTTCCCTTCTCTCACAGATTAGAGTATTCAACCTGCAATTATAATTTCGACCAATCAAAGACAGCTGGTCCTGACATAATTTCTTTAGTTCTTTAGTTGCTTTGAGGCAACCAATGTTCTTCATGAAATGTTTCTTTTTTTTCTGCGTCATTTATTTGTCTTTCTGAGTATTTATTTTTCTATTGCTACAAGATAATATTCGAATTCCTGGTTCTGAAGTAACAGTAGCCTTAACTAAGCTTATGTCTATGCCTTTTCTTTAAGCTGGGGCACTTGGAATTTTTCGGGCCTGTTTTCTAAGGTATTGTAAACTATAATTTTACATTATTTTTACTTCTTGTTATTATATATACATATACATTAGGTCCCTTTTAATTTTGATTTCCATTGTCCCCTTAAACTTCAAAGCTTGTGCTTGATTGTCATGCATTGTCTATGGCCCCTATTTATTCTTATTTCATGTTGTGATACAGAATGCACATTGATAAGATATAATATTGTTTTCTTTTATATACCCTTTGAACTATTTTATTCCCAGTATAAATATTTAAAATAAATGTTTAAATACAGTTGTTACGTTTTTGAGTAGATTTTTTTCCTCTTTGTAGACATAGCCTAAGCAACGGAGCAGTGCATCTCAATATTTGTTAAAAAAACTCTACTTTAGTTTTAGGTTGGAGGGTTTTATGGTCTTGCTGATGGTGACCTTTATTTAGCTGGTAAATTTCAGTCAAATATAACACCACTCACTGTGCCCAACTTTTGCTAAGTTTCTTGAACTTTGAGCTTGCATTTTGACGTCAGCTACGTTGTCACTGCTTCTGGACTTCCTGTATTGTTAGGTTTTTTGGTCATGTGCCTGTTTGAGTAATTTTCCAAGAATTGCCGTCTTTTCTGCGTTACCAGCACCTTTTCACTCTCATGATTTTTACTAGGACTCTACTCTTTCATGCAACTTTCTGCAGATATTTATGTCGGATGCACGTCATACGGGTACAATTTACAAAGCAGCAATCCTTCTCTGTGTTCTTTATTCTACGTGAATAATAGTGGCGAAAAGCAGGAAGCTTCAAACTGAGAGTCGACCCAGTGTTTCTGTCATTTTGAAAGAGTCCAATGTCGCCTTGTGACATTCTGACTAGCCTTTTTAGGTGCTTTGTGCATGTGCTGTTCCATAAATATCAGATTTTTTATTACTCAATAATTTAGTTGACTCCATCACATCGTCTTGCCATATCCTTTTGTGCGGTTTTTCCAAATAATCAGTCTCAACAGAGATTCATCCGTTCTTAAAGTGACTTGTATTGTCCATGTCTCAGTATGAAGGATTGAACCGAAAAGGATCTTTGTACTCAAAAGCCAAAATGCTTGATATCAAAATCCCTGAGCCTTTTATCCAACACCTACCTAAGACTTACAAGTTATGCTCAATCTACAACTCACACTTAAAGCTTGTATGTCGTTATCAGCTTTTTGTCTCCAGTTATTAAAGATGAGTTTTTTCACGCCTCAGCTAAGTTAAAATAAGGATTATTTAAGTGTTGGTAGAAAACACACTTATTGTCTGACTTAATTAAATTCACCACAGACCTGTCAATATTTCCATATTTACAACTCAACTCCCCTTTAATAAATTCTTTAAAAGCTTTGTCATGTTCCGTTACACGTGCTGTTTTTTAATTGTTGTTTTCTCCTCTTATTTCACGCCATGAACATGAAATATAATACATCACCAACCATTTCTGCACAACAGCCAACATGGAAAGAAACAGATAGACGAACAAAATTGTTTGTGAAATATTGTCAATAAATGTCGCTGTATTTTGTAATTATCTCAGTAGAATTACTAATGTGTCAATTTAGAAACGAAGAGTAAATGTCATTATCAAATTTTCCTAGTGCTTCTGACTCAATATTAAAATATTAATATTAATATTAATATTATCAAGTTGATGTTATAATCGTACAGAAAGTAAGATCTCTTACTTTTTTGATTTAGTTTAGTAATGGTTTCATTAAAGCTTTAAAGTATTAAAGCTAAAAATAGTTATGTCCCGAGTTGATTCCCAGTAGTTAAGATCAGTTAATATGTTTTTTCTTACTTTTTTAATAGTATCAATAGAAAATGACTCCAGTGCTCCCACATTTTAGCCATTTGAGGGCACATCGTATTCTGTCAATAATTTTTTTATTAAAAAACCTCCGCTTCCTGTCGTATTGTTCACTGTATTTAAAACTGAGCTGTAGTTTGTAGTTTAAGAGAATACCTCCACTCATAAAAAATACATACGTGTCTTTTTATTTCAATAAGGTATTAGTCTATAATGCATCTAATGCATAGATTTCAGAGAGGAACATAATTCCTGTGTCAGTCGCCTTTTTTAACCTGATACTCGAGGTCATTTGTGATAAAGAGTTTCTGAACCTTATTTCTTAATCGTCATTAACAAAAACAAATTAATGTACCATTTAACGTTGTTGCTCATTCTTAAAGCAAACGTATAACTTATAAGAAATATGAGTTAGAATAAAAGATATCAAAGNTTCCTCCGCTTATGTCGTATTGTTCACTGTATTTAAAACTGAGCTGTAGTTTGTAGTTTAAGAGAATACCTCCACTCATAAAAAATACATACGTGTCTTTTTATTTCAATAAGGTATTAGTCTATAATGCACCTAATTCATAGATTTCAGAGAGGAACATAATTCCTGTGTCAGTCGCCTTTTTTAACCTGATACTCGAGGTCATTTGTGATAAAGAGTTTCTGTTGTTGCTCATTCTTAAAGCAAACGTATAACTTATAAGAAATATCTTTAGCGTACCAAGAGTTAGAATAAAAGATATCAAAGGCAGCTTAAGTATTGAACGCTTTTCTTAATACTCTCATGATATTGCAATGATATAGCTTATTTAAGTCGAAAAAGCACCAGTTTTATGGCATTAGAGTTACAGAGTGTCGCAACTGAACTTTTTTACAACCTAAACCAGGTATGATAAAGATTCAATATATTTTCCCCACCATATTTCTGGTCTAAGGTACACCTAAAATAAAAACGGCACTCAGGAGAGAACAAGAGAAAAAGAAAGTTATTATTAGATTCATCTAAATAGAATCTAAATTATCAAGAACCTTTTTAAATATCTTTGCACAAAAAGAGTAACGTTTGAAATTCCGAACCAATTACTAAATTCAGTAAAAAGATACACAACATCTTTATGAATATTGACATTTTTACTAACCTATCTTATACCAATTGACAGTAATTCCTAATTTGAAGAATCGGCATCCTTATTTTCCAAACATAAAGCTGTTATACTTAGCATAATTTCACTATTTCAAGTTTTTCAAGGAAAACATACTTCACTATTACTTCGAAAAAATCATTCTGAAAATCATTAGACAATGTTCTTGATGCGAATCCTGAATTCATCTTACATCGCCAAGTCTTTTCAGAAACTTACGCTCATCTTTACATGCAAATTATTAAACATAGAAAACATTGACTTTTCTAATTCCATCCAATCTTGGAAACACTGTAATTTTGCAGCCTACTTTCTTTCAGTAATACTACCTTTGCTGATTGCTTTCAATCAGTTTCACTACATCACCGCATTAAATGATCAACGCTTAGTATAAAAAAGCTGCTTTGTGACATTAGACGTTTTATGATTAATAAAACATCCAAGAGATTTTTTCTAATTGTTAAAACCTCTTGTAACGTATACAGCGTCTTTATTGTGTGCAACACTTAATGTTTCGTTGTTATCAGCCCTTTCTCAAAAACCAAGTACCTTGAAAATAAGAGATACGTTTTGGTTTGACAACTCTTCCTCACCGATGTGAACAAGGAATAATTATTGTAAGAGCATATTTTTTAGCTCACTTCAATAACAAAGATAACCCCACTGACGTTAAACGTATTGTAATTATAAGTTATCTATCCTTTCAATAAAATAAAATCAGTTGTGTTTTATGATATCAACACTTGTCATGCTCTTTAGCTCTAACATTAAGAAAAGGTTCTTTTCAAGTAGATCTTTATCAGTTTGAAATAAGCATAATACCTTTTAAACCCAACTTTATATTAAGCACAAAGTGAAATTACATAGGGCCTAACGATTAAAATAAATTCAGAAGGAATTGACAGGGAAATAGTTTATTAGATAAAAATAAACATAACAATTTAACGACGTATAATTGTGAGACCATCTTTGCCCCTCTATTTTGATTACGACTCGTAAGGTACATATTAAATCAAATCTAAAAGGGAAGATTGAAATAGTCTTTCTTTATAACAATAATCATTTCTTCTAAAGACATATTCTAACTTCAACAGTAATGGGATTTTCTACTTTAACTGAATAACACAACAACATTGCACACAAATTATATTGCCAAGGACTATTAGGGATCCTTAAAACTCATAAATATACATTCTGAAATGACCCAGTAACAATGAACATAATCTCCTTGTGCTTACCAAAATTCTTTACCTTCTTGAATCACTTTGCCACCACCTGAATTTTGGGTTGCACCTTTAATCCCACTGTGAGACAAGAATGTATCCTCTCTCCATTTTTCTTTGTCTTGTGTTTTGACGCTGTCATAAGAAGATCTACAGCAGCAGGAGATACGGGATCCCCTGGATGAATAAAAAACTTCGCACCAATCCTGATTTTGCGGACGACATTGCTTTGATTGTCGGAGATACCCAGTCTTTTCCAAAGGATGTCCACAGGTTATTGACTGAAAGTGCAAGAGTAGACCTGAGGATCAATGAAGGCAAAAGTAAAATCATGCATATCAAAGATGACAGAAGAGAACCAATCACAATAAATAACAATGTGCTCAAACAGGTAGATAAATTTACTTATTTAGGCAGTACAATCACTAAGACAGGAGAAATGTAATCAGAGTAATCACTCGGCTGGGCAAGGCAAGTGCAACGTAGAATATCTGAAAACCTAGGCAAGTCAGTCTAAAAATCAAAATACAGTTATGTAGAGTTGTAGTCATCTCCACTTCACTCTACTCAAGTGAGACATGAAAACGTACAGCAAAAATTAAGAAAAAGTCAGATACCTTCCATCAACACAACTTAAAGAGAATTCTCATTGTTTCTTGGAGAGACCAGATGACAAATAAGGAAGCCTTGACCAGAGCAGGCGAGAAGAAACTCCACTGGATGGTAGAGAAAAGGAGACTGAAACTGGCAGGGCATGCGTTGAGACTACCAGCTGGTAAACGTGCACAACATGCTTTGGCGTTGAAGCTACCAAAAGACAAAAGGAAAAGAGACAGGCCAGTGACAACGTGTCAAAAGACCTTCAAACAAGACCTGAAAGTACGAAGGCTGCAATACCAAAACCTTGATCCGCTGGCTGCTGACCAAACATGTTGCCATCTATTTGCTGCCAGGCGTCCAGCACTGGACCAGAGGAACTAAGGTTTAAGGTAAAGACATGTACAAAAATGAGATGGATGGAGCATTACAGGACAGGAGAAAACAGGCAAGAGCTTCAGTCAGAAAATGACAGCAAAACTCGATTGGAGGCCTGACTAATGTCATACGGATAGAAAAGATTATATGAAGAGAAAGGTCTAAGCGAGCAGGCTAGAGAGAATCTACATTCACAGCTGTGGACTTGGCAATCCCTTCAATGTATTAACTTCTTGAAAGATCATTATGCAGTGTAAGCCTGACAGGTTTATGTGATTAAGTTGCAGACAGAGGTGACCATTCACGGAAAACGGATTGGCAGATATAATTCTAGTGATGGCGAAGGACTTAGTCTTAAAGCTTTGAAGGCGACAAGCTATGGAAACCCCAAGCATTATAAATTTAGGATTATGCTGAAAGAATCCAGTAATTCCAGATTGATCAATAAAAGACGATTTATTTTCAATGCATGAGGGTTATACCATCCACAATGCTGGCAATGCCACTTTCAACAGTCTTGTAAAAGTCATTGTGAAAAAGTGAAATATTATAGATTCCAGGGCAGAGCCTCGAGGAGCAGGTAGAAGAAGATTGGCCATGATAGCTTTGATCATCCAATGTTTTAGGAAAGATGCCATGATATTTAATTTTCTTCGGAAATATCCTGCGAGCTTAATTTATGAAGGATATCAGAATACCAAAACTTATCAAATGCCTTGGAAGTATCAAGAGAAGAAGCTCTTCTATCACAAGGACAGTCAAGAGTACGTCAGGATCGCCTAGTGATGATAACTTGGGGGCCTGTAGTCAAGATTTACCGAGGCCATATTGTCTATTTGAGAAGAGGTAGTGTGACTTCAATTCAAAGGCAAAGTATTTATCTATTAATAGTCCACACACCTTGCTACAGGTTGCAACCAACTCACTGGTCGATAGTTTTGGTAATCAGATCGGTCAACAACACTTTTGAAAACAAGAACCATCGATGGGTAACTTTAAGATAAAGGAAAGTAAGATTTAGAAACACTTTTCTGAAGATCTTTGAAAACATAAAAGAGAGCTTCCGGAAACATTTCTAAAAAACAACTATAGAAATATTATCAGGGCAAGATTCAGTGGATAGATACAGAAAAGAAGTAGCTGTAACAATGAAATACTTTGTATTAGAGAAATCATTGATATCATTACAACTGCAACGCAAAAATTTCAAAGAAATACACCAGATTCATCAAGAAGCAAAGAAGCGAGCTAGAAATGTTGTCAGCTTTAAAGAAAGCAAAACTTAAAAGCCTATGAAAAGAGAAGGAATAGTAGGTTAACGGTTGATCCAAAGGTTGTTGTAAATTATTCAAAGCTTTAGAAGCGTTTGAATGGAAATATGAGCTTTCTATACTTTGAGAATGACAGGAATTACCTTAAGCTAAAACCCTTTTTCAAATATTTCTAGCGTCAGAAAACAATTTTTTATTAAGGGAAGTGTCTTCACATCGATACGTTGATGGCAAAAAGGCGTTTTCATTGTGCTAGAGTTGCAAAATACGCAGATAGAAACCAGGTAAAAAAATGGGCCCCTGATAAGTATTGATGATGAGGTTAAAAAGTATCTATACCAATCTCAATCTAGGACCTTCTTTAGGGCACCTTTTTTACCAGAAAGCAAAATGAAGCATTCTCAAGGGATACTAATCCGGAGATTACAAAAAGACTCTCAATCAGGCTGGGTATAATTGTAGCAAGTCCATTTAGACGGGAAATTCTTTGAAGAAGCTGTCAGAGGTGAGTTAGAAACAAAGGCCACTATACGGTTACAGTTGCCAAGAGGAAAGGCAGAAGAGACAGAGAATAGTTTTGGGACTGAAACCAAGTTAACCCATTGACTACCATAAGGAATTGGGCAATGCAAAAAAGACAATTTTCGGGTTTTCAGGGCAATTTCTAATGCTTACTTAAAATAACTTGGTCCCTTTTACAATGCATGCATGGTTACTGAGATACAAAGCGGGATACAAGTGTCCCTGTGGTAGATAAGGGATACCGACCAGTAAAGATTGATGGACTGTAATGAATAAATAAAACAAAACTTAACGCATATAAATGATTCCTTATAAATTCCTCGTAAGGCATATAAATATTGCTCTACACCCTTCACACTTATTACTAGGAACAACGGTGTCCCTGTGGTAGGAAAAGAATACTGTTGCTTATGGTTCCCAATATTATGTCTTTCGTAAATGTGCAATAGTTGAAATTACGTGGAAGCTAGCAGAAAAAAATGTTGATTTTTCAACCACTTGCAGATATTTTTCTACTCTATTTCTTCATGAAATGTTCGCATTTTCTCAATCTTTGCATCATAACTACCTGCTTTCATAAGTTCTATAGTCATTTATCCTACCTGGATTTTCTTTGGCAAATTCAGGAAACGTTCAGGGAATGACAGATATGGATAAACTGCAATCATTTTTCATCATATTTATCTCAAAATATTACAACATAACCAATGCAATCAATACAATCAACGGCAATACCAATATTATAAGCAGCACTTGAAAACTGTCATGCCATATGAAACTTACAAAAACAGTTTCGTTCTTTTGTCATACAAAGTACGACGCCACAATCTTCACACCTTGCAAAGGTCCTCGATTCTTTGCCCTCATCGGCACAGTAACGACACCAAAGACATGTGTTCAAAAACTCAGGAAGGTGCTGGGGTGCTGTAGCAGGCATTGCCAAAGCAGTGGAACATCGTGATGGTCTTGATGCTAGGCAGTTTCGTTGGCCGCTACTGAATCTACCAATCAAAAACTGGGTAACAACGATTTTGAAATCTAACAATGCCAGTTCACACGGATTCAATATATTGAATACAATAAAGCTGTTGGTGCAAATAATATATATCAAGTTGAAAATCGCAAGTAATAATGCACCTTTGATTTCCGATAAAAACGGCATGCAGCAACTTGCTGGTCTAAAAGGCCAACGCTTCTCATTCCTCTGTTGTATTTCTTTACCATTTCCGGACAGGAAACAGAAATCTTAGAAGCTGAACCTTTTTGTCTCCTCTGCACACTTGATTCAATATCAACTCCTTCAAGGTTGGAACCACATAATAGAACACCTCTGTTATCGAACCATCTGCAAACGGTCACTTCGTTAGAAAACTGAAAATGGATATCACCGTGTCTCATTTCACAGTCAGTGGGTATATTGGGCATATACTTCAGGTCGGATCTTAACGTCCCTATACCATAAATACCGTTTTCAAATAACTTCTATATCAACATTGGACTGTTGAAGAAGTTATTGAAAAAAACAGTGCAAAAAGTCCCTTCAAGACCTTTGCACAGCTCCAATACCACACTCTTGCCGATTCACAGTTCCGTAGCATCTTTCTTCCAAAGGTACAGAATTAACTCGAATAGATATCCTGACACAATATCACATCTACACTACCACTTGAAGCCCCGCTTGACAGGCTTGCTCTTGATGTACTGCTTTATTGAATATTTACCCTTCAACTTTGTCATGTGTTCATCAACGCACTGCCCCGCCGAGTCAGAAGCAGCTTCTTTGAAGGCATTGTTTAGTAATTTAATAATTGGGCGTATCTTGTGACCTTTATCAGTTTTATCAACTTTGTCATTGTTTATGAAGTGCTGATTTTACAGAATATCCTGAAAGTGTTTGCGAGGCATGGCATGCTTTATTCCTTCGTTTTCAACAAAAGAATCGCACTTACAATACATGTCGATGGAGTACAACTTGTTTACAGACATGATGTATATGATTACAAGGAAAGCCATTATTTCTTCCAAATCAGTCAAAAAGTTTCTTCCATTTTGTGCAGCACATAACGTAGACTGCTCCACAAGTAGATTTTCTAAGTTCTCCAGGTTTACCACATTGGAAAAAACATAAAATGCTCTTGCGTTTTCAAGGAACTCTAGCAAAACATGGCCAGTTCAAGAGTGCACTCATTTCGCTTGTGTTTTTACTCTGACGTTTCAATTTCATGGCTTGAATGCCATCTTTACCTTTTTCGGACGGAGGTTCGTCAATTTTGCCATGACTGCCACCAGCGATGTGTATATGGGCATCTGCAGTGGCGAGTTTATGTGGATCGTCCTCAGGTTTTACACGTAGTGGTTCATCCGAAACAAATTCTGTATCAGAATCCTCCAACAAATTGTTCACATCATCCTCCAAGTCACTACCAACAGAATTCAATAATGCGAAAACATCATCACTTGAAATTCCCTGCTCAATGCGCACATATTTTTTCCTCTGACTATCCATGACTACAACTGCTCCTATCTGGTCAGTACAGCAGTTCAGCAAGATATAAGATGCAAGGAGACAATCAATCAATCTTACTGTTTGCTCAACTGCTCAACTTGCTTGCTGTTTGCATAAGTTTGAATAAGCTGTTTGCATCATTGCTCAAGCTTCCTCATGTATTACTGAAAGGTAAAGGATACAGTTAACAGAATTAGATATAAGCTTAGGAAAAGAGCAGTCAGTGGCGGATAGAAATCTACAGACTTAAAAAATAAACCCACTTGGATGAATTAATGCAAGGTAGAAGCAAATGAAATAAAATTGAAACAAATGAAGAAAAAGCGAACCGAGTTCTTACAAATAAGAGGAAGATAAAAACCAACAAGAACTACATAGTTGGATGTACACTTTTTTAGATTTTTAGAAAGAGTTTCAGAAAGAACTAGAATATCAGAGAGCTATTTCTTAGAAAAGGCATGAAAAAATAAAATTTGAGAAAAGAACTTGGATATTGCAAAGACCTTAATTAAATGCTTTGATGTTTTAGTAAATTTAATTTATATAAAATTCTAATGATTCTTGTTATTGTGAAATAAAATGATCAGAAAACTTGACAAGTAGTGCGTGATATGGCTGTACGACTATTCCAATATTCTACCATTGTTGATAGGGCATCCTCTCAAAGCACGACCAAGGAGTTCGCTTTCCTTTCTACGAGTCAAAAAGCAGCAATCAGGAAACTGCTCAGCCTGTGCCCTCGACCAGCAAAAAGCAAGTGATTGATCCAACTTACCTAACAAAGTCTTCTAATCTAGAAGACAAAAATTCCTAGAAAACTCTAAGTCACCCCAATAAGAGAGGAAAGCATTATAAGACCCAACCGATCGGAGTGATCCATATAGTTCTTAAAATAATTTATTCCCAGACACAATATATAGGGAGATTGCTAAGAAAGATTGAAGAGCCAGCACCATGAGACAGACAACCCCGCTGGGTGTCATCCTGGTTTTTCAAAACCTCCTTACAGAGTTACAGGTACTACATCATATCTAATCTTGACTAAGAGGTAGCTGTTGAAAATTGTAACTTTATTAGCCCACGCCAAAGCCACACAACTGGATGCAGTTTACTTACACAGGGCATTGAATACCAAGGACATAGAATAAAATATAATTAATATAGCTTTTTTACCTAAAGCCCCGTCCAATGTGCGTTTCTTTTGTCGAAACTAGATTTCTGTTGTTTTGTTTCACTCATTTTTGCTCTGCTTTACAAAATGTTCATGGCTTGCGTCCATGTTAATCATGAGATAATTTGTGTCCAAAAATGCATACGCCGCTTCGCAGCAGGCTGTCTTCAGCAGACAGACAAGGTGTTTCATATACTTTATCAATGCAGAAAGATCTTATAACACACGACAAGGACATTCTAGAGTAAAAATTGCTTTTTAATTCTACCAAAATTATCGTCTAGTAGCAGCTATTCCTGTAATATCTAAAATCCTTGAGAGATTAGTCGTCAGAGAACTATCAACGTACTTTGACAATAACAGCCTATTAAACCAATGCTAATTCGGTTTCCAGAAGCAGCGGTGGACAGAACGTACAATTATTCAATGACAAAATTTAAAAGAAAATGAAAAAAGAGAAGCGCATAGGTACTGTTTTAATTGGTCTAAGCTAGGCAATCGATACGTTAATCCATGCAGAATTGGTATCAAAGTTTTTGAAATATTAAAATATTTGTCTAAGTTAATAAAATAAATAAGCACAGAGAGACAAACCGATCTACAGAACTGGAATGGTTCAACAAATCATTGGTCTTTATTGAAAAATGTCTAAGGAACAACAAGTGATATTAGGTGTTCCACAGGGGTCGATTTTAGGTCCCCTACTTTTTCACCTGTTCTACAATGACTTGAGAGATACGCTGACCTTCTCATCATCGCTGATGTATGCGGGTAACACTGTGTTTTATTATGCAAACAACGACGTTAATGTTATCAAAGCTCGTTTTAACAAAGACTTAGAGACTCTCAAATTTATGCACCGAAAATGAACTGATAATATACATGAAAAAAAGGCAAACCTGAAGCCATGTTGTTCGGTACTTGCAAACATCTTTGAACCGTAGATAAGGGCGACCGATCTTTCTTTTACCGTTTGCCAGCTCCCCGTAAAAGAGATGTTTTGGAATCCGGTCGTCTTCCATTCTATGTACATGGCCAAGCCATCTGAGGTGACGTTGCCGTAGCAGGGTGAACATAGAGAATATTCTAGCTTTGGTGAAAACAGCATTGTTGGTGACTTTGTCTTGCCAAGTAATACCAAGTATGCGACGGAGACAACGCATATGGAAAGAGTTTAATTTCTTTTCTTGGGTGGAGTATGTCGTCCATGATTCGCTTCCGTACAATAAGGTACTGAGAACGCAGGCCTGATAAACGTGTATCTTCGTTGCTCTGGTGAGGAGCTTGTTTTCCCATACTCTCTTTGTAAGCCTGCCCATGTTTGTTGAGGCCTTCCCAATGCGTTTTCCAATTTCTGCATCAAGTGATAAGTTGTCTGAGCAAATAGATCCCAAGTACTGGAACTGATTTACCACATCCAAGCTCTCACCGTGAAGTTTGATCTCCATTGGGAGAGGTGTGCCTTGACCCATAACTTGGGTCTTTTTCTGGCTGATGGTAAGACCAAAGAGATCGCAGGCATCTGAGAAGCTGTCCATTAAACGTTGAAGCCCTTCTTGTGTGTGAGAAACAATGACTGCATCGTCGGCAAAGAGCAATTCACGTAGAATATATCTTTTTACTTTATTTTTGCAACGTAATCTTGAGATGTTGGACAGTCCTCCGTCTGATCTGGAGTGGAGGAAGATCCCATCCGTTGAATACCTAAAAGCGTGTTTGAGTAGTAGGGCAAAGAATATGCCAAAGAGGGTTGGAGCCAGAACACAGCCTTGCTTAACTCCACTTCTTACACCGAACTCTGCAGAGGTATCCCCATCGAATTGAACTGTGGACATCATGCCATCGTGAAAGGACTTCACAATACCTAGCAGCTTTGGCGGGCAGCCAATGAGAGGAAGCATCTTAAAAAGTCCGTCTCTACTAACTAGGTCAAACGCCTTGGTAAGGTCTATGAATGCCAGGTGAAGTGGCTGGTGCTGGTCCTTACATTTTTCTTGCAATTGGCGTAATGAGAAAATCATATCCACAGTTGCTCTACCTGAGCAAAAACTGCATTGTGACTCTGGATATACTCTTTCAGCAAGTATCTGTAGTTTCTGCAGTACCACACGAGCAAATAGCTTTTCAACTATGCTTAGAAGAAATATGCCACGGTAATTGTTGCAGTCACTGCGATCGCCTTTGTTTTTATATAAGTGTACTATGTTTGCATCTTTCATATCCTGTGGGACTGTTCCTTCTTCCCAACACTTAAGTAGTAGACCATGCAGAGGTTTCAATAAGCTCACTTTTGCTGATTTAATCACTTTTGCTGGTATTGAGTCTTTGCCTGGCGCTTTTCCAGCACGTAGTCTCTCCATAGCCTTTGCCAATTCTTCAATGGTAGGAGGATTATCCAGTTCCTGTAAGATTGGTAGACGTTCTATTTCATTCAATGCACTTTGATGAACCACATTTTCCATCGAGTTTAGCTCTGTGTAGTGTTCTACCCACCTGCTGAGTTGCTTGGATTTATCTGTGATCATTTCGCCTTGTTTGGACTTAACAGGTGCAGTCTTTTGGATGCTTGGACCAAGTGCTTTCTTTATCCCGTTGTACATCCCCTGTGCATTCCCAGTGTCGGCTGCTTGTTGGATAGATTAACAAAGATTATTCCAGTACTCATTTGCACACTTCCTGGTGTATGCTTTGACTTTGATCCTAGCAGATCGCAGTTCTGATAGGTTTGATGAAATGGGNTCAGATTTCCTGAGTCAGCGAGTCTAGTTTCTTGCAGAGCTGCGATGTCAATTTTTAGCCTTGCAAGTTCTTGGTTGATGATTGCCGTTTTGCGAACATCTGATATAGCTTTCAAGTTGTTTGATAGTCCAGTTAGCATTGTACGTACGTTCCAGCTTCCGAAGCGAAGCACTTTGTTTATAGGTTTTTTGTGTGAATTCTTTGGTGCAAAATTATTGACCAGTTTTCAGAATGTCTCCTATGCCCTACGCACCCAGTAAGGCAAGTGGCTAATGGCGGGACAGCACCTTATTGGCTGAGGGCTGCTCAACTCGAGGCGGGCGGTAGCTGTCCAGTGAGATGCGAAGATCTCTCCCACCGTCAGGAGAGGCCCCTGGCGCCTAATCTCTATGCAAATCGAGTTATGAGTTAAAACCGGTAACTACCCATCCCCGTGTTGCTTCTACACGTCGCGTGTAGCTGGAGTGACCTCTCCAGAGCGCAAGCCTGGGCAAGATGTATGGAGAATCCGAGTTGCCCAAACATCAGAAACCCCCTCTCGGTCTCACTGACATAATCCAGAGGAATGGATAGCCCAGTACATCTGGGTCAGCTTGACTGCAGCAGTTGCCAGGACAGTGCTAGATATAGCAGTGCCTGCCTGTGGGACTGCACTCCAGATTTTTCTGTAGGGGTTGTCTCCCTTAGCCTTTCCTCGATCCAGGAGGCACTTACAAGGCAATAAGGACCAGCTGTGGCCGCCAAAGTACTGGGAAAGAAAACACCAACAAGAAATACCAGAGACGTGCTGCGCTGTTCCAGCAGTTTAAGAGCTATTGGTATGCCCCGCTGGTTTTACTCACAAGCACTCTAGCACCTGGTAGAAATTCCTACCTAGAATGGCAACAGCCAGGGCACAGGTAGGCGCCGTTTGCCAAGCGGAATTCGTGAGCATAATGCTCACGCCTGTCGACGTCCACTTACGAAATTAGAAATATATCGAAAATCGTTTCGCAGGTGCCAGGCTATATAACGAATTTCCAATAGGTTTAAGATCAGAGAAGTCTCTTAGTATTTTTAAGACAAAAGCCAAAGAGCCTTTCAAATTTTTAATTGTTTATATCTAAATTAAATAGATACTAACTTTTTATTTTTCCTAAACCACTATATTTGCATATTTTCATATTTATCTGTTGCAATATTATTAATTGTTTATGAACTGAAGAGTTCAATGCACTGTTATATAAAAAATGTAAAAATTACAGCTATGACTTGGTTTAGGTTCAAATGATTGCGCAATAGATATTTTTTACTTTTATTCGGCGTAGTAAAATATATAGAACTAAAACACAAATGTATATACACAATTTTTCAAAAAGACCTGGAGACCATTGACAACTATGCTACAATATTGTGAGGATTTGTGCACCATCTTGTAAAATCAACTGAAAAAATATTTTCAAGAATGAATTGTGTTAACTCTAATAATACACTTAGTTCTCCTATCTCTAGTTTATTTTTATTTTTCATCGAATACAGAAATGAGTAGAGGAAGATGTAAAAAAGGTAACTGTTGTAACTACTCAGGATATCGTTTGCAGGTTCCAGTGAAAAAAGATTGAAGTAGGGAATATTTGACAGCCCACACATCCGGAAAATGATCAATGACTGTCCTTTTTCAAATTCAATGGGAATTCTTGAAGAGAAGTACAGGATTCCTTTGTTTATAAAAGGAAGTATGGAGACTCGATAAGAGCAGTCAGCAACCAGGAGTTGGGAGAGAAACTTGTCGTCGCATTTCGTATGCTGAAATCCAACATGAGCATCAAAATCCATTACATAGCTGACCGGGTATTGAATTCCAGGAAAACCAGGGAGTTGTTAGTGATAAGCAGGGCGAAAGGTTTTACAAGGACATCCCAGTGACAGAATAGCAGTACCAAAGGCGATACAACATATACAGGATAGCTGATTACTGTTGGATCATTCATAGAGATATACGAACGAAAAACAAGAAAGAATCGCTTAAAAGCTGCATTTTTCCCTTCTTGATTGTTTTTTCTTACATTAAATTTTTCTTGCCAAAACGTAAAGTATGTTTTAGTATTGTAGGAGTTTGGTATTTTGACCTGTGTTTAAGCTAGAGGCAGAGAGAGAGAGAGAGAGAGAGAGACCATTATGAAATTCTTCATTTATCATGAAGCGTTGAGTGACCTGTTTGTTTATGAAAGAACTTGCAACGAGAATAGAATTCTTCAATTACTCTTTCTGTTCTAAAGTAGGCATTTTCTGGCTAATAAATATATCGCCTTTCGCACTTTAAGTACTTTGAGCGTACAATGCTAAAAACAGGGTGCAGCCACATTGCATAAATCTGATGTTGTAGAGAGAAATGAATACAATTTTTGGATCCAGAGTCGGCAAACAATCATGAACTATGTGCCCAATTGCTGGTGGCATCAGCCTCAAAAACTTATTTGTCCCAGGATAATATAATTTATCATTGCATCAATCCAAAAGAGGGATGAAAAAATTCCACAATTGGCCCCAATTTTCAAAATCCAACAATTTTGTTTTTGTTCACACCACGTGACCTTGCCATTTGTGAAGTAAAGCTCAACATGGCGGTCGACTGTGGAAAGAGAAAGCGACAGACCTGCGGACTCAACTGCTATCTTGAATTATGAAATGAAGTACAGTGTAATTATCGGTGTTTTATGGTACCAAAGGAAAATAACTTTATAGCAGTTGGGAAATTCAAGCTCTTTATTGGAAAGCTTGTGTATTTGGAAGCAACTTCAGTGCTGGGACTGGCAATATGTAAGTGCCAATTAAAATTCTTCAGGAATTCACCGTATTAACTTAGACAATTGGATTTGCTCTGTGAATTCCATGTAAATAATAACTGAACATGCCAGATCTAATATTTGGGTTAGGAGTTTAAATTTCATAAGTGACACAGGTGAGTTAGATTTGCTACTTTACATCAGCTGCCATAGCTAAGCAGAGCATCATTTTAAACGTAGTGCAAACTGAAGGATTGATTTCCTTTTTATATCTCGTCATATTTGCTATTGCATTATGTACTGGTGTTCAAAATAAATACCAGAGCTAGCGATGGGAAGGGGGGGGGGTATCTAAACTGCAAATGCTTCCAACACAGTAAGCCTTGTCATCAGCAGTGTGACACGTACACATTGGCTGGATCATCAAGATACAGTTGGGATTATATTCCAGGATATCGAAACTATAATTTCTACTGCGACAACGAGAGTCAATTGCGCCAGAAAGAAGATTTCTCTCGTATGGGAGTATTTTATTTGGTTTTATGTAGTTGTATAGCTATTTATTTTTATGCAATGCTGTACATAATTCGGTGTATACCTCGGCACGATTCAGTTATTGTCATTTGTTTAGTTCTGCTTGTAAGCAGCGTACAGTTCAAACGAACCGCCCATAACTGAGCAGATCCCTTTGTGTTAAACAATTCATGTGTTCAAAAACTCCCAAGTCAGTTCTAAACAGTGAACAAGAAAATGAGCCCCTTTTTCCTTTTTTGTGCCAAAGCACAAAATTCTCATTTTGATTGATTGAAAAGACTTTAACAAATGTCTAACATCTCATTCTATTAGCTGCCAGTAGATATGGGAAGTGGTTAGATGGGAATCTAACCCACTATTTTAGGCAAGTAATTTGCAAACGCAGTAAGCAATGTAAAGTTAGCAGAAACCCAAATCAAATTTGCTAAATGGGCAGATGCCAGAGGCAGAGCAGCAATGAGTTCAATATAATTACCAAGAAGATAAAATTAGGAGATATGAACATTCGCGCCTTTGTACAATTTTTATTTATGTATAACTGGCTTGATGATTCGTTTAAGTGTCATCATTGATAACATTTCATTCCGTAAACGAAAGGAAGACAATACATGTATCATGTAAATAGCTGAAAATCGATATTTAACCACACAAAAAAACCCCCAATAACTTTACTAACCGATAGATCACTAATAAGTGAAAAAAGCTGATAGGATATCAATATATTTAGTTTGACAATTGTTGAAGAAACATGAAACTTTAATCATCTTGAATATTCTGAAATTTATGGACTCAGAGGAAGCCATAGATGTAAGAGCTTTATCATGTCATGAGTCGTAAGCTTTTTCTGGGCAGAAAGACCTTACGACTCAAGACATGATAAAGCTCTTACATCTATGAAACTTTAAAGTTACTGCTAAATTTTGCCTGTTTCTTTTGTTTTAAATCAAAATCTACAATCGTTTAGGAAACTTTGAGCACTCTAAGTTTACAATGGTATATGAATTTTACGTGAGTGTTATAAATACAAGCGTCGTGTATTCTCCATACACGTCAATAGTTATTGTTCAATGCCAAGTTATTTTTGAAAATCTCAGTAATTTCATCATCATCATCATCATCATCAATTAACCAAGAAAGATCATTCGCAAAGTCTAGACAATCACTTAATGTGCACATGTATATTCAACAACAAAATCTGATTGCTTGGGTTTCATGAAAAATTATTAACCCCTGAACAGGTTTAACACAGAGGAATAAAAGCTTTCAGACTGAAAAACAAAATAGTAGGCAGGTAATAAAGGTTCATTTCCAGTGAGATTTGAATTTCTGTTACACGTGAAACTAAATAACAACAGCCTTACAGTAGTTGTTGTTAAGATGATGAGTTCAACTGCGAAGCTAGTGGTTTCTTTACACCTGTATTACAGCGTGATCTCCTGTGGCCCACATGCTAATAGAAAAAGGTAACACTGAATTGCAGAGTCAGTATTGATTTTATGATGATTTAAACAAGGGTAATGTCATTCAATGGTGTTTCTTATAATACTCTTATGCTAAAATATTTTGAAGACTCGCTATCTTGGTGATGCATNTTTAAACCCAAATCAAATTTGCTAAATGGGCAGATGCCAGAGGCAGAGCAGCAATGAGTTCAATATAATTACCAAGAAGATAAAATTAGGAGATATGAACATTCGCGCCTTTGTACAATTTTTATTTATGTATAACTGGCTTGATGATTCGTTTAAGTGTCATCATTGATAACATTTCATTCCGTAAACGAAAGGAAGACAATACATGTATCATGTAAATAGCTGAAAATCGATATTTAACCACACAAAAAAACCCCCAATAACTTTACTAACCGATAGATCACTAATAAGTGAAAAAAGCTGATAGGATATCAATATATTTAGTTTGACAATTGTTGAAGAAACATGAAACTTTAATCATCTTGAATATTCTGAAATTTATGGACTCAGAGGAAGCCATAGATGTAAGAGCTTTATCATGTCATGAGTCGTAAGCTTTTTCTGGGCAGAAAGACCTTACGACTCAAGACATGATAAAGCTCTTACATCTATGAAACTTTAAAGTTACTGCTAAATTTTGCCTGTTTCTTTTGTTTTAAATCAAAATCTACAATCGTTTAGGAAACTTTGAGCACTCTAAGTTTACAATGGTATATGAATTTTACGTGAGTGTTATAAATACAAGCGTCGTGTATTCTCCATACACGTCAATAGTTATTGTTCAATGCCAAGTTATTTTTGAAAATCTCAGTAATTTCATCATCATCATCATCATCATCAATTAACCAAGAAAGATCATTCGCAAAGTCTAGACAATCACTTAATGTGCACATGTATATTCAACAACAAAATCTGATTGCTTGGGTTTCATGAAAAATTATTAACCCCTGAACAGGTTTAACACAGAGGAATAAAAGCTTTCAGACTGAAAAACAAAATAGTAGGCAGGTAATAAAGGTTCATTTCCAGTGAGATTTGAATTTCTGTTACACGTGAAACTAAATAACAACAGCCTTACAGTAGTTGTTGTTAAGATGATGAGTTCAACTGCGAAGCTAGTGGTTTCTTTACACCTGTATTACAGCGTGATCTCCTGTGGCCCACATGCTAATAGAAAAAGGTAACACTGAATTGCAGAGTCAGTATTGATTTTATGATGATTTAAACAAGGGTAATGTCATTCAATGGTGTTTCTTATAATACTCTTATGCTAAAATATTTTGAAGACTCGCTATCTTGGTGATGCATCTAAAATGCTCAGTGTGTTTGATTACATAATAAGCATGTCACTGAGTCTGGGTTATCTTGTTTTCATAAACCACTCACTCATCAGCAGGCTGTTGACAAGGTTTGCCTATGTGTAGAGTGCATTTTTTTACGTAGGTTTTTGAAATCTTCTTTGAACTGACTTAACTTGAACCTTTTTAACTGTCTGTGCAGTGGTTTGACAGTGTAAGTTTGTGAAGTGAAAGGTAAACTTAGTTACACTTCACGTAGCAGAACTGTTACAGTATATTAATTTTTGCTACAGTTTAAAGTTGATTGAACTTTCCTATTAGGCCAGGACCCATACCTAGTGAAGATGAAAAGTAAATGGTATTGTGCACAAGGCACAACATGATATAGGAAGTCAGGTTTAATGTGTGGTTTTATTCTCCAGAAGAAAAAATTCATATGGCATTCAAGTAAAAAGGGCAGAGATTTTTCTTTCAGCCTTTTTGAATATTAAATATCTATTTTTCAGCCAAAAATTTAAAATAGTTTCTCAACATTTTCCATGGCCATAAACACTTTTGGAGTGTTGTGTGTCCAATCTGCCAAATTATCTTTGAAGTGACTGATCAAAGTTTTTATTGCCACTGCCATTTTGTGTCATATGTACAGGGGTAGACCTCATTCTCCTTCATGGTTCTATGTACACTGTTCTTCTCCCATTCCACATCACAATCATTACAATGTTCAGTTTCAACTTAATGGAAGTGATGAATCTCATGATTTCTGATGGTAAATTTCATTATGATAGGCTGAGTTTTATATCTGATTCATTCCATGAATGTGGAGGGTGAATATTCAGGAAGATTTGCAATGGTGTTTTTCATTTGATTTTTTCGTAATGCATGATCTTGAATCCATAGTAGAGCCACCGTTTGGTACTGCCTGATTGTGGGCTCCCTCTTGTTCAATATTCATTGGGAAGAGGGTTCACCCAGGTAGCAGAATATTAGACCCTAGCCAGACAGGCCATTGGGGAATGCACTCCTTTTTGTACATGCAGCAAGGGATATGGCATGTTTTGTTTCAAGTTTCTTATAATGCTAAGGTTAGTGTTTTTTACAAGACACCATCTTAAGATTTTAAATCAGAGTTTTCCACCTTCTATGTGGAGTACCAGCTGAGGGTAATTAGCTCCACCTACCCAATGCTAACATGTACTGTACCCTGTCTAAGGGTGATGTAGAGGTAGTTGTGGCAAAAGTTAGCCTTATTTGCGTACTTCAAAGCTCCACAACTGGATGTATTTTAACATCATGCCCAGGACATTATTATTATTATTATTATTATTATTATTATTATTATTATTATTATTCAGTCATTTTCTTTTGATTTGCTTTTTTTTTAAGATCAAGCACCTGGCACTACCAGTGACCTAGGGTGAATGAAATTGGAGTAATGTAAAAATAATTTTGTATTGTAACCAAATTGTATAAAAACAGAATTTGTTACGAAGTATAAAAACAGTACAAAATAATAACATTTAGTGGACAGTTTACAAACATCAAATAGTTGACAGTAAAAAAAATACTTGTAGAAAAAATGGTTATTTAAATAGAAAGTACTTTTCACAAAATATGTGCAGTACTATTAAGGACTATTTTCTGGACTTCATTTAGTGATGGCTCTCCTGGAATTATTATTATTATTATTTTTTTTCTTTTTATTTTTTTTTTTCATTTTAAGATCAAACACCAAGTCACTGCCAGTGACCTAGTGTGAGTGAAATTTCCAATGAATATATTGGCCCATATAGTTGTTCCCATTAGTATATTTGTTTGGAACAAGAAATTGACAACTGACACAAGTAATCAATTGTCTCAACACTTTACCACAAAACCTAAATTTAAACCAGCACTGTTTTGTAACATCTTTGCCTCTTTTTTTTTCTGGTTAACAAACTTTGATCATGTGCAGCCATAATAAATCCTCTTGTTTCCCCTTTAAGACAAGCACTATTAAGGCACCTATCTGATAAACCTACACCAGGTTTTTGACTGTGTATTGCATACTGCCCATGGAGTGGCTTCATTTTCCAAGTCTCACTACTTGCTTTGTTTCCCCTTGCTTTAGCAAGTGTTTTCAGTTTACAAATGTTATCAGTTATTTGCCCTTCTCGTTCATTCCCATCAGCTCCAAACTCTAGGTCACCTCAAGTTCTGCAGTGAACTATGTTGCTTCTTTAACAATAGACTGCACTCCCTTCCTTTCATGATGTATGTTCACTAACTTTAGGATCCAGTCATCTGTAAAACTCAAGTATCTACAGAGGCCAATGGTGAATGTTTTGTCTGCAAGTTGTAATTGGGTTAGACCTCAACCTCCTTCTTTTCTGGGTATGTACAAGTGATCAATATCAGCTTTTGAGTTATGTGGAATGCTATTAAATCTCTTTTTATAGTCAATCCAGGCACAACTTCTATTTCCTTTCCCAGTATTGTAATTTCAATGATCATTTTGTTTATTAATAATTGATCTTTACAGCCACATGACCTCTTCTGAACCCTTTTTGTTCTAAAGGCAATAGATTGTTTTCTTTCAGTTGTTTGTAGGTTGTGTCACTAAGTATTGAAGTAAGTAATTTGTATGTTGTGGAAAAACATGTTATTGGTCTATAGTTTTTAGGATCCTTAGTCTCACTACTTTTAGCAAGTAGATACATTGTGCCTTCACATAACCAGCTGGGTGTTTGTTCTGGGTGCTGCATCAATTTATTCGAGAAGTTTAACAGAGGTTTGGTCCATTGACAACAAAGCATTTAACCAGAAATTTGGTACTTTGTCTAAACCTGGTGATTTCCATTTTTGTGCTTTTGTTTGGGCAGACTTAAACTCTGAAACAGTTATATTCTCCTATTTCTGTGCTTTGACATTTTCAGTCCAATTTGCTGTATTTGAGATCCATGAAGCAGATTCTTTACATACTTTTTCCTCTCCCCAGGTTCCTTTCCAAAACTTTTCAATATTCTCTTGACTTTGGGTTTCTTTTACTGTGTCTTCTTTTTGGCCTAATTTCTCTATAAAATTTTTTTGCATTTGTTTGAAAAATCCTATTCTGGCCATAAAGTTGTTTTGCTTCCCCAACCTTCTTGGGCATTTGCTTGCATTTTTTTGTTTTAATTCTTCCTTAATTTTAGGAGTTCCTGTTATATTTACTATTCTGGATTTTCTTATTATCAGCCAACAGGCAACGTGGTAAAAACATAAATGTCAATGATGAATAAATTAAATAATAGATGACGTTATGTGTTATCATTTGCGGAATATATTTTGGTAACCTGTACCATCTTCAGCCATATTATTGATGTTAAATATTTATTCCTATGAATAAAGNAAAAAAATACTTGTAGAAAAAATGGTTATTTAAATAGAAAGTACTTTTCACAAAATATGTGCAGTACTATTAAGGACTATTTTCTGGACTTCATTTAGTGATGGCTCTCCTGGAATTATTATTATTATTATTTTTTTTCTTTTTATTTTTTTTTTTCATTTTAAGAGCAAACACCAAGTCACTGCCAGTGACCTAGTGTGAGTGAAATTTCCAATGAATATATTGGCCCATATAGTTGTGCCCATTAGTATATTTGTTTGGAACAAGAAATTGACAACTGACACAAGTAATCAATTGTCTCAACACTTTACCACAAAACCTAAATTTAAACCAGCACTGTTTTGTAACATCTTTGCCTCTTTTTTTTTCTGGTTAACAAACTTTGATCATGTGCAGCCATAATAAATCCTCTTGTTTCCCCTTTAAGACAAGCACTATTAAGGCACCTATCTGATAAACCTACACCAGGTTTTTGACTGTGTATTGCATACTGCCCATGGAGTGGCTTCATTTTCCAAGTCTCACTACTTGCTTTGTTTCCCCTTGCTTTAGCAAGTGTTTTCAGTTTACAAATGTTATCAGTTATTTGCCCTTCTCGTTCATTCCCATCAGCTCCAAACTCTAGGTCACCTCAAGTTCTGCAGTGAACTATGTTGCTTCTTTAACAATAGACTGCACTCCCTTCCTTTCATGATGTATGTTCACTAACTTTAGGATCCAGTCATCTGTAAAACTCAAGTATCTACAGAGGCCAATGGTGAATGTTTTGTCTGCAAGTTGTAATTGGGTTAGACCTCAACCTCCTTCTTTTCTGGGTATGTACAAGTGATCAATATCAGCTTTTGAGTTATGTGGAATGCTATTAAATCTCTTTTTATAGTCAATCCAGGCACAACTTCTATTTCCTTTCCCAGTATTGTAATTTCAATGATCATTTTGTTTATTAATAATTGATCTTTACAGCCACATGACCTCTTCTGAACCCTTTTTGTTCTAAAGGCAATAGATTGTTTTCTTTCAGTTGTTTGTAGGTTGTGTCACTAAGTATTGAAGTAAGTAATTTGTATGTTGTGGAAAAACATGTTATTGGTCTATAGTTTTTAGGATCCTTAGTCTCACTACTTTTAGCAAGTAGATACATTGTGCCTTCACATAACCAGCTGGGTGTTTGTTCTGGGTGCTGCATCAATTTATTCGAGAAGTTTAACAGAGGTTTGGTCCATTGACAACAAAGCATTTAACCAGAAATTTGGTACTTTGTCTAAACCTGGTGATTTCCATTTTTGTGCTTTTGTTTGGGCAGACTTAAACTCTGAAACAGTTATATTCTCCTATTTCTGTGCTTTGACATTTTCAGTCCAATTTGCTGTATTTGAGATCCATGAAGCAGATTCTTTACATACTTTTTCCTCTCCCCAGGTTCCTTTCCAAAACTTTTCAATATTCTCTTGACTTTGGGTTTCTTTTACTGTGTCTTCTTTTTGGCCTAATTTCTCTATAAAATTTTTTTGCATTTGTTTGAAAAATCCTATTCTGGCCATAAAGTTGTTTTGCTTCCCCAACCTTCTTGGGCATTTGCTTGCATTTTTTTGTTTTAATTCTTCCTTAATTTTAGGAGTTCCTGTTATATTTACTATTCTGGATTTTCTTATTATCAGCCAACAGGCAACGTGGTAAAAACATAAATGTCAATGATGAATAAATTAAATAATAGATGACGTTATGTGTTATCATTTGCGGAATATATTTTGGTAACCTGTACCATCTTCAGCCATATTATTGATATTAAATATTTATTCCTATGAATAAAGGTAGAAAACAGTCAATAAATAGAACAAATAGAATTTTAAAATTTAATTTCCATCACACTCAAAATTGATATTTTGCCACATATTTCTTCTATCTGTTTCTCAATATCCTTCTTCCTTTTTGGTTTTTTATGCTGATCACATTTCTTAGGGAGCTTATGTTTAATGCCAATTTTTGTTTTAATGGCCTTCGCTCACAAATAGAGAATAGTATTAAAGACAGTTATGTTTAGCTCAACTTCTTTGCAAAAATCTGCTATGGCCAAGTTTGCTATAACTACATATTTCTCCTATGACTTTTTCAATGTTATTTTTGCTAGATTGCCACCTTCTTTCATATCAAAAGATTCAAATTTTTCAATTTCAGCTGTTATTTCTTCTTTAAATTACTTGGCATCATCAACTTCCCTTCTTTCAGTGTCTAGTACAGGTTCAGAGTCTTTGTTTGGACTTGGTGGAGCCAGCAACATTATGACATGGTTCCCAATAGCATCTTGGTACCTTCATCAGCCAGAATTTCCTCCTGCACTTAATTCTCATTTTCTTTTACTTTTTCTTTGACTTCTCTCAGTTCAAATTCAGCTAGCCTCTTATTTATTATATCTTGCCTAACATTAGCTAATCTCTTTCCAAATAAGTTCTTGCATTTGGATTTCAATTTTTCCATACACTAAAAGTGTTTTCAGTGTGGCTTCCTACTGATTTTTCTAGTGACATATAAAAAACATGCAAAGCTTCTGCATAATCCTCTTTGTGCCATCCTTGTCATTTTTCTTTTGCTTTCTTGTTTGGTGGTGTTCCTCTGAATGGGCCAGCTTTTAAGTTTCCCTCTGCTTGATGACCATCAGAGTTTTCATTTTATTTTTATTTTTAGAGGTTGCTGATTCAGTCGCACATTTTTTTATCCAAAGTTGGTTCAGCTCCCTTGGGGATGCATCCCTTGTTTAGCCATGTGATGGACAATGTGGCATGTATTTTGACTTTTAGTTTACATGATTTCTAAATAGTGCATTTTAGCCATGCTGCCAAGGGGCTGGCTATTCCGTATCAGATGCCACCTGGAATTTCAAGTCCACATGGATTGAGAAAGACTAAACCTCACAAGATGGCAACCCTGTACTTCAAGGTCTTGGGGTAGACTGACAGGTGGTACACCTTGCCCAAGGGTGACCTGGAGGTAGTTGTGGCAAAGAGTAACCTCATTCATCCACATCAAAACTCCCCAACCAGATGCAGTTTATCATCATACTCAGGACTTTTATTATTATTATTATTATTATTATTATTATTATTTTTTTTTTTTTTTTTTTGTCATGCCTAGAAGAGTAGATTTTTTTCTTCTTCTTCTTCTTCTTCTTCTTCTTCTTCTTATTATTATTATTATTATTATTATTATTATTATAATTATAAAAAAATGCTTAACAACGTTTGTATACTTCAGTTCCTTGAAAATACCAGGATCAACCTATGATCCTGTGGCTAAGTTATAGATAGAGTTCTTCTTAGTAAATGTGCAGTTTCAAGAAGCACTGTTTTCTGCAGTTCTTCAATTCTAATATTACCTGGTATTTGTTCAATATATTGATTTATTACTTTTCGAATAAGTCCAAGAGCTCCTATTATAACTGGAATGACAGTTGTTTTAGTGCTTCACATTTTGCTGATTTCTATTTCGTGATCTTTGTATTTTGCAATCTTCTCGATCTCCATTGTCCCAACATTTCTTTCTGATGGTACATCCATATCAATTAAAGTACAAAAACTCTTTGATTTATCCCTGATTATGATATACAGCCTGTTTGCTTTGATATCTTTGTCTGTGTTAATAGGCATATCCCATAATACTGTAACATCATTTCCTTCAGCAACTTTGGTTGGTTTATGTTCATACCATTTGTTACTGACTTGAATCTGGTAGTATTTACAAATCTTCCAGTGAATATATGCCAGTGCCTCATCATGTCTTTCTAAATATTCTTTTTTGGCTAGAACAGGACAGCCAGATATAATGTGCTCCACACTTTCATCAAATTCATGGCATAATCTACATTTTGGGTCAGCTCCATTTTAAATAATTTTGTGCTGATAGTATCGTGTTGCTAAACTTTGATCTTGTGCAGCTATCACCAGACCTTCTGTCTCCACTTTCAATCCTGAGCTTTGTTACCATTTCAGTGTCAATTCTTTGTCAATATCTGCTCTGTCAATTCTCTCTGGGTACTGTCCATGTACCAGTTTCTCATTCCATCTTTCTTTCATGTTTCTTTTAGAAATTTCACTTTCTTTGTAATTGGCATGGCTTTTTTTATTTTCAGTACTCTCCATTTGTAATCCCATTTCCCTTTCAAACTTATTAGCCTCCTTTTGGATTGAATATAACTTCTTGTCATTTTCATGTTTATATACTTGTTTCAACAGCTTATCTTTTGTTTCATTCAGATAGATTTGTAAACCTACAGTGCTTGTTTTGTAAGCACATTCCAATTGAATCAACTCCTTTCTTGGCAGATATATCCTTTCTACATCTGCTTTAGGGTGATTCATTTTATGCACTATCATTATCTTTCTCATCCTGACATCCATTTTTCTGATTTCTTTCATTTGCCAGTTAATTACATTGAAACTGTACGTTGCTACTGGGATTGCCAAAGTGTTAATGGCAGTAAATTTATTGGATGAATTCAACTCACTTTTCAGGGTCATCTTAATTCTTCGATAGTATTCTTTTCTGACTGTTTCTCTCATTGTTGCATGTTTGATACCATTGCCTTCCTCTATGCCTAAGTATTTATATGTGCCTTCTTGATCAAGTTCTTGAATTGTCATTATCATCTAGCTTTACGCTTGATGTATTTGTCAGTATTCCACTTTTAAAGGATGTTTTGGCACANTCATTATCTTTCTCATCCTGACATCCATTTTTCTGATTTCTTTCATTTGCCAGTTAATTACATTGAAACTGTACGTTGCTACTGGGATTGCCAAAGTGTTAATGGCAGTAAATTTATTGGATGAATTCAACTCACTTTTCAGGGTCATCTTAATTCTTCGATAGTATTCTTTTCTGACTGTTTCTCTCATTGTTGCATGTTTGATACCATTGCCTTCCTCTATGCCTAAGTATTTATATGTGCCTTCTTGATCAAGTTCTTGAATTGTCATTATCATCTAGCTTTACGCTTGATGTATTTGTCAGTATTCCACTTTTAAAGGATGTTTTGGCACATTTGTCCAATCCAAATTGCATTTTAATGTCATCTCCAAATATCTTAACTATGTTCAAAAGTCCATCTAACTGATTATCATTCTTGGACTATAGTTTCAGGTCATCCATGTAGAATGGGTGATTTAATCATCTCTTGTTATTTTCGTATCCAAATTCTGTGTGATTTAGTAGATTGCTGAGAGGTGCAAGAGAAAAGCAGAATAGGAGGGGAGATAATGAGTCTCCTTGAAATATTCCATTTTTATTTTTAATAGGATTTGTTGTTATGCAACCAGAGGAGAAATTAAGTACCATTGTTGTTTGCCATGTATTCATGCTGTGTTTAATATATTTGATTAGATCTGGTGAAACTTTGTCAAAAGCTTTTCTGTAGTCTATCCAGGCAGTACTCAAATTCTTTCTCTTAGTTTTACAATCTTCAAGAATCATTCTGTTTATAAAAAGTTGGTCTTTGCAACCATACAAACCTCTTCTACATCCCTTTTGTTCAACTGGTAGTAAATTGTTTTCTTTTAAGTGGTTGTAAGTTCTCTCTCCGATAATCAATGTTAATATTTTGTATGTGGTTGGTAAGCATGTGATTGGTCTATAGTGTTTTGGATTATTTGTTTCTTGTGTTTTAGGCAATAATTATGTTATTCCTTGTGTTAACCATGTCAGGCTTTTTTTGGGCTCTCTTACTATTTCATTATAACATCTTGCTAGATCTTTGTGTAGGGATTCGCAATTCTTCAACCAAAAATTTGGTCTTTTGTCTACGCCAGGGGATTTCCAGTTTCTTGACTTTCGAAGAGCTGCTGTAACTTCATCCCTAGTTATCTCTTTCCATTGTTGTTCTAGTAAATGTTTTTGCTGACTGCATTAAAGGGCCCCTTATTAGTTCTTAAAGGAGAATGTTGGATTTTTTTGGGCAAGTGAACCCCTTCATGGGACTAAACTTTTGCAAGATAGGAATAAAGATGAAATAACCTAAAATATGTTCCAAAATATTGAAAAGATGATAAAGCAGGGGGTAGATTGTATTTGTGACCAAAAGTTGAAAGGGGAGGAAGAATTATGATGATTGGAACAATTGGCTTGGAACTGTTCAGTCAGATGAAGTAATGAGAAGTATTGGGCAATGATGATACCGACATACTGCAAGGTCATGGAGTTATGGTATTGAAAAGAACATAAAATTCACGATTTAAATTAATTAAATGAATGGCCAGTAGAAAAGTCACGGAAATTAAAGAAGAAGGGTTTCTGGTTTGAAATAAGGTTTGCTGGAGTTTACCCAGATTGCTAAAGAAAAAGGAACTGGAGGAAATTCAAGAAGGTCTCATCTTCCAATGTATGCATAGATATAGACACAAAAGAGAGGAGTATATATAATAATGGTCAGGGTAATTATTACTGTTTATTTGGGGTCTGCCTGAACAGGAAATTATGGCTTCAAATGAAGAAGTACCACTTCCATCTACCACCATGTTTGTCTTTGGAAAGGAATTGGACATTTTAAGCACCTTACCTAGGGTTACAGGAAAGAGCAAGTGCTCTTTGGTCATGTTTGGTAACTCATCTAGGAGAGAGCAACATTGATTCCAAATTTGTATTTATACTTTAAGCAATTGAAACCTCTAACCATAGCAAAGGCAATCCATCTAAGAGGAGGAATCTCTGATATAAAGCCCTAGACTGTGTATCAGCTTAGAGATATATAATAGAGATATCATCATGTAAACATCAATATACCATTTATCCTCCAACGAAGCCTGTCCTGATCAAGTACTTCTTGCATTCTAAGACCCCTAACATCACCAGCAACTACTCTTTTTTTAAGACTCCCAACCAGAGCTAAAGAGACATTCCTTCTCTATAAAGAGAAGGAAGACCTATCCTTGCTAATTCTTGCTAATTCTTGCTAATTCTGACACCTTTGTTTTCAGTTATAACTGCAGCAATTGCGTACATCAGTTCATTTATTTCTGTTACATCTAATGGCTCATGATGTTGTTTCTTTATTATTAACAGAGCATTATTTGATACCATTATCAATTCTTTAGCCTCGTGGTCTTTGGTGATGTTTGGTAGCATAACTCTATTTCTTTTTTCTATGAATTTTATTTCCTCCCATTTATCTAATGTTTTTCTCCCTTCTTTGTTTTGTTCTGATTAAGTCAAATGCGTAACATATCCTTTATTATTATGTGTTATCTTATCATCTTCTCTTGCTATATTATCTGTGCTTGCACTGATTTTGTTTTCTGCCATGTCTATTTTTTGCTGGTTTCTCCTAATGTTTTTATTCTTTCTAATTCAGTTTCCATTAATCTTTTATTTTTTACATTGACTCTCCTTACATTTGCTATTTTGTTTGCATCTATGTTAGTTCTGTTGACAAAATTCATCCTTCTCCATATCTGGTAGGTATGGGGTGTGCTATTCTCATTAGATGGTTGCTCAAGTGCCTGGTAATAAGCTTTCATGACTTGTTTGTATTCCTCCTGTGTCCAATTCTGTCTTTTTTTCTGTGTTATTTGGCTCATAACTTTGTAATCTAGAGGGACTATTCTCATTACGGAAAGCCTCTAAGGTCTGAGAGTTGGGAGAATTTGTCCCAGTAGTACATTTTTCGACCCCAGCCTGGTCCATCACTGAGGAACGCGCTCCTTGTTTAACTGCATGACGAGCGATGCAGGATGATTTTCTTTGATTATTTTCCATAAACATAGCGTAATTGTTATCCAGGTTTTCCTTCCTGG
>RDPX01000057.1:2336442-2355968 GCA_003991215.1 Morbakka virulenta
CACCTATCAGTTAAATTACAGCAAAGTGCAAAATAAAGCCGAAAGATAATAATAATGAAAAAGGACTCCCCTAAGGAAATGTTTTGGTAAAGGGGAATTGAGAACAATATTAAACAATGGAGGAAAGACCTCAGTAAGATTAATATGATCTCAGGGGATAGTATAAAACTGAAGTGTAGAGACTTGCTTTAATTTGAGAGAAAATGCAAACTGTCATAAGTAGGATCAAAGAAACAGAAAATAAAAGCTTATTGGAGAGTTGCATATACAGATGTTTGTAAAATGAAAAATAACAGCTGATTACCATGTTCTTTTTGATTTGCAGAAGACTACACCTTGCCAGACATTTTCTCATTAATAATAGATTATGTTCATGAAATTCAAAGCATTTGTACAGGTAATGAAAAAGTTGCATTAAAAATGCTGTGCAATTATTTTGTTGCTATTATTTACTTGTCACAAAAGTGATGGAATGTAGATAAAAACAACATTACAAAAATGAATTACAAAGAATCCTCACACAATGCATTACTGCCACCAAATCTCTTTAACTTTTTTAAAGCTCTGATTCTTTTTGTACTGCCAAGAAGTGTTTTGATTTGGACACTGCTGTTTTTTTTCAAAAACTATTAATTTTAGAATGTAAATTGAATTTAATTCCTTGAAACAGGATCTGAAAGAAAAAGGTGTCAGCAAAGACCTGGTGAAGGATAGGATAACTTGGAAGTCAATTTCAAGAAATCGTCCAACACATGCTAGCATGTAAAACGGATGTTAAACCGAATATGATGATGATGATGAAACAGGCTGGACCTGGACAGAATGATTTGTGGCATTGAATATATTTTGTAGAGATTTTTAATGAAGTGTTATACGAAACAGTAATGAATACCCAACAAATCTGTTGGGTTAAGAAGCAGATCAATGTACTACATGAAAATTGTACTAATTGCTGCATGGATTGTATCATATGCTTGGACTGTTTGTGATCAGGCTCACTGTTTTTTTCAGGCCTGTTGGTATCTAAAGTATTATTCTTTGGTCCTGTTCATACTGCAGGGGACTGCTTATTTCTTGTAGAAGTGATGTTGACATCACTCCAAGTCATGCATTCACATTGGACATTTAAGCCTACAGATTTATTTTAATTCCTTCCTGGTAGACAGGGTTTTTTACCCCCTGCTGTCCAGTCACAAGTTGTTAACCAATTTTAAGCATGTTTTAAGCCACAATTTGGTTAGTCACCAGAGCTCTGACTCTGAAGATGCCTTCTCTTGCCATGGATGATGGAGAGCTTAAGGCACTAAGACCATATTTTAGTAATGAGCTTGGTGGTAAACCCAGAAATGTCCGCTTTACTTGCCATAATATTGTACAGTTAATAGCCCCCACTTTATATAGTTTTTGTGTATGTAAAATCTCATAGTCTGAAAATAAATGTGTAAATATGCATTGTAAATCCATGGCCATTATTTTGTATTGTTTAAGACAAATTTTTAAATATGCACTTGAAAAGACTTTGAAATCTCATTTCGTAAAAATACAAGGGAACTGTTAAAGTCTGGGTCACTATTTGCCAAATACATCAATGTTTTTGTATCATCCAGAGAGTAATCTCAAAGGGTTTTTCAATTTAAAAGTATCTAAAATGGATGGAATTGTTTTTAGCATGCTGAACCATAACCATTTATCGATTTTTCCATTCTGAGGAATTTTTTTGGCAATCAATATATACACTAATTTCAGATATGTTGTTTCTGTTTGTCCAGACCTCTACCCCCTCACTCCCCCCAAAAGAAAGTAAACATGAAAATAATGGGTAAGGTTTGTTTTAAAGATTTCCAGGCATACTGCAAGATTAGAGGAAAATGGCTTCTAAATTGTTGTTTTTATCAAGAAACATGAAAAAAAAAATATTGAAAAAAGAAAGAAAAAGTAAAAAAGTTAATTCCGAAAGACAACCTTTGAATAGCCATTAACTCTTACTGCTGAGAGCTATGATGTGCAAATGTTCAGGAATCGCTTCTCTCATGTATGCAAACTGAGAGTAAAAAATTAGAGAAAGAATATAAGTGCTTTTGGGAAAGGCCCTTGTTGAATTTTAATCAAAGGACCCCTATGTGAATTGTGATTTCACTGGGGACATATTTTACAAAGGGAAGTCATTCACAGATATTCCCTGACATGTGAACTGGATTAGTGGGATTTCTTGTCATTCAAACTACTATTTCACTATTTCACACTTTGATAATAAATCAGTCATTTGATTGGAAGCCTAAAAGACACACACACATATGTATGTATATTTTCATATATATATATACATATATATATATATATATATATATATATATTGTGTGTGTGTGTGTGTGTGTGTGTGTGTAATCTTGTGTATTTGTATAAAAAAATGTTCAATGCATATAGCAGATCAGTATACATAAGGTGAAACACAAAAAATAAGTACTATGATTGTGATCACAGTGCTTATTTTTTGTGTTTTACCTTTTGGATATATATATATATATATGTGTGTGTGTGTGTGTGTGTGTGTGTGTGTGTGAGGGGGGGGGTAGGAGGGCATTGTACAGAAGATAAAAGAAGAAGTATGAGCTATAAATTGCAATTTGTAACACATTTTTTGTGTTTCACCTTATCTATTTATTTGTAAAACAAGTAGTGCCATTGTTTATATATATATATATTTGTGCACTATGCACAGCCAAACCTGGTACCTGGTTCATAATATCTGGTAACCTTAGGCAGGTTATAGGGGTGAGGTCAAATTTTTACTATTGAGACTGTCAACCTCAAAGGAAGGACTCCATATTCATGAAAGGAAGATGGAAGCCTCTGGCCAAATGGAAGAGCTTCATTTTGCCAGAGGCTTCCATGTTTCATTGTCAGAGCCAACATGAGCATTGAAGTCACAACAGTTTCATAATATTAGTAGGAAGTGTTTTGAGGGCATGAAGTATAAAAGTGATATTTTTCTCAGGAGACACATTCTGATGCGTAAACCATGCCTCTGTTAACAGAGAGTCATACATCTGTTAGCATTGAGAGGAGTACTCAGCTTTATTATACATTCATTGATATTTACTGCCTGTTCAATTTTGTTCATTAATGTATTCTTCACTGCAAAACCTACACCAGCCACACTTATCACTTTTTTATATTTACCAGTCCAAAATATGGTCTGACCTGACTTAGGCTCTGTAAGGTAATCTTCTCCAGCAAAGTGGGTTTCAGGTAAACCAGCAATGTCCACATTGTATGCTGCCAGTTCATTAGGGAAGATATCATTTTTACACTCACATTTTTTCCATTGTCACTCAGTGTTCTCACATTTCAGCAGCAGAGCTAAAGAGGGAGTCTTTTGATGTAAAATTAACCTGCATTTCTGCTCCTGCAGATGAGGACAGCCATTAGCCACAGGAAGCTGACCAGCAAATCAAGGCAGTTTTGTTTAGGACACATGTTCTATGTTCTAGAAAATGTGCCAATCTAGAAAGGCTGCTCAGTCATACAAGACTCCACCAAAATACACATCTGCAGTGAGTGATGTGAAAAGTAATGTTAGGATAAGTTCCATGCTGCCTATGTGCAGATTTGTCACTACATGTTTCTAACCTGTGAGGCATACATGCTTTCTCACACCTCCATGGCCACAGGACTTTTGAACAGATTGATGTTGAGATCTGAAGGAATATCTGTACTATCTTTTTATAGTGACAAAACCTTGTATAACACTAGAGCCATTCTATCATTATTAATTGCCTAGTTCTAACAGCAAGGAAAGCTGGTGACAGTTCAACTGCAGGGTTTTTATCAGAGTATACCTTCACCTAGGTGACATAACAACCAAGGCTAACCAGCTTCACCAACCCATAGCAAACTGGTTTTGGGACACTAGTAACTTCCCTTTCACCTCTTCTCCTGTTAGGTTCAAACATTACCACCACAAGAAGGCCTCAACTGTCCTTGGCTGTCAGAAGCTATTTGAGACACTCATTGCACACATCTAATCTCATCCTAGTGATAAAGCCTTTGGAGACACAAACACATACATACATACATACATACATACATACATACATACATACATGCATACATACATACTTACTTACATACTTACATACATACATACATACATACATACATACAAACAAACTAAAAACAGTTTTTATAAGTATCTATCTATCTATCTATCTATCTATCTATCTATCTATCTATCTATCTATCTATCTATGTTTATTATGATATCTTACCTCATTGTGTAGTTACCATTTTGTAAGTTGACAAAAAGTGAGCAGAGATTAATGTTAACTCTTGGACATTTTGTCTTTAACATGCTACTTTTCTATATGTGATGCAGTAAATGTATACCATTTTCATGAACATAGTTGTTGTGATTAAGAATTTCCAAGCTGATAATACTTAAATGAATAAACAATAAAATAATAACAGATTGCAATTTGTGTTGTGTGTATTATTTGTTTGCCAGTAAACGACCTCTGATTTTGTTTGTTTGGAGTTCTGATGATGTTTTAACCTTTGGCATGTAAGTTACTTGATCATCACTTTATTTATTGCAGATACAGAATTATGTCTGTATTCATACAGAGTAGTATAAATATGGCCACCAGTACATTTTTATCCCATTTTTATTCTTGGATAAAGATAGTTGCAAACAAGAATAAAAATTCTTCAGCTTGATAATCCAGTTAAAAATGTTAACTTTATGTCAACTTTACATATTTTACAGAGCTGATTCACACCATGTCAGATCCAGATTTTGAACCATTGCATAGTGGGGATGATGAAGATGAGTTTATACAGGAGAAGAAAAGAAAAGATGGAGGTAATAACAACTAATTACTACTTATTGTAATACTGTCTATGCAGGGGTCAAAGTAGTAGTGGAATAATGAACATTGCCCACTAGAAAGTTGGTAATGTCTGAACAAAATATGAAAATTTAAGAGGTCTTATATGGCAAAATCAGACTTAACATTTAAAACTATAGCCATGCACCACTGACTGTTTGTTTTCATAGCAGTAGAAAGTGTATTGTGAGTGAAATGATACTTGTGAATGTTACAAATGATATGGATGTTACAAATGTCCAAACACATTCTTTTTTGAGAAGATACTCGATGTTGTAATGTTAAGTGAAACAAAAGAACACCCACTTTCCACTATTTGGTAGATCACCACTTTTCTTTTTATTTATTTTTGTTGTGTGTGTTTTTGAAAGATAATTTGCCTACTTAGTAGTTAAAAGCCCATAATATTTATTGCTTGGATCCAAAAAATTGTTTTTGGTAGCAAGTAAACTGCTTTAAGTTGTAAATTCTTGCTGTGTGAAATATTTTGACCAATTTATTTGCTTTTAAGCAATCTAAGACCAGTAGGATAAAATTGTTAGTAAAGAAAATCAGGTTAAAGGATTGATGTAAAACACCAATTCCGGAATGGATTTTTATTAACTTTTTTATCCTAATGGTCATACAACCAAACCTTACCTTCAGCTTGATGTACTGTTTTTAATGAAGATTTGTTTCACCTCTCTTACTTTTGTGCTATTACCAATTTGGTTTTTTGGTGGTTTTTCCCATTGGGACACTGAGGTGAATATCATTTCCAAGCAGCAACTTTTACAATCTTCTACTCCAAAAAATTAAAGCATGCTGTTATTGTAAAAGTGGGATGTAAGATGGGGATTTTGCTCTCAAGAAAACAATATATTAAAGAAGGTTGTTATGTAATCAAGGAAAAAAACCCACAAATCTCAAAAATTTTTCACTCATTGTAATCCCAACCTTTGACAAGAAGAGCTTAAGGCTGAGAAGGCATACTTAGCATCCACGAATGTTGTAGGAATAATACTGAGAGTATGGTACTAGAAATCAAGATTTTCTTTGCACCTTCTTCCTGATGGACTTTAATGGTCATCCTTAGCTCTTCATTTCCAGTGTTGGCCTTACTGTTGAAGCTACCAGTTCATTTTGAAGGAAAAGTGATGTTTCTTTATTTACCCTTGAAGCCACTCTAACTTCTTCTGCTTCAGTATCTTCACATTAAAGTACCCATTTCAAAAAACTTTAAGATTTTGTATGGTTGCTTTTGATGGATCTATCACCTCCTGCCCATAGCTTTGAACCAGGGTTGAATAACACAGCAAACATGCTACACTGGCCAGCCATTTTGTTGTTCTTTGAGTTAAGAGTAGAGTTCATCATACAGGCATAGCTTTTCACTTCAAGTGTCACAGACTGGAGTATAGTTGATAAAATTTTTAAGTAGACTACATCACTGTTAGCCATTGGCAGAACAAGGACTTTAGGGGTACTTCCACTTCAACTCAGTAGTATTTACAGTGTTTTCCCTAAGAACCTGTAAGCAGCCAAATTGACCGTTTCAAACATTTTTTGGGCTGGCTCAAACTTCAACCCCCCAAAATTTTTTAGCGAATTTCAACTGAATTGTTCAATAATTGTGTCTTGCATATTGTAAACACCGAGTCATCGAGAAATTGAGCAGCGTGTCTCAGAAAATGGATCAAAATGTGTGTTCATCACATGTGTTGAATCAGCTGTTTTTACTTCCTTGTTGGTCCAAACACGGGGATTAACGGCGATTTTAATTGGTCGATATCAAATGGTCATTCAATAACAAAACAAAAGTGAAAATAAAGGCTTTAAAGCATGTGAAGCACATGTATGAAGTAACATGAAATGACCTCGAGCTCTGTTTGATTGCCGTTGTTTGATTGTTTTGGTCTAGAATCTGCCCGACTGCCTGTTCCCCATTCTGCAGAGTTTCCTCAACCAGAATCGAGATGTCATGAAACCAGCTCTGATACTACAGCTAGTTCAAGCCACTCAGATATCGAGGATACATCAGGTATCACTCCTGGTCCACTTAATCAGTTTGAAATAATCAGGTACTGAGCTTCTAGCTTCTAGACTAAGTGAGAAGAAACTGACTCAGAGTGATCTCAAAATTTCGTACTACAGATCTAGAGACAGTGAATTTCTGAAATTTTTCAGTACTGACTGTGACTTCGTGTATTGCAATGACATTAGTGGGCTTCTTCTAGCTTAAGGTGTACCCAGTTACAATTCAAATGATCGGAGGTTGTTTATTGACAGCTTGAAGAAAAGCTTAAAGTGTGTCCTTCATAATGGAAACAGGTTTGGAGCAGTACCTGTAGGTCACTCATTGATTCTAAAGGAAAACTACGAGAGCATTAAAAAAGTAATTAATTTACTCCGATACCATGACCATAATTGGATCATATGTGTAGACTTGAAGATGGTGAATTTCCTCTTGGGTCAGCAGAGAGGCTTCACCAGACATCCATGCCATTTGTGTTTATGGGACAGTAGGGATAGGGATCAACATTGGGTCAAACAAGACTGGCTCCCTAGATCACAAGTGCAAGCTGGGGGGGAGGGGGGCAAATCTGATAGAGCAACCTTTGATTGATCAATCTAACATTGCACCTCCCCCACTTCACATAAAGTTAGGCTTAATGAAGCAGTTCATAAAAGCCTTGAACAAAGACCAAGAATGCTTTCAGCACATCAGACAAACTTTTCCTAGTTTGTCCTATGAAAAAGTGAAAGCTGGGATATTTGATGAATCCCAGATTCGGAAACTCATTAATGACAGTAACTTTGAAGGAACCATGACAGTTGTTGAAAAGGCGGCATGGACTTCATTTGTAGATGTTACCAAGCAGTTCTTAGGGAATTATAAATCTCCAAACTACAGGAGCTTGATTGCTGATTTTCTGAAAAACTTTCATAAGCTTGGCTGCAATATGAGTATCCAAATGGATTTCCTGCACAGTCACTTAGATGTCTTCCCGGAAAACCTTGGAGATGTTAGCTATGAGCAAGGTGAGAAGTTCTACCAGGACATAAAAGAAATGGAGGAAAGATACCAAGGCCGATGGGATGTCCACATGATGGCAGACTACTGTTGGTCAATAAAGCGAGACTGTCCAAGTGTCAAACATGCAAGGCAAAGTCAAAAAAGAAGCTTTCTACCATAAAGATACATTCTTTTCCCTATTTCAATATGCTTTATATATGCTAGCATGCATACAGCTCATTTTTTAATATATTTGCATATACTTGTATCTTAATAGTGTGAATTTCCTTAATTTTCACTGTTAAACTCCATTTTCACATCTGAATATGGTTTCATAAAATGTATCAACAGCCAATAAATTATTGTTTCAGGACAGCTACAAGTAAATACAACCCTTTTGTGCATATCAATCGAATAAATCAAGGCTATATATTTGTTTGTTTGATTTATCTGAAGTATTAAAAATGGCATATTTTTTGCAAAATATGCTCCATATAACTGCAATATAGAAAAACTGAGACCCGTTAGGGGAAAAAGAATGACATTTTCGAAATCAGTGTGTAAAGATTACCCAGGACCAGTTGTCAAATAATGATTACAAAAATTTTGTTTCTCAGTGTTAATAAAAGTGAATCAAATTTCAATTTAAAACAATTTTATTCACATAAAAATTGCAAAAATACCAGGAATAACTGTTACAATCTACTGGTATAATCAACACAATTTTAAACAATATTTTTCATGAAATAAAATAAGATATTGGCTGTAATATTTCAAGTCCAGCTGCCTCTCTGCAGTTAATTAAAATGCATAAAATGTTTTTAAAATTAACAGAACAATACTGCTTTTTATATACCTTCAATTAGGAATTTTTCAAAACTTGAAAGACCCTGTTTTCAAAATTAATTGCTGAGAGGCAACTTCTTCATTATAAATTACAAGTTTATTTCCTGATACAAAATCTATATTATAGACAATATTTAAAACACATTAAAAATAGCTAGTATAGTATAGGGGGTTTAACAAAATGACTTTGTGTCACTCACACAATGAAGATATATATGTTACAACTTTACAAAAACTGCTAGCATGAAGAATTGCAGAATGCAATTTTGAATATTTAGACTACAATTTAGAATGATTTTAGTTACTGAGTAGACTGGATAACAACTTTAAAAAGGTGGGTGAAAAAAATAAGAAAAAAATTAAAAGAAGTGCTCTGGTATCATGAAAAGTGACCTTAAAAACATCATTTTCAACACATTGATTTACTCCCCCCCCCCAGATATGCCCCAGAATGCAGGATTTTGCGTCTAGGATTTCAAAATTTTCTGGGGGGGGAAATTTTCTTAGACCATCCCTAAGGTGGGCCTGTTCAATTCTTGAACAGACCTGCTCAAACAAAATGAGTGGAAAACCCTGTAGTTAGTAGAAGATTAAGCTTGGTTTATCTTTGCACCTTGAGTTGACCAAACTCATTGGCATAAGTACTTTCATTTTGGTAGAAACTTTTTTTGGTGGAATTGGTTAGGACTTAGACACCAGTATGAGAAACAGAAGTCCAATAGTAAGTTATCAGTCCACCAATTTTTGTGATAGGCTGTCAAAAATAGTTTCAAACCAGATACAATTTATTTTTGTCTACAATGCATGGGGGTGAAAACTTGGTATGAATAACATCCAATGCTTCTAAATAGAAGCAAGTCTGGATTCTTACAATTCCTGGTACTTTTATTTTTTTTCTAATTTCCTGTTCAGCAAGATCCATGGTATAGCTAAATTGCACAATAAATGCCTTGGTTTTCATGAGTTCATGAAGACCATTTACGAAGGCATTTATTTGTCATAAATAAGTTTTTGAAAGCTAATGGGAATGTTCAATGATAATAATTATCACTCAAAAAAGTATTTTGCTTTGTAGAATTTAACAACAGCATAGTGTTTTGTTATCCAGAAATGAAGCTGTTTTCAGCCATGATGTTGTACTCATACCTGCAAAAGACATAGGCAACTGATCATAATACAATTCAAACCTTTGACTCATTGGGGCAAGGGGAGAAAAAGATGATAAATTCTACAATCAACTCCAAGAAATATTTGACAAACTGCTAAATAGGAAACTCAAAATTGTGGTAAGGAATACTGATTGAGGCCTGCAAGTACAGAACAGATAACTCTGGGAAATATTACCTTGGATGTTGAAGGGGAAGAGACACAGTCCTGATTATATTTACCATAACAAACAATCCTTTCATAGCTTACACCTATTTCAAATACCATCCAAGACATTTTTATCCATGGACCTTAACTGATCAGAAGAAAAACATAAATGATTCAAGAGACCACATACTGATAAGTCAGAATTGGAAACAAAGCATAAAGAATGTCAGAAACGTATCCTGGAACTGACTACAGGAAAAACCCCAACTGTAGGCAGTGAAATCTAAGGTCAGACATTGAAAGATCCACAATTCCAAATTACCAGTAAGGTTTGAATTTCCCCACAGAGACTTCAAAATATAGCCCAATTATTCTAAAGGAAATTTAAAAACAATAAATTACAGTGATAGAGGTTTTTTTAATAATGCTGACACAATCTGCATGACTTTGACATTGTATCAAAGAATAAGATATATATGCCATTCAATCAAAATGCAGGGACTAAGCACCCCAGTGATAGTATTCATTTACTATGATAAGCGGCTAGGGATTTTTTCATCTTCCCTCTTCTGTTATAGACTTTGGCTCCTTTTCTGTACATTGTTTGGGAATGTCTACATTTCTTTGCCATTACTTCAAGTTGAAAATTCTCATCAACAATATGTCTAACCTCTCCAGGGAAATTTTCCCCTTTTAAATTCACAATCTATTATTCCTCTACTTGAATTTGATCACTTTTTTACTGTGCACTAATAAGCTACTACAGGAATTTGTTAGGAAATATGATATGGTATGATATGGAAATTGAATAAATATATATGTGGCTTAAATGATGCTCCATGTGAATGGTACAATAGAGTTTCACAGAAATTGATCAGTCTTGGTCCTAAAGTTAATTTATATGACCAGTCTTTGTTTATCTGTCACAAAAGTGGAAAGTTGGTGGGCATCATAGTTGCTCATAGTTGATTTTTTCACATTCTGTGGTATAATTGATTGGCATGACAGTGTGTTGAACAAGTTAAAATCCGTAAGCAAGCAAAAGGGTCATTTAAATATCTTGGCTTGAATATCAAACAAAATAATCATAAATTGTATGTGGATCAGTGCCAATATGTCAAGAGTTTACAGGAGATTCCTACTATTGCTGCAGGAAAAGCAGATTTGCATAGTTTACTGACAGAGGATGAAAGAAATGTACTTTGTTCTGTTTATGGTGAACTACTGTGGATGCTTGCCCAGATATTGCCTGTCAGGGTTGTGCCCTGAGCAGTTATGGTAAACATGCTACAGTAAATAGTCTTGTCCACCTTCTTCGGAATGGGTGTTTTGCAGCTGCTATCCTTAATGGTAAGGCATTGAAACTGACTAATTCCTCTAATAGGTGCTACATTAGCAAACATCACCTCTCTTAATCCCAAAGCTTCATTTCGTTTTCCTATGTTAGCTATAGTCATTTTGTATATTATGTGTGACATGCCTTTAGCAACAGCAACAAGTAAAGAGGCATTTTTAACTAGTGCCTCTTTCCTCAATTACAATAGCCCCCAAAAGCACTTAACTGAAATCGCAGTACCATCTTAAGGTTCTTCACCATGTCTTATTTTAAGTAAATTACAACAAATTTGAATATGATATTTTTCCAGCAACAAAGTCAAGAAAGAAGCAATGCACTAGTTTATGCATTGGGGTGCAGGCCCATCTGATGAAATAGATAAGCTCTTGACCAAATCTGTGAGAGTGTCAAGGGACCGATCAAGTTATGCCATTAAAGTATCCAATGTGAGATTGTGAGATTGTGTGAGATTGTTTGAAGCAATCACAATGGAATGGAGCTCCTTATTATAGTATAATGCGTAGTAAATAAACTGGCCTGATGATACCAGTGCAGACTAATTTTGTTTTGGTACTGGCATATATAGTTTCTTCAAAAGTCAATTTGTAACAAACCCATATCACCACATATTGGCAGTTTCTTCATGTTCCTCTTTGTGGAGTGCCATTTTTGACAAAAATGTGACAGTGTTAGGACATCATTGAAGTGATGTATGATCACAAATAATAAGTTGGCCCTTCCTACACTACCTTAGAGAGCCACTAGTCAGAATTATTTCTCTTACACATAAAGAGCTTCATATCTTGACACATTTTACATTTGTTCAATCAACTGCCATCGGTGGTTGATTGCAGAATAATTTTTTCTAGGAAATAAGTACGGTGACTTTTTACACTTGTCCAATGAACATGGGTTGCTTTAATGGTCAGGATGAAATTTTCATGATATTTGCACAAGTATACATCATGTGTTAGTTTGTGACTCAGCCGGGTACTGGTAAGACAGAATGAGGCAGAGTTGCCCATTCACATTTTTAATCTCTTGGATACAAGAAACAAACCATGTTTCATCACCAAGGAAGTCAGATGCCTGCACTGGACCCTCTGCTTTGTTCTATCATTTTTTCATACAACAACCAAGTCTTTTCTACAAGAGACATGGCAAGTGATATCTTGCTTTTCGTGGAAATCTTAGTCTAGGGAATGATTGCTTCATTTAGGGCATTACCATGACCTCATTGTTGGAGGTGGAACTGCTCTTTATGTGTTGTTTTACTGGTATAAGCTTTTCTGGCAACTGCCCTTCTTTCTTTTTGCAGTGCAATGAAGTGATGTTTGAGTGCTTTCTTGTTTGACATGGCTGACTTTCTTTTAAAATAATTACATATTTCACATTTGACAGTGTTAATGGTCCTTAATACATTAATATGTATAGGTTGCACTAACACATCTTGATCATATCTCACTCAGCACATGCAGTCATCTAGAGTGATCGTTCATTCAGACTGTTTTAAACTTATGGATATGGCTTGGGCTGTAGAGAGCAGACTGTCAAAATATGCACTGCCGTAGCATTGTGGTTCAATGAGGTTTTTTTTACAGAAAATCACTACTTATTACATTTTATCACCATTTGAAAATTTTTTTGTATTGCAATTAAATAACATGTTACAGACATTTGTGATAATGATGTTATTGGATATTGTACAGCTGTATTTGAAATAATTAGGACCAGCTATCAGTTAAAGCATGCAAATGTACACAAACACACAAACGCACACGCATATATATATATAAAAAATTTTTTTACGCGGTATCAGTATTTGTGATTGTAGGAGATATCAGTGTAGAAGTGTTCACTCAAATTAGGACTTGGTAACCATTGCATATAAAAGAAAAGTGAGCATTCAAATACGTACTAGTATTTTAGAGATTTCAAACATCAATGTGAGACCAATTAGGCGCTATTAATATGATGTAATCATCTGATTCTACCAGCAATTTACTGGTGGATTCAGGATGAAAATACCAATTTCTGCATGATAGGCCACAACTCTATTACCTCTTATATAAAGGTTGCATTGTGAATTTTGATATATAAGATTGAGGAGTTTCAAGGAAAAAAATCCACTGCGTAAAATCTAATTGGCTCAAGTAGTAAGAAGTGAATTTCGAAATGTTCAATATTAATATGTCAAGATAAGGTGATACCTCTGAACTATTGGTATATTTCCCCACAAACAATTTTCAGCAGTGGTTCCCGGGTGTGCATAGGTTAGATACGTTTAATTTTACAAGTCTCAGTCAAAGTGAATGATAGAGTTGGGTTTTTTTACAGTTGTAGTCAATTGGTATAAAGTAGCACTGTGTTCAAAGAGTAACCACAATTCTCCTATTATTTTTTATTAATATTTCACCTTTTCCTTTTTTTTCGCCATATTGTAGTCAAGCGCCCAAAAAATAAAAGTGGTCAACTTTTCAAGAGAAGTTTGGAGAAAAGAGAGAAAGGGTCTTTTGAACCAAGTCGCCCTATAACAGCACCAAGCCCTGGGAAAGCCGCGCAAAGACCAGTGCAAGGATTGGTAGGACCAGGAGATGCAGAATTTGGGACAAGCCCACCTACAAATGCTTCTGATGAGATGTCCAAATTTGAAAACAGACAACCAGTTTCATCAGCAAAACTTACTCCAAATAGTTCTACACCAATTTTTACTACAAATTCAACAGCTGGTATCAGCCAAACCCACTGGGCTGGGTCCAAAGAAACTGATTTTTCCAGACAGGTTCAGCATGTATCTTCACCAAGAGGATCAAATCAGGCATTGCCACCACAAGTGGTACAGAATTTACCACATCAATTGCAGAAGAATTTCAGTCAGCAAAGTACACAACAAGTACAATCACAAACCGTGCAGCAAGTGACACCTCAAGGTATTGCCCCTGTGGCACCAGGACAGCAGAATAGCCAAGTTCAACAAATAGCTTCTGCCAATGTAAATATCATACAGCAGACTAAGAGTCCAAGGGAAGACAACTTAACTCTACTTGCAAAAGCAAAACTTTATTCCTTGCAGTATTACACATCGCAGCAGGATATGGGTGTACAGTCACAACAACAGGGTAATTCTCCTCCAAGAGTGGCCTCTCCAGTTGAACAAGGTAGAGTTAATTTTTAATTACCATACTGTCTTTTGTAAATACTGCTATCTTTAATGTGAAGGAGGAGCTAATGGTCTGTTTTCTAAAGATTACAAAAGCACATTTACTGTGTTTCAGTATTTTGTGATTATTTAAATGGACCTGTTTTCATTATTACTATTATTCTTTTTTCTTTTTGCATTGTCTATACAACTCCAAGCCCAATGCTATCCAGGCATTTTAGACAAAGGAAAGCTTAGTTCCTACTTTTACTCTGGTCTTTCAGATTTACACAGAAACAGAAAATCAGTTTGTAAATTAATAAGACAAAAAAAAAAGAAGCAAATCAGAAATCTAGATTTGAGAGTGCTGTTCGTAAGATGCGTGAAATTCCAATTAAGGTAATCTTATGCATTTTAAAGAAAGAGAAATGACCAAGTATTTTGTTTACATGAAAATTACTGTCTTTTGAGTATGGCAACGAATGCTCCAATGACTATAGGCACCATGGTTGTTTCTAGATGCCATATACATTCCACCTCAATTCTAATGTCTTTATATTTGACATTTTATCGAACTCCTTAGCAGAGGTATTCTTTTTACTAGGACGGGTCATTTCAATGGCACCCAAAGCACCTGTAATGGCAAGTATCACACTGTTACTTCACTGCCATTCCAAAAAAGTAGTTGTTAATGGGCAGAAATCCGGAGACCATTGTATCAACGCCGGTGTTCCTCAAGGTTTTATCCTAGGCCCAACTCATTTCTTCATTTTCATTAATGTTATTCCAAATCACATTCTGAAGTCATTTGTTGACATCTATGCAGACGACACAACTGTCTATGGCTGCACCTCGAAGAGCATTGGTGATCAAGGACTTGCGGTTTTTTTTTCTTCTGACCTGGGGTATGTAGTAGGGGAATGTGGGAATAAATGGCTTGTTACTTTTAACACCTCTAAAACCAAGCTTCTCTCCTTTCACCACCAACGTTCAGAGCCTAGTTTTGCTTCAGTTGAAATGAATGGCTCTATTCTAGAAGAAGCCCCTTGCTTTGATAAGTTACAAAGACTGGCTTTCACTCCTGATCTAAAGTGAAATACTTACATCCAATCTGTTGCTAAGGCTGCTGATGAAATGGTTGGATCTTTCTACTGCTCCAGAAAGTATCTGACGCCTGACTCAATCTTCTACCTGTACAAAAGTCAGCTAACGCCCTAAGATGGAGTTCTGCTGCCACACCTGAGGAGGTGCTGCCCGGAGCACTCTTTCTTGCCTTGACAGAGTTCAAAATCGACTTCGCAATCTTGTTGGAGATGATCTGTTCAGTTCTCTACAGCCCCTTTCTCGCAGAAGAGACATTACTAGTTTTTCTCTACTGTATCGGTATTTCCATGGTAAGTGCTCGACTGAGCTTCAATCCCTAGTTCCTCCTCGTAAAACATTTACAGCAAGAACGCGTCTTGCTACCTCTGCTGCAAAGAACTTTCCTTTTTTCCTCCATGTGCGTAACATCAAACGGAATTTCCATGAAAAGATTTTTTTCCGAAGAACCTCCAATATGTGGAACACTTTGGCACAAGATTGCTTCCTGGAGGACTACAACATGGAGATCTTCAAATTCAATGTCAATAAACACTTGTCAGAAACGTCCTTATAAGTCATCAAATTTTATTCATTCATTTATATCTTTCGTCCCCTTCACAATACTTATCATCACCCACCTGTCAGTCTATACATCTCATTAACCCTCATCCTCGAGTGGCTTTTAGCCTTGATGTGTGGTGACTCACTAGTACATAAATAAATCGTCTTCATTTCATATTTCAGATCCCAATACTTGTCCACTTTCATCCTTACTTTCTCAACAACTTTAGTGTCAAAAAGGCAGGCCACTTCCACAATCTTGGAAGATGTCCTTCTTTTAAAAAAAATACAATTATTGGTCTTGAGTGCTCCATGACCTTATCCGTTTGTAGCATCATATCTCAAAGGATTTTCACTAGTTTGTTATCTGTTACTTTTTCCAGCTGATGACCGTACCACTTTTTTGTGTGTTTTAAGACTTAAGCAATTCTTTCATGACGCACTTCTTGTACTGTGTCTGATAAAGTATCTTGCACTCAGACGCTAAATGGGCAACTGTTAGGTCTCTCTGTGCATAGCCAGCATATAGGAGAAATGGTCTCTTTGTCGATGTCTAACAGACCAAGTTCTGATGGCTTGTTCTTCACTTGCCATAATAGTTCCCTCTTTAGTTCCCTTTAAATTTTTTTTTGTCAGCTAATTCTATGCCTGTTCATCTCTAAACCCAGTATTTTTGAAGAACACGCTATATAGGTTTTTTTTGTTTAATTTTATTATTATTATGTCTTTTCAAATTTTCGTTAGAGTGCGTGACGTTTGGGAACTATGTAACACCGGGTTATTACTCATAACCTGAGGTATTAGGTCGTTCATATATGCTTTATAGTTTTCTAGTTTTTCGATTCCTTTGTAGAGAAAGTGCTTTTCCGAGAATGTGTGCCGTTGAGTTTAAAACTATTTTCTGGATTTCTGGCAATTAAATATTTCCCGGAATTAAATCGACGTATTTTCGAGTTCCTTTCTTCACCATACCAAGGGCTCCTACAATAACCGGTATTATCTTTGTTCTCATGTTCCACATCCGACTGACCTCGATATCTAAGTCTTTATATTTACCAAGCTTTTCAAACTCCTTGGTAGTGATGTTGTTGCCGGATGGAACACTCATATCAATCATCTGGTACTGCTTCGTCAATTTATCCTCTATGACAATGTCTGGTCTGTTAGCCTGAATCGTTCGGACCGTTCGTATTGGGAAATCCCATAATTTGGTTACTTGTGGGGTGTCTGTTACTGGTAAGGGTTGGTGTTCGTACCATTTTTCAACAATTTCAATTCCATAGTAGCTACACACTTTCCAATGATTATACTGACCTACATGGTTGTGCCTATTAGTATACTCGTTTGGCGCTAGGATTTGACAACCTGAAACCAAATGGTCAATCGTCTCGACACTTTTATCACAGAATCTACATTTCGGATGGGATCCATTACACCTATGAGTGTCTGATAAATCTACATCAGGTTTTTAGCTGCGTACTGCATACTGTCCATGAAGCGGTTTCATTTTCCACGTTTTCCCAATTGCTTTTTCCCCTTTTACTTTCGCAAATGTTTTCAGTCTGTGTGCATTATCAGTAAGGTGTTCTTCACCTCTGTTATCTTCAGCTGCAAGTTGAAGGCCTATTTCATGTTCCTCAGCAAATTTTGTTGCTTTCTTAACGATGGAATGTAACTTCTTTCTTTCGTGATGTCTGTACACTATTTTTAGGATCCAGTCCTCAGTAAGACTCAGGTATCTATGGAGGCCAATAGTGGATGTTTTATATGCAAGCTCTAATTGAGTCAGGCCTCTACCTCCTTCCTTTCTTGCTACATACAAGCGGTCAATGTCAGCTGTGGGGTGATGGATATTATACATGGTAAGTATCTTACGTATTTTAGTGTCCAGTTTTTTAATTTCACTAAGATTCCAGTCAATTACGTTGTAACTGTAAGTAATAACCGGGGTTGCCAGTGTATTTATTGCCGTAATCCTGTTTTTAGAGTTCAACTCGCTCTTAAGAATAACCGTAGTCCTTTTAACAAGTTCTTTCCTTAATTTCTCTTTCATATTTGAGTGTTGAATCCCATTAGATTCGTTCACACCTAGATATTTGTACACTTCCTCCTGATCCAAGTCTTTAATTACAGTTTCCTTATCGNAAATCCCATAATTTGGTTACTTGTGGGGTGTCTGTTACTGGTAAGGGTTGGTGTTCGTACCATTTTTCAACAATTTCAATTCCATAGTAGCTACACACTTTCCAATGATTATACTGACCTACATGGTTGTGCCTATTAGTATACTCGTTTGGCGCTAGGATTTGACAACCTGAAACCAAATGGTCAATCGTCTCGACACTTTTATCACAGAATCTACATTTCGGATGGGATCCATTACACCTATGAGTGTCTGATAAATCTACATCAGGTTTTTAGCTGCGTACTGCATACTGTCCATGAAGCGGTTTCATTTTCCACGTTTTCCCAATTGCTTTTTCCCCTTTTACTTTCGCAAATGTTTTCAGTCTGTGTGCATTATCAGTAAGGTGTTCTTCACCTCTGTTATCTTCAGCTGCAAGTTGAAGGCCTATTTCATGTTCCTCAGCAAATTTTGTTGCTTTCTTAACGATGGAATGTAACTTCTTTCTTTCGTGATGTCTGTACACTATTTTTAGGATCCAGTCCTCAGTAAGACTCAGGTATCTATGGAGGCCAATAGTGGATGTTTTATATGCAAGCTCTAATTGAGTCAGGCCTCTACCTCCTTTCTTTCTTGCTACATACAAGCGGTCAATGTCAGCTGTGGGGTGATGGATATTATACATGGTAAGTATCTTACGTATTTTAGTGTCCAGTTTTTTAATTTCACTAAGATTCCAGTCAATTACGTTGTAACTGTAAGTAATAACCGGGGTTGCCAGTGTATTTATTGCCGTAATCCTGTTTTTAGAGTTCAACTCGCTCTTAAGAATAACCGTAGTCCTTTTAACAAGTTCTTTCCTTAATTTCTCTTTCATATTTGAGTGTTGAATCCCATTAGATTCGTTCACACCTAGATATTTGTACACTTCCTCCTGATCCAAGTCTTTAATTACAGTTTCCTTATCGAGATGTACATTCACAGACCTAGTTAGTTTACCTTTTTTGAAAGTAGCTTTTGCACATTTACTTATACCGAATTCCATACCAATATCGTCACTGAACCCTTTTACAATTTTCAAAAGCCCTTCAAGTTCACTATTATTTTTTCCGTAAAGCTTTAGATCATCCATATAGAATAAATGGGAGATCTTATCATTGTTAATCTTGTATCCATATTGTGAGGAATTCAGTTCTGACGACAATGGAATGAGTGAAATACAAAAAAGGAGAGGAGAGAGG
>RDPX01000057.1:2378265-2398265 GCA_003991215.1 Morbakka virulenta
ACGTTGTTGGGAACAGCCAGGATTTTGCGAAAAGTACTGGAGTTTTGAGAAAGAAAATGCTGTTGGCCCATGGTCATTTGTTATGACCCGCCTGTCAGCATAGAACTCGGCAATAAAAACAGCCAGACACAAAATGTGAAAAAAGATGATAATAATAATAATACGTACTGGGTATGACGATAAACTACATCCGGTTGTGGAGTTTCGACGTGGGTGAATGAGTCACCCTTTGGCAAGGTGAAGCACCTGGTAGCCTACTCTGAGACTTTGAAATACCGGGTTGACGTCCGGCGGAGTTAAGCCTGTACCTTTCCTCTTTCTGGCCAGGACGAGGTCGTAAGCCTTGGTTGGCAATCGTCCTATGAGAAGGAAAACTCAGAACAATAAACCAAGCGCAGTTGTAAATTCCAGGTTGACGTCTGGCGGGTGTAACTGCCTCATAGTCAGGTTTGGATCTTTAACTTTGGTTAGCAGCTTTCCTAGAGATGGTATCTCAATAAAAAAACTGGTGGCTGTGACACCTAATCACCACTGACCTCTATATGAGTGTTAAAATGTCAAATGAAACTATTGAGAATAACGGAAGTCCCTCGCCCGGCATGTGTAATCTGGCGTAGCAACGGAGGCCCTGCCACTGCAAGAATGAAATGGAATAAAGATGTGAATAAAGTTGTGATGGAGTGTTTTTACAGGAGTAAACCGTTTGATGATGAAAGGAGACTGATCAGAGGTTTTAGACAGAGGATGTTCAGAGAATGGAGGGATAGAGGAAGTTTTGAATCGACAGAGCAGAGAATATGTGATCAAACTAGAGCAACTAGGAAGAATGGATCGTTGTCGGAACTGGAACTGGAAATGATTAAAAGGAAAATCGAACAAGAAGAGTGCGGAGAAAATCTTGATGAAAACAGGATAGAAGAACCTGATAACGAAGGTAGTGAGGAAGTCGGAAAGTTAGGAGAAGTTGAGGATTTGGCTACGAAAATAGGCGAAGGAAGAGAACAGGAAACTGCAGGTGTGCCTGAAGTGGTTGACGGTGATGGCTATGAAGAACAAAGATAGGTTATTGAAGAGATTAAGATGATCATGGTTGAAGGGAAAAGAAACAATAGCCTTATGTTCAAGAAAATAGACAATAAAACCCTTAAATATAAAACTAATATTGCCAACAATGCACTGAAGTATATAATAATCAGGAACGTTACCGAAACGAGCAACTTAATAAGAGCTGCATCTGTGTGTATTGCAGAGCAAATAGGACTAAAGAAGAGAGATTATAATAGAACTAGAAATGAATGTGTATTGTATGTATATTGTGCTTGGTGACTTTCACCTGTACTAATTCTTACACATTTTCCTATGTTAGGAGGGAAAGGTCGTCCTCAAATTCAAGTGCTATTAGTTTTTCAAGTGGTGATGAGAGTGATGTTGAGGACAGCGTATGGAAAATAACAGATGAGCAAAGAGATTATTACACAAAGCAATTTCGAAAACTTCAGCCAAGTGACGGCGGGGTTATTAAAGGTTAGTGAAAACACTTTTTATGTTCTTTCCAAAATATTTTCAATTATAACTGTAACTTGTATTGTTTCTTTTGTTTTAAATAGATCCCATACTAACAGTTTCAGCCATTTCATCGTTTCCATATTTTCTTACGTTCTTTATATTTTTTTCTCTGGTGTGGAAGCTCCATGGAATGTTTAATAATTTTATTTTTAAAACAGTGGAGGAGATGGGGGGACAGAAAACAATGGAGGAGATGGGGGGACAGTACACACAGGAAATCCTATTTAGCATCCTGTTGAACGTCCGGTTTCTTTCTATATGTTCACTACAAAGAAAGGGGTTGTGAGGGGTTCAAATTTTACCTCAGAAAATGTAGAGAACTTTTAAGAACTTACATTAGTGTAATGAGCACCTTGAACGTAAGCAGCAGTCTCTACTTGATCTTCTAAGCATTTCTAGCTTAGACTATATAGGTTTCTCGGGTATTTTGTAGTTTTTTTCATAAAAACATAAATAAAAACGCAGGGGGCCGCGCGATGTACGTAAAACTTAGTAGTAATTTAGTTCAGGGTTTATTTTTCAGAATATTGTTAAAACAAGCTACATTTTGAAGATTTGACAATTGTTTTGTCCCCAGCAAATTTTATGTCTTTTCAGGTAATTAATTTTAATACTGTAATGCAGACTCAAATGCCTGTTAACTTGAAGTAATGTCAAAGATTGAGTTTGGCTTGACTGTGAACTCAAACTAATCTAAACAAACCTGTACTTACACTAGGTAGTGCGCAAACATTGTTCATGCTCAGACTGAACAAAGCAAAATTAGTAATAATTGGTTTATTTAGTTATAATTGTATATTGTGTGTGAGCACACGTAGTTCAATCCATCTCTGCCGCTCTGCCTTTCGGCGTGCCACTGTGGCTGCCTGTTTTCAAAGTGTACTCAAATTACACAATTAATATTTGCTAGTAGGATTTTTCCTATTTGGATTTTTTGTCTGCGCAAATTCAGAAAATCGGAAGGTTCTGGAATTATCCATCCAGGGGCGAGAATTATTTAAAACTAATTTTGAGTTATGGGAGTGTGTCACATTTGTTTATGGGAGTGTGTCACATTAGCATAACCTTCCCGTAAAATCCATTACTTCGAGGTAGCACAGTTACTATGGCATCAGTAAGAAAACCATACTTTATGGGCGCTCTTGAAGCCAAAGACAATAATAAGACACAGTGTAACCTGCGAGGAAGCAAATTAGCTGTAAGGAACCATATAAAATGAAAATATGGTGGTTGGGTCATATCATCAGGTTCTAGATCGAACAAACAGCATCGCACAAGGACCTATCAGAATTTAGAAAGCTGACTTCACTCACAGTTGTTCCCAAGTACATGCTACATTTGTACAAGGACACCAAGGACGGTGAAATGATACTGAGGCCGTATCATTGACATCCAGATAAACTGCCTGAACAATGGGTTTGTGACATTTACTTGGCACTTGGCAGAAAGGAATAGAAGCTTCACGCATTCTTGTGACAAGGAAAATGGATGGCCGTTATACTGGAGAATATTTGGATCCATATGAAAGATCTCCGGCAGGAATTAGAGAGAGAGAGAGAGAGAGAGAGAGAGAGAGAGAGAGAGAGAGAGAGAGAGAGAGAGAGAGAGAGAGAGAGAGAGAGACACACACACACACACACACGCACGTATATAACAGTAGAACGACGAGAGTAATCATATTGTGGGTTTTAAGACAAATATGTAACGATGCTGTACTGTGTTTTGAATTTTGATATTAAACTACTACAGTGGGAGATAGCTGTATTACTCAAGTCATTAGTCAGATTAATGCTCTTTTGTATATTTTTATTTCTAAGTGATATCCAACTATAAAGAGTAGTCTGTTCGCAGGTGTGCATATGTTTTCAGTTTTCCGAAAGTATACGCTTTAATAGTAAAACCCAGACCGCGAGCCTTGACAGGACACCACTGACAAAACATAGGTCAATTTGGGGACTGACCGAAAGCAGGAAAATAGTTTGGGGATTTTAACAGTTGGCCAGGTAGCCAGCAAGGTTTGTCATCTGGTACCCGGATACAAAATTTCGTCATCAAACCTTGATTGTCGGATGATTTTTGTTCAGCAGCTAATTTCAGTGTAAAACTAATTTGACACGACCTGGTATGCCCCATTATTTAATGTGAATTTTGTTAAATGACATATTTTTGAATTCCAGCAGTGGTGGATTGGTTTCATATCCCAGAATATTCGAAAGTGGGAAATATTTTTTTTAATATTGGAACTAAAATCACATTCGTTTTTGTTGAAAGCTTTTCGGCAGTAGGTGTCTTTGTAATAAAGAAACAAAGAGAAAATTTAAGACAGCCCGCCTGCCAGACAGCACTTGCCTACCATTTACTGGAATTAATCGTAATTGTATCCAAAAGTAAAACAAGCACGAGTTGTATGTGGTGTTTGTGACTAACAGGAAGACAGGATGCTGTCTGTATGTGACTGTATGCATGCATATGGCGTGTAAGTGTACCGTGACATCCATGCTAAACAGAAAATTTGCTTGGCAGCGTTAAGTCTAAAAATCTTAGTGAGGCTTGAGCGCCGGAACATCAAGTTTGTTGTACCACATAATCACTGCATTTCCCAGTCTCGGATTTTTGGCGCATAAACATAAAAATTAATGCTGGTCAGATAGACCGATAGCTAGGCTAATAGAAAGGTAAATGGGCGAATCAGTTCGATCGATTGATTATTAATGGCAGGATGGATGGACGTAGATTAATATTTGATTAATACAATCAAATAGGTAAATTCACTGTCATGGCCAAGCCATCGCGTTTGATTCTGTATAGCGATTACGTCAATGCCACTACAACCAGCCCTTACACGAACATGTCTTTGGTATCTTGTTTTGCTATCTGATGTTTGTTATTAGTCTTGGACACGACTGGTAAAAAACTTCAGGTAGATTTGCCCAGTTTTCTGACGCATATATCGGTGTAGTTAAACAGAGCTCCTGAATACCATCACTTTGGTTTTGTTGATTTTGTTGGTTTTGCTACTGTCTACCCAGACCTTCTTTTCCAGTTCCGTAAAATCTGCCAAAACTTTCTGAATGCGTCGATGTACCTTAACATATAGGGAGCAGTCTCCTGGCAAGGTGCTATCCACGCACACAAGCGTATCAACTACAACCTGGTGTAACATGACTTTGAGTTTTGATTGTGTGATTTTCAAAACACACAAAAGTGACTCATTGTGTATTTCTTCAGGATATGCCACAACAACAGGATCATGAGCATGATCTGTAAAATGTACTATGAATACCTACATATTGATATAGTTTGCATATGAAGGTACAACATGTTAGGAGGTTGTCGTATTTTTTAAACCATTACAGTAAATTATAAACACATAAATCCTGTAAGGAGCCAAAGCAGGGAGTCTGTAAGCTTTCGGCTTAATTAGTTGTTTGAAAAATGCTTTTTTATTTGTAGTAAAAGTTGTTTAGGGGATTATCCATAATATATGTATACTCAAATCTAGCACATTTCAGAACCCCCCTCCCTCGTGTCGAACAGTATGATGACATAAAAAGAACAATAGATATAATTTTTATTTGCTCCTTTCCCGACCCACCCATCCTCCACCCAAGTATACGTACTTTGTACGTGGACCCCGGATTGAAACTGCAAAGTTAATGGGATTCCTTTTATCAACTCCCATTTTAATTTCTGATCAACCTGTCCTCTGATACCCTTGTTTGCTTTGTGTACACAGTCTTTAAGGAAGCGGAGTCCGGGGATGGCCATATAATGTGCTAAAATTTTACTAAATTTCCCCGTCTTTATGGCTGTATGTGTTATATTAATAGAAAAGGGTGTAGGCTGATGACCGTTTGTTAATTATTGCATATGTTGCAAAACAAATAGTACTTGTAATTTAAATATTTTCACATGAATTTATTTGTTCTGCGCACACCAGCAACCCCCCCCCCTGTTACCATGCAGCCCATTGTCATTCAGTTGCATAAAGAGCGTATCCATTAAAGAGATATGTGTACCCCAGTTGTGCCAAGATTGAAAGTTATTACAATTTGTAGGTTTTGTTCCAACATAATGTTTGTTAATTCAGTGGCCTCTACTTCTTGCGTCTGGCTGCATGTTGTTCAGGACTATTTTTTAGATCGCCCTGTACAGAGAGCGTATTTCTTGACAGTTTCGATAGTTTTGATCAGATTGGTAAATACCTAGTATAGAAATAACCTGTTACAAGATGTACTTCTCCAAGATTTGCACCTTTCAGAATGGCATATCTACCGACCCCCGGCCTTAAACCCAATTTGTGAATGACTGCGAGGGAAATGGCCTTAATCAATTTAATGAACGTATGGTGTAAACTTTTCCAAAGTTTTGTATGAAAGTGATACCACGGTAGTTACAACAATTGCAGTTGCTGTTTACTTTACTATTTTACGTTTGAATAATGATAACAAACATTAATCTAATCTTGTGGAATAAGAGTTCCCAGTGAATTATTTGTGATAAAACTAAGTATTGGGTGATACTTCCACTTCCAGCTTTCAGCAGTTTAAGGCCATCTAAAGAAGATGCCTTACCACACCTTATTTTCTTGATCACTACCTGAACTTCCTCGATATATGGGAGACGGCCCATTTTGATATTGATATCACAGTAAGAAACATTTTCCATCAAATTAATGTCGACTGGTAATAGATTTTAATACATATCATTGAAGTAGTTTTGTCATCTTTTCAGGGTTTTTAGTAGTTTGTTTATGACAGGGTTGTTGTCTTTTAACGTCAAAGGAGACACATATGAAGTAAGAGGACCAACAGTTTGGTGCAGAAGCCCGTAAACAATTTTTTCCCCTCGTTTTCGGCGAAAACTTGCTGGACCTATTTAGTCGCGTGATCGCAATCCGTTCCTCATTCTTTTGGGTCAACCTTAAAATTCTTCTTTCTACACCTTGTACCATTTCATACGAACAGACTAATTTGAATTGTTTAATATGTAAAAAATATATTTCGGATTTGCATCCATCCTCAGCTAAATAAAACATAAAATGAAAATTAAACATTTTTAATTACAATTTGTAACGAAAAAAACTAAAAAGAAAAACAATATAAAAACTTAATCTATGATGTTAATATGTTTGCAAATAATATATATCTATAAAGTTTGTATAACGATTAATGTGATTAATACGGTTATAGTTTTATTGTGAGGGTCCTGCTTCGATATTCGTCCCTTGAATTGAGCTCAGGCTTTATCTCGTCGATCCATAATGCTTCGAGAGTCATGAGATGACTTTTAAATATATCTCTAGAAACTGGTGGCGTGTTGTATTTCCCAGAGTATAGATATTCGGTACAGATATCAATTGTTTCATTAACTGGGACGTTAGTGTATAACGATGTAACGTCAAAACTTACTAATGAATATCGAAGCAGGATCCCAACAGCTTAACTATAACTGTATTAATCACATTAATCGTTATACAAACTTTATATATATATATATATATATTATTTGTAAACATTTTAACATCATAGATAAAGTTTTCATATGGTTTTCTTTTTAGTATTTTTCGTTACAAATTGTAATTAATAATGTTTAATTTTCATTTTATGTTTTAGCTGAGGATGGATGCAAATCCAAAATATTTTCTTTATATATTAAATAATGACTCGTTGGTAACCTATCTGGAATAATTAGAATTGCCCTGCCCAAGTACTATTCCACAGAGAGAACATTTGTTCGACAGCAGATGGTTTATAGCTAAGTTGTTCTGGTCAAACCACACATTGTTTTATTACTCTAAAACCGAGAACTTCAGCCCCAAATTTGTTATTATATGCCCCTAAGTGTTTGGGTCTGCTCACGCCTTTACTCTTCTATCACCGTTGCACTTTCAGAAATTGTGAATAACGGATAAGGAGACCACAAAAACACGCCAGTTTATCAACATTCTTGTAATCAACGTTTGTATAACACCAGTGCCACTGCGACAAGCCTCCACTGCGTTAAACCTCCACTGTTATAGCCCAAATGACAAGTGGTCAGTCGATAAATAATGAATCCCACGCATACATTCCAATATATAATGTGAACTGGCATCAGCAATGATATGAATATATGAATATCTTTATTTATGGCGGTAATGCTATTGATGATGACAGTTGCTTTGTTTTTATTGGAAAGTGCTATTACTTCTGTTTCTAATCATGACGACCCCGATGATGAATAAGTATCAGATTGAAATGAATGCTTGAATCTGATACTTAGTAGACCTTATATATGTTCTTTTGTAGAGATAATTTTGTTATATCGATACATATTATGTTAAAGCTCGTTACTGAGTACCTACTGTTAAATCAGAAGACCTCCTCACGTCGAAAAAATGGTTAATTTTGCTATTTGTTTTGCTTTTAATTTCAGAAGTACAGTCATCAATAACTTCGTTTAATTTTATTTATTTTAAGACGTAAAATTTGTGTCTGTTATCTCGTGAACATTTACGTAGAGTCTTCCGTACGTTTTGAAATTTGTTGATGCTTTTTAACCCATCAAATAATTAAAAAAGCTTTTTATGAATTAAGTAGTATATATTGTGATTTTTTTTCTTTTAGGGTCAATGGCAAGAGATTTTTTTTTGAAGTCAGGCCTTCCAACAGGAATATTGTCAAGGATATGGTAAACGGTGTTTCCAATTATGGCTGTTTTCAAATTTGCAATTCGTATTGCTTTAAGCCTAACGTCAGTAGGTTTCTTTAAGCTTCTTTATGTCCAAATGTTTCACCCAAACCAAGAAGCAGACATTTAAGCAAAATATCATTTTTGAATCCTATGTGAACTTGTAGCTTCAGTATTGATTTACTTCTTTGGTGAGCCAGTGAGCTAGACAAGGTCTCTCTCTTTAAACAAGTGGGATTCTGAGCGCCGAGAGCCCTTTTATTTGCTATCTATCCAATTATCTAGCTTGAGTTAGCACCATTCCATGTAATTGCCCAGTGTAGATACTTTAATAACCCTGTCATAATTGGAATATATGTACAGTAAAGATACCAAATTTACGGCGTATGTAGCCTGATAAGTAAAAAGCACAAAGCATATAGCCAAAGTATCGAGCACCCCTTACACGCCTTGGTACTTTCCACATAATCTCCCAATCTATCCAATATAAATGTACTAAAAAGCACCAACTAACTGCTGTGATACCCAGTATGGGTCCGGTAGATTTTGTGTGCCAAAGCGTTTTTTTGTCAGTGGCATTGTCCTTACGTTGAACCAATGACCTCCGGTCCTGTGCAGGGATCGGGTAGGGAAAAGGCGCCAGAGGACTCGATCTTCGGCCAGATTTTGAACATTTGAACCGCAAATTCTACGTGCTTTCATACTGCCCGAAAAGTGACTTCCCAAGTTCTCAAGGACCAACCTCATTTTCTTCTTCCCGCTCTCGGCTTCATAGACAGAGCATGATGAGCCAGGCCTAGGTGACAACCTCAGAGCATGCAATGCAAGTTTCCATCATTGCTCTTGAACTATTTTGGTGGGTCTCTTTAATCAGTACGTCAGTAAATTTCTCAGTTTGTTTCTCTGTCATGTCATAAAATCTTAGGGTTTGCTTAAATTCCGCCAGCTTTTACTTTATTTTCGTCGTCCTCGTCCATGTTTCAATGGAGTACTGCTCGGTGGATTATTGACATGGTCTAACTAGATCTTGATGTTCATATTTACCATTTTTGACTTCCATTTGTGTGCCACTGCTGCAAACGTTGCCTAATTGGGTATTCACATCTTTATTCTCACTAATGTTGCTTACGAAATTCCCGAAGTATGCAAAGTTTTCTACGGTCTCAAGCCCCCCCCCCCCCTCCTGACTGTTATTTGTGGTGCCCTGTTGTTTCCAGTAAGCATTACTTTACTCTTACCTTCATAGGTTACTCCAGAGGGTAGTTCAAATTGCTGTTGTCACAGGGGCTGTTTTAACTCCGCAAGTGGGATTGTTTTATGTAGATGGAATGATGGTAATGATTTTCCGTGGTATTCTGCCAGCTTCCATTACTTTTCAAAGGACTTTCAGTATACTTTGTCAAACTCCTTTCAGAAGTCTCTGAAATTCAACGCGAGTTCTGACTGAAATTCCAAACTTTTAATAATTATATCTTCGAAGAAAATATTTGTTCAAGACTTCAGCAAGACTTTCCTTCCTAAATACTACCTGTTCTTTACATAATCTTCTGTCTGCAGCCGCTAGTAGACGTTAGCAGTAGACCCCATTTGTTGCAGTGCAAAATATCTACTTTTTATGGTAGATTGATGTTTTGTTTCTTTATTCTGCTGGAAATGTGCCATTTGTCCAGGTTTGGTTTAAAAGATCTACAAGGTGTTTCTGAACCACCAATTTTGAGTTTGAGTAATTTTTCGTGATGCCTCTATTCCAGAAGTTTTGTTGTTTTTCATTTTTCTGATAGTGTCTGCGACGTCCTCCTTTGTGATAGAACCCATTTTGATGCCTGATTCGTGTGAAATCGGCAGGTATCATCAATTGAAATTGTACATGTGAGCCTGATAATTTAATACCTCTTTGAAGTGGTCAGTCCTTCTTTTCTCAATTTTTCTACGTTTTTTTAATTTCAGCTTGATTTTCACATATAGTAGATGGTGATTTGAAAAATCCTCTGCGCCTCTCAAGACTCCCACATTGTGAGGGATGAACCCCGTCTTGTGCGCAGACGTGTAATCAATCTCTTTTAAGTGTTTACCTCTGGAAACGTCCAGGTTCACCGTGGATGCCTTTTTTTTGAAAAAGATATCATTTATAGAAAAGCCAGGCGATTGCAAAATTTGGTCATCTGCTTTCCATTGTTGGTACCATAATCTGCAGAGCCAAAGTGGTACACAATGCATGGTAATTCAGCCCGGTTTTCCCCAATATTGGCATTACCATCTCTCATTGCAATCTTTAAATCATGGCACAGAAAACTATTTAGGGTATCTTTTAATTATTTACAAAAGTCTTCTTTCAGTTGTTCGTAGGCTGTCTCCGTTTGTGAGTATATTTGTATTGCTGACATCTTTATAAGATGGGTGCCCTATCTCACTATATTGACTCTATCTTATGCAGGTTCCCAGCCAATCATTGTAGTCGCGTCTTTTTTATCTAAAAGAATTCATATCGCAGTTACGTGTTCTTCTGGATCACCAGAGAACACGTAAGGGGTCAGTCTGCATTGACCTGCCTTTTTGAAAGGTTTTGGCGGAGTTAATAGGAATGTACTGGTGGCAAAATGTCGCAGTTTTATTGGTGATATCAAGGGCTTTAGTGATTACTGGGGTACCATCAACGTCAGATGTACCGTAGATATTTCTTTGTTGGTGCTTTTATTATTTTCTGACACACAAATCTTTGTAATCTTTTAGTATTGTTTCATATTACAGGCACCTGTCGGACTTAAACAAGGACCATGCATTGGATTTAGACGAGTTCTGTATTGCTATGCATCTTGTTGTTGCTGTACGGCATGGAGTAGAATTGCCCCAGTCATTACCGCCCTTACTTTTACCGAAAAATGAAGGTAATCTTTACAGAAATCTTCTACTTTGTTTTAATGTTGATAAATTTGTCCAGAATGTTTTTATGTCAGAATTCAAATTTAAGATTCACGCATACATATGCAAATCATAATATGTTCTGGTATAGAGAGAAGGAAAGTCATCTCAACAGTCTAGTAAACATTTTTTTTTCACTGTAAAGGAAATTGAAATTTTGTTTTAGTTAGCCAATATTTGAATTATTAACAGTTACCGTATACACTTTAGTAACAATCACTAGGCACGCATGGTTGAAGTCACCTCTTACTTCCGTAGAGTTATAGACAATCAGGTCACCGAACTATTTAGAATATCTCTGTGTGTGTGTGTGTGTGTGTGTGTCTCTCTCTCTCTCTCTCTCTCTCTCTCTCTCTCTCTCTCTCTCTCTCTCTCTCTCTCTCTCTCTTTCTCTCTCTCTCTCTTTTTCTCTCTCTTTCTCTCTCCCTTTCTCTCTATCACTCTCTCTTCCTCTCTCTACCGCTCTTCCTCAGTCACCTTAACTTTTGCCTCTTTCTATTCNTGCTACTTTCAGGACCAATACGCTTTTTCTTCTCAGTAAGTGAAAGTGAAGGCTCAGTGCAGGCTTCTTGTGGTGATGAATTTTGTTTTTCTTGACTGGGACTCGCTTTTCCAAAATATTTCGTTTTTTAAATTGATTATGTTATTATGGTTACACGATTGAAGAGAACAAACAGGCTGATGATACTTTAATGAAAATAAGTATCTCAAAATCCGAGGCAAATAAATAACAAGTGCATTTGTCGTAAATGTAAACTGTAAACTAATTCTTCTAATGTTCCAACTAAATTTCTTAAACAATTTAAAAGAGGTGTTAAAAGTAGTTTACAATTAGTAGTATAACAACTCTCTCTCTCTCTCTCTCTCTCTCTCTCTCTCTCTTTCTTTCTCTCTTTCTTTCTCTCTTTCTTTCTCTCTTTCTTTCTCTCTCTCATTCACTCGCACTCCTTCCATTTTTCTGACCCAAGCCAACCATTTTTTATCCTTCTTTTAACCCAGTTTTCTGCACTGGCCCCACTTATGATGGATAAATAGATTAGTGTACTTGGCGTAGTTTTCGATTTCTTATGTTTTTGCGTTCAATTTCTTTTCTAGATGTTACTGTTTCACCGGCGAAAACCCCTAACGAAGTAAGCTCCACAGAAAACTTGAACTCAGATGATAAATTACAATCACCCGGTGTAAGTAGGTTTTATTCATTCGCTTTATATATTTTTTAGAAACGCCAGCAACGAATATTGACGCTTCGAATATTGACACTAGCATTTTTACTTTGACTATTAAATTTACAGTTTTTAACGAATATTAATTTGTTGTGAAATATCAACATTTTTGTGGTTGTTATGAAGCTAAATATTTACGTCAAGCTGTGGTTTTAGGAGATATCTATCTTATCATAAATTGCAGGAGAATAAATACCCCAAAAAGTAATAAAGCGTAAATACAGCTTACAAAATAATTAGTTGTACTGGACTGAAAAATAGGAACGAATAAATATGTATATGTATATATATATACATAAAATAGGTATTTGTATAAATAATAATAATTTACAGTGCTGCTTTTTGTTTAGATAATATAGAGTGCTGTAACAAGTACACAAGCAAAGTATACACGAAGACACTAAAATGAATTTACTTGAGATACTTTAAAAGTAGTTATTTCTTTTGTTGTCATTTGCTGTTTTTATCCATTATGTCATTTTTCACACGTATGGTAATTGCGTTAAACATGAAACCGAAAAGTCTGCGTAAGAGAATATATTGTCAGTTGTCTTAGGAATGCAATGCAAGAAACATGAAGTCGTAACGAAATTGTGGTTGTTGTTCATGTGCTTGTGTACTTATATAAAATTCACATTCACGTTTTGCCTTTTCTGAATTTGAATTATATTAATAAATTATTGACTTGCTTACCCAAAACGTATACTGCATCATCAAAACCTTAAGTAAGCACCAGTGCATGATATCAGTTGATCCTAGAAAATGCTAGTTTTGGTGTTTAGTTTGATTCTATACCTTAGATGATCAAACAATATCGATAGAAATTAGATCATGTGACCACATCACATTGTATCTAATAAAGACAGAATGAGAAAATTACTTTGAAATTAAAAACATTAAACTAAAGAAAATACAGACAACGGGTATAAAAAGACACAGAATATATGGGTACGAAACAATATATGTTGGAAGGTGTAGGCTGCTCAGGGAATAATCAACGATTTTTTGATTACCTGGTAACCAGATTATACACTAAACGAAAAGAATGCAAGGTAGATATATATTGGTATAAAATAGTATATGTTGGGAGGTATAGGCTGCTCAGGGAGTAATTAACGATTCTTTGATTATCTGGTAACCAGATTATACACTAAGCGAATAGAATAGAAGGTAGACACGGAAAAAGAAAGACAAATACTGCTCTGGACCGCCACATTAAATCAGGCTTCGGCGACTGAATGAAGAAAATGATTTTGTCTGCCGCGGGAGCATTTCCATTCTTGCTTGAGAATGCTAATCTATTTCAGTTCGGTTTTTTTTCTGTCGTCGGTATATTTTGCTTCATTTGACATTGACGCTTTATAATTTTTTTCTGTTTTGTAAATTCATACAAACAGTGGGCAAATTTTGAATCAACAACGACCGATACGATGGACAGTGAAGATTCACGTACATTTAATGTGAGTACCGTAAAAATAAAGTTAATTTTGTGGCATTTTTCTTTGCCTACCAAAAATGACGACAACGTTATGTTTGCCTTCCATCGATACTCTTCCACACTTGATTTTTTTACAGTAAGTTTCGATCCAACTTAGTCATTTGATTTAGTGGGCTTTTAGTTTTCTGATCTTACTGGGTTTCATCCATTTTTAAAAGACCTTACGTTCCATATATCTTAGGTTGTCACACAACATAAGCTTTCTGTAGTGAAATATCTTGATATTGAGTGAAAAGGGATTATGTAGTTTGAAGCAAGTGTAGAACAGACACGAATGGATTCAAAGACAAAAAATATTTTACGAGATATCATTTTTATCTAAACACATAATTGGCTGGTTGGCCATCAAATTTTGTACTAACTCCTGTGTGCTCTACCCACTGGTGTCTCATTGCCCTAGTTACAAATATTTTCGCAGACTGTGTCTTCCAAAACGAAAGTGCTGCCGTAGTACCATTTAACTCGGACCTTACCGGAAGAATTTTGCTACTTATAAACCAGCAGCGTCCCAGTAAGAAGTCTTAATTTATCCTAAAGGTGGACTCTCTCTCTCTCTCTCTCTCTCTCTCTCTCTCTCTCTCTCTCTCTCTCTCTCTCTCTCTCTCTCTCTCTCTCTCTCTCTCTGATGAATTAAGATAAAATCAGGATGAAATAACAGTGTAAATGACAAAAATAAAACAAAATATAGACAAGTATTCTTTGTTCTCCTATTTTAAAAGCACGTATCGGGCTTCTTTCTGTAATTTTATTGGTTTGGTTTTGTAAGAGCTCGGTTGTAGTCCACCGTAATTACTTCTAGCCATTAGGCCGTATCCATCTGTTTACAATCAGTGAATAGTTTTCCTGATGATAGGAAATAAAAGAAATATAAACATTAATATAAATACCTATGAATATACATCCTTTAGTTAGGGGCCTTTAGAAAGATATTATTAGCCCTGGGTATAAAACAAGAGTTTTACTATTTCTTCCATCATTGTAGTATTGTGTAATTATTGTGTTGTTATTGTTGTCGACACTTTGTATGAAGAAAGGTATTTTTTAACTGATTTCTGATTTATAAATTATAGACTTCAACATCAGGAAGGAGGCAATCAGACAGTCACCCTACGGCAGCGGAAGAGTCGTCTAGCCCTAGAGGACAGTCGATTGCAGAAGGTACTTTGTCTCCTGGAACTGCACCGCAAAGTCATAAGCACCACCGGGTGCTTACAAGCTCAACAAGCGTAGGACATGGAACAGGTTGGAATACCCAAGAAAAAAGGACTGGTATGAGTAAAAAGCATTCAATTGAAATTGCAAGACCAAGAGCTGCAGGAGGACTCGTCAACTTGATGGACCTTGGGCCTGGACAGTTGTTGCCACCACCAGGGGGCAAAAAGGGAAGAGGACCGCCAAAGCGGATTATGACAATTCAGGTTTGAATTTGAAACTTTCCTTTACTCTGCGAATAAATTGATTGCCGGTTGCATTAGATATCGATGGAGGGCTCTTTTTCTTTTCCGTTATGTTGCCTAGCCACAGTATATAGCTCCTTTTTTTCATTTTCACCTCATACTCACTCTCTACCTACTAACAGGGAGCAGCGTCACCAATGACATCACCAACCAGCGCAACTGTTCCCGATTTTCAGCCTACTTCTAGTCAGTCGGATTTATCAGACAATGACACATATAGAGGTAAAACCAAGACAGAACCACCTGACGAGCAGCCCTCTGCCGAAATTTTAAAGGAAAATGAAGCTGTGCTAAATGACGACAGTAAGACCGCTGAAGTAGAAGAGGGATCCACAGGGGGACCCGAGAATATGGGTGCAAAGGATACACCAGTTGACGAGGGTACAACTGAGGACGTACCGTTAAGGAGGTCGTCCAGCAGAAGAAGTAGACCGCGGTACGAACCATTTTTTTACGTTTGTTTTTTGTGGGGTTTTTGTGGGGTTTTTTGTTTTTGTTGTTTGGTTTTTTTAATTCTTATTTAAAGGGGGGAAAGATAACTATTGAATTGTACTAAACGTGGTTCATTGGCACTGGATCACATTTAGTTGAATGCAGACTTTATTTCCGAATTCTTTACTTTCGATACTTTGCCACTGTCATATTTTATCAACGAATTCATTTTTCGTTGCGTAAGAGTAGCAAGTAAATGGTTTACGGTCATGAAAAAGGGAAAAACAAGAGGCAGTTAAAGATTTTTATAGCTTAACATGCGCGTCATCAAAAAGTAAAGAAAATAAAGGGTTGGAACGAATTATTCCTTGAATTTCCTTGAATCTCTTTTATGCTCTCATTATTGGATTGTGAAAAGGAGTAACAATCGAAACAGTTTTATTGTAGTGTTGCAATTTACCCTTTTGAGTTGGTCCGAGTGGCGCAAAAAAGGATCAGGTCATCAGTAAAATCAGCAATTGATGATACTAGGTCACACTGACTAAACGAACATGTAGTTTAGTGAATATGTCAGAGGTAACGGAAACAGATACGGGAGAGAAATACAACTAGTCACCATGAGTCGAAGGAGCTTCAATTTATGAATTTATTTTTAGAAAAATGAAAAAAATGTGCACCGAACTAGGTACGAACCACTGCCATTTCCTTTTATAGTCACATGCTCTGCTATCTGAGGTAATAGCTATGCTTTTTAACAAAATTATTTTGCAAGCCAATCTTTCACTTTAATTATTTATTTTACTGTGTGAACTGGAGTAAATGCAGTCAACATCTTGTCTGATAATTCGTGCCCTTTCAAGCTGTGGTTATCGCGGAGAGAAGAGGCAAGTCACTAATAGAGCATCTGATTAACAAAAAGAGAAGCTGAAGATTAGATAATTTTAGAGAGTTGGTGATTTTCCTCACGCATGTTGATAATGTTTTCTTTCCAGACTAGAATTCCCATCGTGAAGATGTTTCAAACGGCGTTTGAGTTTTTGATTGTTGAAGCTGTTTAAGATGTAAACAGGCTGGACATGTAGCTGGTGTTAAGTGAAAGAGAAGCGTACACTTTTATCTCACGCAACGGTAGTCTTGCCAAATAAGTGCACATTGGCTTGCACCGCAAAGGAACAGATGCCCTGCCCACTTAATTGACTAAGTCATCCACCAGACACTTTCAAAATGTTTTTGAGAATGATTAAATGTTGGCTTACCATTGTTGGCAGAAATTACCTATTCAGATTTTCAAGGTAACCTAAAGCATAGGCCATGTCAATACCATTTCGTATTTGGTCCATGGTCATTGTATTTTCCCTTAAACCACGTGTCGATAGATTTTGAAGGGTACTGATCATGTTGTAAATGTTGTTCGGCGAGCGCATTTTAACGAGTGTAGCGACGGTAGCTAGTGTTCAGGGGACACTGAGACCCCTTGGAGTAGTTATGTAAGCCCCCAAAACGGCCAATTCTCGACCACTGAAAGAAGATTAACTTATGCATCGGAGGCACATAAAGCAAACAAAATGTTCATACGAAATAGCATCGATCGGTCGATACATATGTTATTACTTTAGAAAAAAGATCTTCCTTTTTTTTCTCTCGTCACAATTTACATGCTTGTGCAAATATAAGTTGAAAATACCAGCCACAAAATAATATTGAGATCATGTGATGCGAGCGCCAAAGAGAAAGAAATACTACGCACGGTGGTGGACAGTGCTTTTGTAAGGATATTTGGGAGGTAAATAAATTGGAATTTAAGATACCTCCTTTTTTATCAGGCTTCACAATAAAGGTATTACTTTTGACATTTCGTTGAAGATGTTTTGCTGGATATTATCTTAGGAAAATGTGCGGAATTAAATCAGATTAAAAATAACTGGTGCACATGTCGTGTTTATATCATTTATGTAACGTATGTTCAATAGCATAAACAAACTAGTTTCTTAAAATAGGTCTCTAAAATCCCCATTGTGACAATAGACAAAATGCTCTCATACTTAAAAAGCAAAGTAGAGAAAATCTAATTGATCTGAAAAGTCTTATTGAGTAGAAGAATTTGTATTTTGCCGAACAAGTTAACTTTTATGGGTCAGGCATATTTATGACTGGTCAATGTGCGGGACACGAGGTATAAACACCGCCCACAATGGCAGTCGATAAGGGTTTCTTTTCGCTGATTACAATGCATTATATCTTCATAATGTTAGGTGTGTTTTTGTAGGAGTGAAGACAGAAAAAGTAATTAAATTAATAAAAATATGCTAACAACCTTTTCAAAAAGCAACAACAAGAAATAAGGTAATATGACCGAACTATCGTACTAAAACAAAATTTAAAACAGCATAGTAATTAAGAATTTGAGTCGTAATTAGTCAAAGTTCATTGCGCCGGCTCTTCATGTTCGCGTACTTGTCAGAGCATGAAATTCTTCATCTGATAATTTTTCTTTACCAACGACAATAATTCACAGCTGCCCATCATTTGACTTAACTCACAACTGATTTCATTGTCATGTATCAACTAATTTTAGCACCACCTATCGGCATTCTACCTTAGTTGTATTTGGCTTGATCACTAGACATAACTTGAAATGCTTCATTATTTCTTGATATTGCTCACAGTCAGGCAGCATACCAGCATATAAATTGTCAGACTAAATTGGATGACCGTCTTTGAATTTATGATGTTATCTTCTCGACTGTCTTTTGTTGTTTTAATTTACACGTTAAAAGCATCAAATTCCAGAAATGTATCGTCGCCCATTCGTGAAGCATTAATGAGTTCTTGTAAATGTCATAAAAGGCGGTTTTATTTTTCACTTGTGACCATCAGTTTACTCACGCACATGTTTCGACGTTTTCTTGCCAATGGCATTTTCTTTAATGCGTTCTGATCCTTCATTTTGAGTTATTTAAAGTTTGTTCACATTGACAAAAATGAAATTACGGTTTAAAGAAAAACTTTTGTGATTTGTTTACGTCATTCAATATTTCTGGCAACAACAGAACCAAAAATTTTTTTATTTTGCCTCGAGTCATTGATCTGGTGTGGCTCGTATTTCAGTGTCGTTGACCCATCTGACCATTTGATTGAGATTTGTGACGAGGTGTTCAAATGTTGAGATTGCTCTTGCACACTCTTCTTTTTGGCACAACGAGCCAGTCGGTGTAGCTTTTAAAACTCCCCCCCCCCGAATTCCTTTTATATTTTGGGCTTCTCCATAAATGACAGCTCTAACAAATGAATTTTCTATTTGTCATATAGCCTGGGCATTAGCATCGACTTATTTTAGTTATTCATCGCATCGCATCGGATGAACAGAGATTAGTGCTAGTCAATGGTTACCGCAGTTAACATACTTTGAATGTGGTGCGTCATGCATAAGTCCCCGTTACAACCGAGAACGTCCCCTATTAATGTTATTTGTTCCATCAAAGCCATGCAAACGGAGTTTCTGTACTGTTGTATTCATATCATTTAGAACCTCGTACTTTTTTTTTGAAATAATGCATCTGCCTTCTTGCTCCCAATTATTTAAACGAGGCCAAGATACTTTTCAATGACCTTGTAAATGCAGGGAGTCGACGTATCACACGTAAATGGCCCTGATTACTCATCAGCCTTGTCAGTTGTTTCATCGACAAACAGTCATACCCTGCTACAATTATCTGGCACATATTTCTTTGTTAAGATTTTTATCAATTCATTTAAAAAAAGTCGTCAACAGATACAACAGAGACATGGTGACACAAGAACTGCTGTCCCTCAGATGTACGTCTTGATCAGCATCACCAATATCGCGGTAGAGGAAATTTACTATATCTCCAAATTTTTCTCGTATGGCCCGGTGTTTTTTAACACAAAAAGACTTCCAAAACACGCCTATTTTGAGCTTTTATTGTTGCCTTTTGAATCTGTTGACCATGGAGTACTTGCTGGTAAATGTTTCCTGTTTTAACATTTTTTCACATTTCTGGAGTTTATGAATAGCTTGGGTTTACTCAAAGCATTCTTCTTCCTTTAAAAAAGTCCCGTTCTGATGGCCCCATAAACTGACAGCATTGGAACACTAATATTCACCTTCACCGCGCTCTACTCAAATTTCACACAACTAACTGTTTTGGTTCGCAGAGTAATAAGCAAAGTGGTAATTAGCCTACCAGTGTTATGTTTCCGTGATTCTAAGAG
>RDPX01000057.1:2403265-2418672 GCA_003991215.1 Morbakka virulenta
TTTGCTTTTTAATTGTTTACATTAACAATGGTGGTTATAATTTAAAGAGAAAAACACGAAATGATTAGAATGTATGAAGAATTCCTATTTAATATTGTTTCTGTCTTAATGATGTTTAACAATTGACAAGCTACGACAGGTTTTCCTGAAGAAAACATCGTGCAGCAACGCTTGGATAAGGTTTGCGTTCATCAGGGGGGATTAGACTTGAATTGAAACCATATTTTGTTGGAAGGTAACACCTAAGAGAGTAAACTAGGGGTTTAAGAATGCGTGAAGGATATTTTTGAATTTATATCAAGAATTTATTGCTTTTGAATTATTTATGTTTTCCTTTTACGGAGATATATTTGAAATCAGCTTGTTAGTTGAGTCTGTCAATTGTCCGTTGTAGGATGATGTCCGTTCTGTAGTAGTTTCATTTGTAGAAGATGTACTGTGTCCCGCCGAAACTTAATTCCAATGCTCGTTGAGGCTACCAAATAAGGTGGTGTTTTTCTTATCATCAAAAAACCCCCATGTCTCCAATGATTCAAGCTTTCAAGCATGGACTTTGCCAGCTTGTTTACAAAAGAGTTAAATCATGTATCACCTTCCTTTGCTGAATCCAGACCACCCGTGAAGACAAAGCTTTCATAGTTTCCCGTGAATGCTTTGTTCAAAGATTTGACTTAAGTAAACAACCGCCACACCGTTCTTTGATCTTTGTTTTGTATTTTCAGAGTGAATTTTAGTAACATTTGTATTATTTACTATTGTTCACAGATCAATCACAGAGTGGTGAAAAAATTGCTAAACGGGATAACTCGCCGGTAAGTTTTAATTGGTCATGGATCTAAAGAAACAGTTTTGGATTTATGTGTGAATAACACCTCATCCATTAACCCCTTATCAACACAAAGCAAATGATGGTTTCCAGCCAGCTGGAAAAAGGACTCTTTGGTGCCATTTGCATATTTTTATCCGGTTCATCTTCATCACTGGATTGTAAAGGTTAACTTAATGTTCAGAAACAATGCGTAAATTTCCTGTATCCATAGTTATAAGCACGATAGTAACTGCTAGTGACAAATTGATGTGGCTAATTACTTTCTGCCCATTTTCATCTTGTGCCTCACATTCAAATGCCAAGCATGCCTGCTTTAGCTGTCTTGTTTATATTGTGGCATTTTTTACAATACCCCAATTACCGTTTTTATCTTCCTCCTTTCATACTATATATTTCCGAACCACATTTTCCAGTCGGATTTTGCGATCAACCCTCCTTTTGCATTTCTGTCTGATTTTTGTTCTCTTTCCATATGTGTTTTTTGTGGTATTTCCAGAGCGTCAAATCGTATACACTTACAACTGTATCAAAATCATATCTTGTATTTTAATTCCTAGCCAAAAAAGCCACCACGAACAAGTGTCTACTTAAGTGACTCTTTGCCGGATGGAGATAAAACCAGTTCGGATGCAGTCAGTAAACCAGAACAAGATGTGGGTACCAAATCAATAATACGACCACGCCCAGCACCAGCTGGAAGCAGGCAAACAAAGCTTAACCACAGACGCTCTGCTTCGTTAGACTATGGCAAAGAGGTAGCCTTAATTTTTAAGGCTTTGTTTTTTAATAAGGACATTAGTTTCAATTACTGAATGCAAATAAATATTTTCAAATGTATCTTACTTTCAGGTATTCAAAAGCACATGCAGTGTATTAAGTTATATCAAATGTTCATTTCTCATGTAGAAAGTGTGTTTGATGTCTGATGCTCTAAGCAGTGACTTGGCTGTCAGACCAGGTCATTATTTTACTTGGCTACAAAATAATTTCATTTCACCGGGTCCAATAATAGGATGTATGAACTGTACATGAGGCAGAAATGTTACATAAGTCACAAACATATGCTACCAGTAAGCAGTTGAGAAAGGTCATTGAACAATACTTTCATCTGAAAAGGCAACCTTTTAGTCTTTTACTATGGCATTATAAGCACTCTAGATATTTTAGATCCGTACAGAAACTAGACTATAACCTTTCTTATACAAGAAACCTTAGGAAACTTATTAAAGGTGACATGCAGAAGAGAGTACGCTTTGGTAGAGAAACTGCTGGTTGACTTAAAACACGTGATGCCCATGTGTTTCGTGTTAATGTTCAGCCAAAACTGAAAACTAAAGAAGTGGGCATAGAACATCCCTGTCCGTAATAAGCAAATTTTCAAGAAACCAGCGGGAAAGAAGTGTTTTGAAATATATCTTTCAGCCTTTTGCTTCTTGTTAAAGGAGAGCATACTGTTTATCATTTTATTCACTCTTCTCATTGCATTATCTTCAATTCTGCCACTAAAGTTTATTCGATGGTCGTGGTGTACTGGAGCAAACATTTACAGTGTGCCATTCAGATCTAGAAAATATATAGCTGGACCTTCCCACTTAGTGACATATTTCCTTCAACGTCAGAAATATTACATTTTTTTGAACATGGAAGACATTTTCAAAATTCTGAAATTTATGGACTCAGAGGAAGCCATAGATGTAAGAGCTTTATCATGTCTTAAGTCGTAAGCTTTTTCTGAGCTACGTTTCGAGAGATACTTCTCCCATCGTCAGGCTACTGAAAAGACTAGATACAACTGTTTTTATACCTTTGTAGTGCGGAGCTAGGTGTAGACAGGGAGCGAGTTGTTTTGAGGAATCAAAGAGCGCTAACACATAGCCCTCGTTGACCTGGGACTCGTCACAGGTAAAACCGGTTAATAAATGGCAAGAAACCTTTATTTCTTTTCGTTGATAAATTCCGAAGATTTTGAATTAGAAGTTACGGTATTTAGCTGTAAGAGCCAATACGTGACAGGCAGTGGCTAGGTAATTTTTGTGCTGTTCCTAACAAATAATTGAAAAACATCATTTGTCAACCCCTCTATCCATCCATCCATCTATCTATCTATCTATCTATCTATCTATCTATCTATCTATCTATCTATCTATCTATCTATCTATCTATCTATCTATCTATCTATCTATCTATCTATCCATCCATCTATCTATCTATCTATCTATCTATCTATCTATCTAATCTATCTATGAATGTATGTATGTGTCTATCTCTATATATCTGTCTATCTATCTATCTATCTATCTATCTATCTATCTATCTATCTATCTGCCTATCTAGCTGCCTATCTGTCATATTTATATAAAGAGGCACAGAGACCGACAGGAAGAAAGAACAGTATTTTCTTAACGGAATCCCTAACCACAAGCCACGGGACACGAGAAAGGACTAACATACTTATAATCATTACGAATTTTCGATATGTAATGTTGATGTTGGTAGCATAATTACTTCCCATACATAGAAAATAAATCTGTGTGTTTTCTCAAGAATAGTAGATATTAATAGATGGCACAATTTATTTTTCTCGTAGACTGCCGCTCTTCCCCCACCAAAAGTGTTTGAGGGTACGTATGTTTAATATTTATGCCATTGAATGTCATTAAAATCTGGTACAAATCCAAAAGTGGTTGTTTTAAGCATAAAAGACAGAGATAAAGACGAAAAGTTGGGCTCTTAAGGGATATACACATTTTTAAATAGATTATATTATTTCTTTATTCTTTTTTTTATTTAAGTTACATAGCAAAGCTTTGGAATTATGTGTTTATATCTGTTGACTTATTTTATACCCCATTTGTAATTTAAGAGGCCTTTAGACATTTTTTGCAATCACCCTGACGTGACCTCTCGATAAGAAAAGTGGTTGATAAACGTTGTACAGTACTTGCAACATGCAAAGGTTATAACTTATGTCGTGCCTAATGATCAAGATTGTGATTTAGAAATAAAGTTATCGATGTTTTATGTTACTAACGGTATTGCCGTTTTTGCTTACCAGTATTTAGAAGAAGAATACACATTTTTCGTGTGAAGTAGATTATTTCAAAGATTTGCTTAAATGTGTTGTACACCACAAGTAAAGCAGAACTAACTCTATATCAATGACTCTGAAACTTTTTCCTGACAACTGGCTTGTGATGAACGGCTTACCCACATATCCATTGGACACAAGAGAACATTTGTGCAAAGGTCCAAAAGTCATCTCTTTACCTAGCAAACACTTTTACAGAATTTGAAGTCTGTTTTTTAAAACAGGCAGTCAATGTCTGCATGTGACTATTACAGGAAAATATATTTAAAAATTGATACTTTGTTTTTTGACCATATGTTTTGTGGACATGTTACCGGATCTGAAGTTAAATAGCCAACGAATAAAAATGGACCAACAAAACTAAAGATGCATCGGAGAAAACTCAGGCAAACATGTTTATTTCCTTGGTTTTCATTAAGGTCAAACATTGCAAGGGTAATGATGCCATGAAGTTCTTACTCTTACTAAAGTAATTGGCGGCAGATTTAACTTCGGATTGGAAGAATTGCTGGTTTGGTTTTTTCAGCTCATGTTGCAATGAAAGTAACTATCGTCTGATTGAGCAACCAATAAGCCCAAAGTTAACCAAAGACATTTTAAGTCAAATGTATAGTCAAACCTGTCTTAAAGAAGCCAGTCAAAGGAAGTTGTCAAAGTGGATGCTTAAGGCAGGTGTCTGCTGCGGAGATGATAGATATTTGTTCAGTTTAGACGTAATCATAATAAAACAACACAGTAGCACAGCAGAGGAGCCTTGGCTTAATGGTTAGTGCGAATGCACCGTACCCGAGAGCTTCTGGATTCAATTCCTCGAGCAGGCGAAAGGAATATAGAACTTTACCAAAGACAAAAGTTATTGGTTGGCATCAGGACGGGCATCCGGTGAAGAAACTCCTCACTGCCAAAACAAAGGCCCTCTGAAGGGCACCATCTGACCCCCAGTTACTGGGGATAATGACGTTAAAACAAACAAACAAAAAAATTAATAGAACACAGTACACATGTGTTAATCTATCGATTATAAAGATGTATATAGTGTAGAATGAATGTAATTTTTTTATTTGTCAGGCATGTCCATCAATATGATAAATGTACATTTTTATACATCAATGCATGTGCAATATTGATACACTAGGTAAGCATTGTTTTGCCTTTAAAAAGTCACAAAAATCTGTTTGGTGACATCAGTCCTGAATATGGCTTTTTGTATACCTTTCATTTGTTGCCACTACATTTTCTAGCATTCCAATATTCACTTTGTGTAGAGCATACTGCCTTAATTTGTCCAAACATTTACTAAACTCGCGGGATGATACTTTCTCTGGAGGTGAAGGTGAACTGCCTTTACCACTGCGGACATTGGAATTATCCACTGTTTTATCCATAATGATATCCTATATATTGTATTCCCAGTTCATCATGATGTCACAAGTGACAAAGTCCACTTCAATTTTTAGCACGTCTCTTACAGTACAGTCATAGAGTTCTTTGGTCATTTTCTGCATAGCTAGGTGATAGTTATCCTCAAAATCACCATCATCTTAATAGCATGAGTCATTGGTCAACAGTGGCAAGTCCTTTCCTAGGAGCATTTAGTCATTGAATCTGTACTTGTTGAAGCACATCACCAAGGTACCGATTAATGTGTGGAATAAATGTAAAAAGTCTTTATAATTGACTTTTTTGGATTCAAATACATGAATAGCGGTTTAGGGTTAGGGAAATCTCCAGTGGCCAAAAAGGATCATTTCTCGCCGCTGAAGATTTCCTTCATCAGCACACTTTGAAATATAATCGTGTTTGACCGTTAAACAAAGCATGAAACGCTGACATGGGACCAGAAACCGTTACCACTGGTCGCGGTTCGGAGATAGCTGCTTAATCTAAGACAATATGTATTAGAATCCATTGGGGAAAAAATGAGCTGGCTGAATACTGTAGCAGTCAACCCTGCTTAAATGCCCTCTTCTGTAAAACGACTGTCATTCGACCCGCCCAAGCTACTTCTTATATACATAATAGTTGCTGTATAAGGTGACATCCACTCTATGACGACCGCCTTTCTGTCGTCCCAAAAGCAGTCCTATTAAACAGGTTTGACTGTCTATTGTTTTCATGTTTATTTTCTTGTAATTGTAGGTAAAAATGGAGTACCGAGGCTGTTTCCTAAACGAGTAAGTAATATTTATATGAAAAATTAGTAGCTATTTCTGTTTTTCGGATAGCATCTTTTTTTGTTTGTTTGTTACGCTATTATTTGCCTTGTGAAATTCTTTATTGAATTTTGTTAAAAAACCTCGAAAACTTCGCCAAATCAATGTTCTTTGTTTGACCGTAACCTAATCACTGCCGCGAATGGCATCGCAACTTCATAAACTACCCATTTAGATACGTTTCGCTATTGCAAACGTTGTGTGCTTTAGGGGGTGGGGGTGGGATGGGGTAAGATAAATTCTGAATAGTTCGTTGAGCTGAGGCCCTTACCACACTTACGATGCAGTTCCCAATTTTGCAACGGTGAAGTGGCTTGAAAATTATTAGTGGCCACATAAAAAGCCTTAACCAAGCATCGTTAAAACCTGACCAAAAGAACTATATTTTGTAGGAAAGATTGGATTACTTTCAAGAAGGGAAGAATAAAAGTTCCCTGGACTAAAGACAACATTGGCGTGACACGATATGAAGACTTAAGAAATTTTGAAATACAACTCCTTGATACGAAAGGATATTCCTTAACAAGGAAACTGGTTTGCCTTTATTGTAAATTAAGTGGAAGACTAATAAAAGCGGGGGAGTTGGGATGATTCTTGTAAAATTATGTCATAAATCCCAACAGTGTTATTATTATATAGATAACAAAGCTACCAGTCAAAAGATTCCAGCTGTAAATAGAATAGCTACCAAGATTTTCTGACTCTTTTCTAGCGTAAACAGGATCTTGGTGTGTATTGGAAACTCATTGAGAAGCTAATTAAAGAGTATTGAAAGCCAATTATTAAATCGCGTAAGGCCAGGGTAGTATTGTAACAAACTTTTAACTCATTGGAAACGTTAAAATGTAATTTGAAAAGTAAATAAAAATTCTAGATGATCAGCTATTCATCTTTACTCCTTAAACAAACCCCGAAGAAATATCCTTTATTTACCGATTAGAACTGTGGTTTGTTTTATTTCTGCCGCAGTTGACTTTGCTTCGTTCACAATATCAGTCTCCTCTTTGAGATTTCCCTCTTTCAGGCTACTTGTATCCAATCGTTTCTAGACTTAATCAGATAGCATGCCAGGTATATTCCTGCTTCCTTGTACACATATGTCATTGATATTAACCACTTCCGTTTCTTTCCAGATAAAGTCACTCATCACTTGCCTGTTATCCTAAAATGTTGTTTGCTTTCAACTCATTAATTACAACTACTTGATCCAACTTACATAGTACTTCATGACTGAACTTCTACACACGCATCGGTTATGCAGCAGCAGGGATAGTTTTGATGTCAATTACTTACATCAGATTTACGTCACTCAGCTCTAACTTTGTCACCTCTTGGAACATTGGTTTAGTCTCTCGTTTTAGCATCTTTTCGTGGTCAAGACAATCTTTCCACACTTTTAACCACCGTAACATGTCCCAATGACATGGCACAGTAATCTCGTTAATATCTTTTAAAGCCATCTGAATTTCTTAGTGTTCTGTTAGATAGGTTCTATGTTGTGCTTGATTTTTTATTTCTTGGCTCCCATGTTCTGTATCTTTTGTTCTGATTCAATTGTTTTGATTGAAATAATATGGTTACTTTCTCTGGAAACTATCTTCGTGTAAATACGAAGTATCCAGTCGTGATGAATGTTTTCGTGTGTATTTTTATAATTCTAACGTCCGAGTGAAAGATTTCTTTAGTATTGTTTGACTTCCTCCAGTATGCATGCATCAATAATCAGCTGCTTAATTGTACCTAATACAACTTCAACTACTATCAGCTGCCCTTCTTCTATGTTTTGTATTCTATGGTATGCTCTGTCGTATACATAGCAGTTACTTCTGTTAAGGCTTTTCAGGATGAATTGACGCAAGTTTTAGGTCAGTTATTTTCGTCGGGAGATCATAGCTTTTTGGTTGCAAAAATTTTTTCGATGGCCAACAAATTCGTATAAGGTTATACTCCTTTGGATTTTGTAAATGTTGATGTTAATGCAATTTGGGCTGCGTTGTATTTCTTCCACCTAACGTCTACATCCCATCTATTCCATGTGCCGTAAAGCTGTTCTCTTCATGAGCCCTTTTCCTAGTTTGTTACCCATGAGGGTGAAATCAGTTGTAATAGTAGCTTTTTTATTCATTTTCATTTTTACCATATCCTTTTATGACATTTCCGCTGCCCTTTCCTTTTCCTATCTATTTCCTTTACAAGAATCTTATACTTCAAAGCTTTTGAATATATTATTCCAAACTTTGTGGCACAAGATGGCATCTTCTTTTCAATTCCCTTCCTCGATAGTGCCATTGCCGGTCTTTCCGTATTACTATTCATCAAGGTTATCAACTCTTTCCACACATTTTTGGTGAGCCTTGAAGTGTTAACAACTAAGTTTTGTTAACAACTAAGTTTACTTCTTGTCACTGAGTGTTCTGCGGCCATTCAATTTTAATCATATCACATTGTGTTTTTCATTCCATTTTTCTTTACTATATATTTTTAATACCATATTCTTTTGGTCATCGTTTCAAACTCTCCAGTTATTGTTTTTTTTTGACCTACTCATTGTTCTGTACCCGCCAGTGTCGCTGTATCATCAGCAATGTCACGGCGTAACCAAGGCTGATTGGATACTAACATGTATATCTTAATTACTGTACATCGAGCATAAGGTTTTTCCGGCACTCTAATTAACCTTCAATTCTGATAAAGTAGATATTTCCACCTGTTAAAGTAATTGTGGCCGAAAAACGTAGCGGCTACTCGCCCATATTGGCTCTCAATCCAGGTTGTGGGCATAACTGGTCATGGGAGAGAAAGAAAGACAGACAGAATAGCACACAAAGACACAGAGAGTACAATTTATTCCCTCACGGGTTTATTTAGAGTACACCGCCAACCATGACATTATCCTTAATTCCCATGGGTATAACCTTTACGTCTTTAATTGTGATTCCATTGTTCCCCAAATTTTTTTCTTTTTAAACATGTTTCGAAGGGAGAACAGTAATATTTTTATTTACTGATTACGATGTAACCTGTTTATATATTATTTTTGACTACTTAAATAATAATGTCAGTAAAAATTGCTTTTGAATCAGTTATTCTTGTGGGCTGTTAAGTCAACTGTTTTAGACCGACAAGGTAGATTTCAAATCCTTTTTCCTAGGCGTCTGCTTCAGACATTTATGTATTGAAATTATCAGCAAAGTCTTATAGGAAATATTTAGAAGCATCAGGAGGGCAATAACTTATTGCAACTAAGGATCCCTTCGTCTTGGCTGACTTAACATCAATCCATAAATATTCTAGAAAGTCATTTTTAAGGTCGTGTCTTGGGTTACAAAGATCTCTTTTAAGATGCAGGCTGCTGTTTCATTTACCTCACCAGTTGCTTTGGGCTTACTAATAAAAGGGTGTCCAGGAATTTTGAACATTGCTTTTGCATTAATGCGGTTATTTTCAAGGTGGGTTTTGCTGAAAGTCAAAATTTTGATTCCTGTCGTAGGTGTAAACATGCTTAGTAAACAATTCTTTTTATTCTTGTGCAAAATCGTAGTGCCACATTGACTGATTAAATGCTCACACTCTTGTTTGAATCTTTCTGTGACAACTAACCCAGTTCAGGTTTCAATATTTGTATTGTCTTCACACATCAAAAGAAGTCGATATATCTTTTTTGAACGTCATATCCACAAGGTAAACTTGGCTCCTCTTGCTTCTGAGATGGTTGGCTTGACGAATATTCCTTTTAGTTAGGATACTAGAATCATCGACACTTTAGCCAGTGCTGTCAGAGGTGACAGATGGAAATTTTTTGAAAACGAAAATTCATGATTAAGATAAGCATTAGCGAGATGTGTCTTTGTGGACGACATACCCAATCACAGAACCAAGTCTAGTTTAGTTTAGTTTTACTTTATTTTAGCTTAGTACATTGTATAGTCCTATGATTTTTTCTGATGCTAATTTGTTTAGGAGTATTTAATAGTAAGCATTTGTTTTACTTGTACGCACTTCATGGCTCCTAAAATGACAAGTATAGCAGTAATTTTTGTCTTCCACATTTCGATAAATTCATTGTCAACAAATTTGTATTCATTTTTTTCATTACTTTGTTTCTGCAATTTTGTTCTGATAAGACAGGCGTGGGAACAAAATGCGGTTAATTTTCTTGTTGTCTTGAATCAACATATCGGCCCGGTTGGTAGTTATCTCCCAGTTAGGGTAGATCTGCTGGCTTTACAGTATGGTCGCATCTTTTGCTACACCGACTATGTTGTTACGTGCTTATACCTTGAAAAAATCGAATAAGAATTTGTATACACTGCGAGGCCCATGAACTGTTGTTAGTACATCAACCAAATGTAAATGCGAGGAGTTCAGCTTGGGATAATGAATGCAATTGTACCAGGTTTCATTTTTACCTACTTGTACAGAAAAAACACAAGAAATCACTTCCTTGCAAATTGATACCTACTGGAAAGAAGGAATTTATAAATTTAACAGTTTGATGTAAAATGTTCATTATATATATATGGCTCGTTTAAATATTGGTCGTGGTTTTATTGGTTCCGTTTCACTGTCTTTCTTAAAGTTGTGAAAATTGAGATTACTGAAACCAAAAGGAAAGAGAACGTTTATTATGTATTAAGCCATGTTGAGGATTCATGATACTTCTTTCCATTAGTTAAAAGTTTGAAATACAGGAATTCGAAATATATGTATTTTACAATCTTCTGAATTTTACAATTTTTTTTGTAGGCAGCACCAAACCCACCACAACATAAAAATCGGGCAAAATCGGAAGAAAGGAGCTACAGCTCACGTGCTTCAATAAATGTAGAAGATGATGATCGCAGTAGACAGACTGTAAGGTTAGTATAACTTTTTTTATTTTAATGTTTCTTAGTACATTGACACTATAAGTTAAGCAGTGAACATAATCCTATTTTATATGGATGATTTACTGCTTTTTTTTCTGCAGGTCTTTTTACACGCTGCCCATGCATCTTATAAATCATGAACATCCTCGTTTGTTTTATCCAAAAGGACATCTTTTTCTCTTATGTCAGCATAAGCGTTGTATTTTTCCACTTCCGCCATATGCAGTTTACTAATTTTCTTTTAGACCTTTCTCATGGTTCTTGTAATGACTGGCAGGATTTTTTGAGTTATAGACACCGTTTTTTATTAGGGTGTATTTGAAAGGATTTTGCTACTGGTATATAAGTGAAGGACCGAATTTCTTGCGGAAAAACTCTGACATTCTGCAGCTGAAAAGTCATTGCAAATTTTTTTTATGGGTGTTGATTTTGATAGGGGTTTCAAAGAAATTTGTGTTCCCCATTGGTCGTTAGTTGTCAATATAATTAGATGACTTTTGCTTTACGCTGAGAATGTTACTTTATGGAGACTGTGAGGGCTCTCTTTAAACCCATTACAGAGTCAAGAGTTACCCCCATGCACATGTTGCGAAAATGTCGGTGCGCCATAAAATTGTTGTGGTAAGTCAGATAAGTCATCTGCTTGTACTCGGGTCTGTAAAGTAATTTCATTTTCTTTTGTTTGAAACGAGAAATAATGTTTATTTTAATCTTTTGTTGGCCAGGGTAGTTTCTCCTCTATAATCGACTAAATCAGGAAAGCAAAAAACGTACAAATTCTACCATTTTAAGTACTTTATTCATATCTATGTACATGGTCATGCGTGTTTGTATCCGTAAGGGCCAGCGACGTTGCCAGTGGTGACTGAATTTGTACAGATCTTTCAACATATTTTTGTTGACTGCGAGGTAAATAGGCATGCTACTGAAACTATTTCCACTATTATCGTTGTACAGACCGCAGTACAGACCTAATTGATTTGAACACGAATTTACTGCTACTTTGTTTCCTTTTATTATTTCATTTCCTTTGTGCAGTTTATTTTATGCCATGGATGTAGCATTAAGGTGTAATCCAACTGCCTCTAAACTAAAGTAGCACTTTAATTTTTCAGGCAATTTTCGAGTGTTCGGGCTGCCCAAAGTAATAATAATAATTATTACTATTATCATCATCATCATTATTAATTTTTATTATTATTATTATTATTATATTTTCCTTTATCTAAACACAGCTTCTAGCTGGATGTTGATATTAAAGTCTAGACATCAAGTAACTCCCGGTCACTTCAGGTGTCCAGTTCTTTCCTGAGTATTCTTCCTGTAACGAATAGGCTTGCTTGTTGTAATTGTCCAATACTACAGTTGATATCGATAGTCTTTAACCATTCTCCAAGCTTTGCATTAACAGTGCCTAATGCTCCAATAATAATTGGTATTATCTTTACGCTTTTACAATTCTAAATCTTCTTCAGTTCCCATTTCAAAGCTTGGTATCTCTCTAATTTGACTTTTCAACTTCATTGATGTTCTTATCGAATGGGCAAGACACTTCTATTAGAAGGCACTCGTTGTTTTTCTTGTCATGTACGGTAATATTTGGCTTATTGTGTTCCAGTTTTTTATCCGTTTGTATATTGAAGTCCCACAATATTTTCACAAGATCATTTTCTAATACCTTCTCTGGGACATGGTCGTAAAATTTTGTGGCTGCCTGTAAATCATATTTCTTACATAAATTCCAGTGAAAGATTTGCGCGACTTTATCATGTCTCCACTGCTTGTAATACTTCTGCGTAAGCTTCTCGCAACTTGATATTANACTACTTATAAACTTTCCTCTTTTCATTATCAATACAGCACACTTTTCCACCCCGAATTCCATCCTGATATCTTTGCTAAAGACTCTCACTGTATTGACTAGATTATTCAGTTGCTTTTCATTTTTTCCAAATAACTTTGTCATCCATGAACAATAAATGATTCACTCTGCTTTTCCCTTCGCCAAGATCATATCCCTCTTTCCCTTTTCTAAGGATTAATGTTAGAGGAATCAGTGCAATAACAAATAATAATGGAGAAAGACTGTCCCCTTGAAATATACCTCTCTGGATTTTTACATTCCCAAGTGACACCCCTCTAGCTGTTAGTCGGGTGTTCCAATGCTTCATACTGTTCGAAATTAAATTCTGGATATTAGCTGCACCAAACATATCGAGACATTCAAGAATCCATGTGTGCCGAAGGAAATCGAAAGCCTTCTTATAATCAATCCATGCCATTCCAAGTCCTGTGAGCCTTCGTTTACAATTTTGAAGCACCATCCTGTCTATTAGCAATTGATCTTTTGCCCCTCTGGATCTCTTTCTGCATCCTTTTTGTTCGTGGGGTAGCAGATTACTATCCTCAAGAAAATTGTATAAACTGTCTGCTATCATACCCATCAGTAACTTCCACATGAGAGGCAGACAGGTAATTGGTCTAAAGTTTGATGCCACTGTTCCTTTATTCGTATCTTTCATGATCAGTGTTGTTCTGCCCGATGTCATCCATTTTGGCACTGACCTTCTTCCTTGTACACAGTTATCTAGTTGATCCTTTATTCGGCCATGAAGGCTGTTAAAATTCTTCAACCAGTACCCTTGCACTCCATCAAGACCAGGTGCCTTCCAGTTTGGGATTTTCCTAAGTTGTCTCAGAAGCATTTCTGTGTTAACTGTCAACTCGCTTTGCCTCTCCACTTCATTTAACTCTTTTTTCAGATCATCCAGCCATTTTACATCCTTATTGTGATCTACTTCCTTTTCCCAAATTCCTCTCCAAAACTCTCTACACTCTACGGCTTCTGGTACACCTTCATTGCATCTTACCACGCCGTCAATTTTCTCATACAACATCTTTTGTTTTGACTGAAATAATCTATTTTGAACAAACTGATTATGCCTTTCGTTGTATCTTTTAATTATTTGCAGACACTGCGATAATTCGTTGTTTCAACTCCTCTGCTACCACCGTAATGCCCCTTTTTGAGATGTTGTACTTCTTCTCCAGCCTTGTTGCTTGTTGTTGATTTTTCAATTTTTCTTGTTTAACCCTGTCAATTCTACTGAGGTCTTTTCTCAATGACACTACTTGATCACATAATCTTTTCTTCCACCATGACTCTTTTTGCTTCTTCTCCTTTCGCTTAACTCCCAGTTTCTCTTGTACAACAACTGCAGCTGCTAGAATTAATCTATTTGTCTCAGTTATATCGTCTGTATGGATATATTGTAATGCGCTATTAACCTTCTTCACTTTCTCTTTTAGGCTGTTGCTGTTTACATTTCTCAAATTCATTGGCATTAATTCTTCGGTTCCATTGTGTTTGCTCATCACATCCTGAAGTATTTTTCGTGACTCTTCGTCGATTTCCACTGATATTTCTAAGCTTCTTCTTTCATTCTGACTCCCAGATTGTAGGCTGTTACTCTAGCTAGGAAGGAAGTCTCTTTCTATTTCTATTTCTCTTTCAAACTCCATGTCATTACATCTAGATTTAATTTCTTCAAGTTCTAATTCAGATAACCATTGATTTGTCTTGATAGCCCTCGCTTGATCTGCCAGTCTTTGTTCTGTAGCCTCAAATACACCAACATTCAACCATGTTTGTAGCATTCTTTTCCTGTACCCCATTTTCCTTGGGTCACTTTTGTAATAACAATGCATGACAAGCCTATTTACTTCTCTGTTCCATATTTGTCTAGCAATAGCTTGATGACGACCGGATGCTGTCTGCTGTCCCACAGCATTCCAGCCGGGCACGACCCCTTCACCATTTTTGGCTCCAGTACCGTTTATGCCGTTATTTTCTTCTGTTTCTGAATTCATTTTCATCAAATAATTGAGAAGTTGATTTCAAGTGCAACAAACACCAGTATTTTTTTTCGTGACACCATCACTAGGGAGGTTGCCGACCAAAGCTAAAGAGCCCTCCCTACCCATGAGACAGACGTAACCCCGCCCTACACCAACCCGGAGCTTCAATGGTCTCGGGGTAGGCTAACAGGTGCTACACCTTGCCCAAGGGTGACCTGGAGGTAGTTGTGGCAAAGGGTAACCTCATTCTCCCACGTCGAAACTCCACAACCGGATGCAGTTTAATGTCAGTACCCAGGACATTTATCATATTATTATTATTATTATCTTAGTTTGTAGCATTTGCACAGGCTGTTCTTAATGCCGCTTTGTTCCTCTTGGGCTAGCCACAACTAGCAGCCAAAGGCCAAGAGGTTTCCTTCTCCTTACATTTCTAAAACTTTTCTAAGAATCCTAGCTGTTCCTAATAAGGCTGTCTTTTGTATTATACCAATGTCTAACTCAATTTTTTTCATGTCAGTCCATCTCTTGAAATTTTTGCTTACACACCC
>RDPX01000057.1:2429533-2554106 GCA_003991215.1 Morbakka virulenta
GTATGTATGTATGTATGTATGTATTGTGGACCAATGGAGGGGGAGGGATTGGTATGGGGACCAGTGGGTATGGGGACCAGTTGGGTGGGGAACGGTAACCACCGAACCGTATGTATGTATGTATGTATGTATGTATGTATGTATGTATGTATGTATGTATGTATGTATGTATATGTGTGTATATATGTGTGTGTTTGTTTTATTTTCTGTATTTCTTTTTGTCGCTGTGTGTTTTTGTCACCGTATTTGTGTCCTTTTTTGTGTATCTTTGTGTGTGTGTGTGTGTGTGTGTGTATATATATATATACACACACACACAAAGATACTCTCTCTCCTGCTTTTTACGCTATATTATACTACCACTGCTTGTTCATTGTTGTAGGTCATGGAAAACCGTACTACGCTTGAATTAAAGACAGAGAAAATGAAGCAGACATTTAACAAGTAACATACATTAATGACCAGTCTGGTCGTCATACAATACGGTAATACTACGAATATCAGGCCCAAAGCACGAGCTTTCAGAATTTGCGCCCCCTCGCCCAGATCGTTTTATAAATGCTTATACAAGTGAAAAACAGACCCTGATTCATGCGTGAATCTAAATGCCTGATGATTGATTGCACAGTTGCATGTGAAAGTAGCTTTCCCTACCACCAAAACTTGAATTGAAAGACTCATAAAAGGTAGTATGATTCATAGGTTGCATGTGGTTCTCAAAAATCTCTATAGCATTAAGATCTAAATTTAGCCTAAAAAGAAAGTTGTTTGATAACTATTAGCTAGTTTTTTATTCAAATCCACACCCTTGAAATGCAACTGAAAAAAGGCTGGCTGTAGCCGTTGTTGAGAATATAGCAGAATTTTTGACATTTGCCATTGATTAGGGATAATTTCTTGTTATAAATTAGCTATATTGTTTGAAAACCGCAATGGTTTCCATATGTCAACAGAAAATGTTGGGTTATGTTTGTACGAACCGATTAAATCTACGGTTATTTACCGTTATACATCAAAAAGTAAGATTAAGGTGAAACCACAATATCAATGCTAATAAACGAATTCACCGTGCGTTGTTTTGGCGAACCGCAGACTTGGTCTTAACAAGAGTAAGTCTGGTTTTTAAAGATTTTCCAATAAATTTTATTACACCTCCATAATACCCGTAGCGTGGGCAATATATTAGTTCAGTCATTAGAGGAAGATTTTGATTCAAGAACAATGTTTTGAATATATATATATCTTAACAAAAATAGTGTAATGTGCTTTAACAACTTGGGTAAAACGGACAACGTTTACTATGAGCTTAAAGAGACGGATGATATAAATGTATAGTAATTATAAATGGTCACAGCACTAGCCTTCAAAATTTTTTGACATTCGGCTTTGCCGTGTAGGTTAGCTATTGATCACAATATTTGTCATCGAGCACTTTTTACCACCTGCCTCATCCAAACCCTTAGACACAACACGCAACTACATGATACTCAATTAGCATATGTTTTTAAGTTTTTGCCCCTTTTGATAAACATCAAGTAAAAAACGTTTTGAACTGATTTTGCCCGTGGTATACTGTCGAAGTCAATTTTTTTAGCAACACCCATATTTTGTAAATTCAAAAAGCTACAGTACACTGAGCTTACCGAGCGTTTACGTCTGGGGTTCATGGCAATAAAGGTAGATATTAGTTGAAGGATGATTTTTTCATGTTTTTTTCCAATTAACGTTTACTGAAAATCATTTATGTGAAGATAATCTTATCAGATGCTTTATACCCATATTTCTCCTTGTTAATTTTACCTTTAGTTCATCGATTTCATTTCTGAGCTCTCAGTTTTTCCTTTAATACAATACTATTATTTTCTAATAGTATTGTGCATTTTTACCAATGTATTATTTTCAGTGCCATTGAAAAAGTGACTAAAAAGTGACTAAAAGAATTAAGTAGACATTACATTACACCATGACAAGGCAAGATGACAAAAGAGAAATAAGAAACTGTGGGGTGATAAATGGCGAGGCCATAGTAAATCAGCACCGTTTGCTAGTAGTGGATTTGGGATGGAGGAGAGGTGCAAGAGCTAAGAGCATCAAGCGGTCCAAAATTAAAGTTTGGAAACTTAACGAAGAAAAAGCACGCTATAAGGAGATGGTACTAGAGAAGAGACAGGATGCACACCGGGATGTTGATGGCACATGGAGTGCAATGAAAGAGGCGATGATGGAAGCAGTTGAAATTGNTTTTACCAATGTATTATTTTCAGTGCCATTGAAAAAGTGACTAAAAAGTGACTAAAAGAATTAAGTAGACATTACATTACACCATGACAAGGCAAGATGACAAAAGAGAAATAAGAAACTGTGGGGTGATAAATGGCGAGGCCATAGTAAATCAGCACCGTTTGCTAGTAGTGGATTTGGGATGGAGGAGAGGTGCAAGAGCTAAGAGCATCAAGCGGTCCAAAATTAAAGTTTGGAAACTTAACGAAGAAAAAGCACGCTATAAGGAGATGGTACTAGAAAAGAGACAGGATGCACACCGGGATGTTGATGGCACATGGAGTGTAATGAAAGAGGCGATAATGGAAGCAGTTGAAATTGTATGTGGAAGAACCAAGGGAGGAGAAAAGGTCAAAAGAGATACATGGTGGTCGAATGGAACTTCCTGCTAAAACAAAGTCAGACGAGAAAAGCAATTACACTTTGCCAGTTTTATGTAAAAACGTTAAGTTTGTTTTACTATTTCATATTCGCTAAAAAAATGAACAACAGCTGATATTGACAGTTCACCTAAACAGCATATAGTTAAGCATTGCAAAGAGAGTTGACAAAGGTGTGTGTACTTAAGTATAAAACTCAATAACACAGTCGGTATCATTGTGGTCTATCATATATTGTACCTATTTAAATAGCCTTCCATTTTTGAAGAAGGCCCCTTCACTAATAATTGTGCAATTGTTATTCAAAATTAGAAATAAGGTTTAGATTTTCATGGCACTACAACATTCTCTGGCTTATTAATAAATTTGTAATTGACAGGAACAAAAATACGGTATTTGACGTTTTGTTTACCGTAACTCATACCAAAATGTTGGTCCTTGTTTGGGTTTTTTTGTGCTTATGTGATTGGAAAGACCTTCAAGCATGATTTTGAAAATACAGGATTTATATGTTTGCAAATAAAAAGACAAAAGCTTTTTTTACAATTGGATCCAGCAGCCTTGTGAATCTTTTGATTTTACATTTGAATTTGAATTTTTACTTTAATAAAAGCCTAAGCCCAGACGCGGTTTAACCCGTTAATTAGTACGGCAGTACGTGATTGGTAATACTGAACACCTTCAATTATTAAATAGTTTTTGCTTTAAATGTAGAACATTAATTTTGAAATTGTAGTTATCTAAACATATACAGGTTACATTTTACTCCAACACTTACCTAATTACGTAAAACAACTAGATTTCACGTGTAATCTAACAAGGAGTTAAGAAATTGTATGTATCTTTACATCTTGTGGCATTTTGTGTTGGATTTTCAGCATATTTTGTAAAGAAATATTAAATGAAGATAATTTTCATTGCCAGAATCAGTACGTAGAACGTAAAAAATATTATTTTACCGATCTGTTAGCGGACAACATATAAAAATTTTTAATCTTTTTGCCATTGAGCTCATGCACACCGTAGCTATTTGAATTTTCTGGTGGTATTAAGTCGAGTTTATTTTCATTCATAGTATATACCAGAGTAAGAATTTACCTCGTGCCACTGCCCCACCGAAGAACTTCCCCCCCTCCCCTTTCTAGTAGCTGCATGGTAATTAATCAACATTTGTATCAGACGTTGCAGCTATTTTTCAGTAACTATGGACAGGAAAACAATTTAATGTTTCCATCAGTCAATATTTGCTTCGAATATTAACCCTTTTGGCGGGCCTATATTGGAAGACATCACTTTTTTTCTTGTCTATTATACTTAACTTATTTTTTACTGTCTAATTGTTCGCAGATAGAGGTTTCATTGGGCTTTACCATTTATTTCTGTCTGAGTACCGAAAGAATCTGTACAGGATTCCTTTTATGTCATGTAATCCACTTTAATTTTTGAAATGTATTTTGCCACTACTATTAGGGTTTATGTAGAATAGTGTATAGATATTTTATTGTTGGGTTGTTGTTGTTGTTTTTAACTGAAGGCTTGTATCAGTTGGTATGATGACTTTACCTCAGGCAATGACTGGTGTCTGAAGACGAGGTTTATGCTGTTAAATTGAGTTATCACTACTTAACATCTGCAATAGCATCTGCGGCTCCACGATAGGCTTTTTAAGGGTAACATGGTTGCACTTAATTATTGTTATCAACCATTTTTTTGCCTCCCTGCCTTTGTCAGAAATGCTTAGATTTTCGTAGTTGTTTTCTTGTAAAAGACTTTGTTTTGAAGGCGCTTTTTTATCGCTGCACAAGAAGCACAGGAATTCCATGGAGTGAAGGTGGTCGAAATGGATTTTTGGGAGGCTGTTTAATATTTTAAGGATTTTTTTCTAAATGTAAAAAAATTGAGACTAGAACTCTCTCTCTCACTTTCTCTTAATATATCTAGATCTAGAGAGAGAGCGAGAGAGGGGGGGTGGAGAGAGAGAGAGAGAGAGAGAGAGAGAGAGAGAGAGGGGAGAGGGAGAGAGAAAGAGAGACAGACAGACAGACAGACAGACAGAGGGGTGGGGGGGGGGGGGGGAAGAGATACAATTAGTCTAAGGTAATTGCAATTACATTTATTTTACCAGGGTGCAGTTGGAAAAGTAAAATATAAACTTTGTGCATAAATTCAGAAACTTCTATGCGCTGGTGTATGACACAAATTACTTTCGATTATGTCTCCATAGTTTCCAGATGGCTTTTGTGTAGTGGTAATAAAAGTATCATTCGTCATCAGCAAATCATGAAATACCATTGTGGACTGGCAATACTGTATGATATTTGTATCACCCGTGTCTAGTACTTGTCGATGTTGACTTTGTTTTTACATTTTTAATTACTCGTAGGCTTTTAAATTCCTGCATCCGTCAGTATCTTAAGTAACTTTGACGAAGTAATATTGGTGACCGAAATATTGCAACGTTGGAAGTGGTACCCAACAACAAGCAAGAAAAAGCACATTACTAAAGCGGTTGTTATTAAAAGACAACAATTCAATTCCTTCCTCACTCCTAGCCTTAAAGCTGCTTCTTCTTCTTAAAGCTAACAATACATAAAAGGTTTGGTTTACTTTAGCGAGGAACCTGGTATTACTCTGTTTGATGACAGCAACATCATACAGGCCCCCGAAAAACCATGCTGAATTTTACTGCAACGGATTTTATTATTATTATTATTATTATTATTATTATTATTATTATTTATTGTTATTATTTATTATTATTCATTTCAATATCTAATTAAATACTTAAATTAGTCATTTGCGTCGTCTTGTATAAGGCCAGAAATGAGCCTACGAACATTATTTTCGCAGTCCATTAACACCACCCTTTGTATTATGCTTGCAGTTTTGTTCACATGCTCATGATTTTCAAACACCTTTTTAAGAAGAATCCTCAACTCTTTCATTCCACCTCCCAGTGCATCGATTATCACTGTAATAATGTAACCAGGGAGCTTTTCTCTTGTTCAGAACGCCAGCAGGTCTACATTTGGTTGTTTTTACCATTCTCTTCGCATTAGTTGCTGTTGCTGCGGCACGCCATATCGCATATCAATATACTTCTTTCCTTTCATTTCAAGAAACAAGCCCGTCTCGAGTACGTCGTCTTGCGCAGGTGCAACTCAAAAGTCCCACACCAGCTTTGCCCTGTAACTTTCAAGAGTACTTCCTCTGACCGACCCATCGCTGTTCATACTAAACAACGTCGTGGCCAATTAAATTATACTCCTCCATGCTACTGCTAGAATCATCAGCGCCAATATTTGTCTGGATAATTATTTACTATAGGTTAGCTTCTGATATCCAGCTACTAGGTGTCCCACTGTTTCACTTAGTTTAAAATATACTCAACAGCTCCCGCCCTCCACTAGTGCTCTTATTTGTATCCAAGATCTAGTCTCAACCACCTGCCCAAACATCGTCACTATAGCCGCTGTGTTTCTCGGATTGAGGCTCTGAGATGCCTGTTCTTGGTCTTTATGGGCTCTGCTTTGGTATTCTTTTAGTTAATAACATATTATTATTATTATTATTATTATTATTANTCGCTGTTCATACCAAACAACGTCGTGGCCAATTAAATTATACTCCTCCATGCTACTGCTAGAATCATCAGCGCCAATATTTGTCTGGATAATTATTTACTATAGGCTAGCTTCTGATATCCAGCTACTAGGTGTCCCACTGTTTCACATTGTTTAAAATATACTCAACAGCTCCCGCCCTCCACTAGTGCTCTTATTTGTATCCAAGATCTAGTCTCAACCACCTGCCCAAACATCGTCACTATAGCCGCTGTGTTTCTCGGATTGAGGCTCTGAGATGCCTGTTCTTGGTCTTTATGGGCTCTGCTTTGGTGTTCTTTTAGTTAATAACATTATTATTATTATTATTATTATTATTATTATTATTATTATTATTATATTTAGTAATCCTCAAGAACAAGTGCTTACCTTGTGTTTCCTGGAGAAAAATATTTGCCAAGAGAGGTTATTCGAATAGCCAACTTTTTTTTGATAATTTTGCCCTATCTGTCGAAATGTAATGTGATAGAAATTCACAGTTAAGGTTCATTTTGCATTTTGTGTAGCTTGGGAATGAAATATGATTAGGGGAATAACAGTGAGGGCTGTGAAGATTCTGGCTTTTATTTGGCTTGCTGGACTTTTGTTGGGCGAAAGCGAGGATTTTTTTGGTGGTCCTAGTATTTATTTGTGGGATTTTTTACTTTACACTCTAACGTACCAGCAAATCTGTATTTTACCCCAGTTTTATTTGTCTTCTGTTGTACTTGCCAGATCTCTTTTTTACTCCAGGGAACTATGTACCTAGAATTTTGTATACCAGTTCGTTATAATGTACCTGTATCTTTTTCTACTTTGCGTACATGGCTGTCGTGAAGGATTTTTTTACTGTGCCTTACAGTACACCTGGCAATTTTCTTTCCACGGTTGTGTAATCATGCACATTTATATCCCTATATCCTTGTATTTATGTCAGATGTTTATGACATTATTTTTAGGCAGATTTAAAGTACAGCCGCTATCCCATACAAGCTTCAAAACTAGGCAAGGGATTTAGTGGTATTTTTGTCTTTAGGCTAAGTAAACAGCTGAATTCTTTTTTTTTTAAATTAGTCAGAGCAACAATTTTCCCAGCGTATTAGGTTTTAAGGATTATTATAAGAGACAAGTTGTTTTTCTTGTCGATTGTGTTACTTTTGACCATATTCCACTGTTAATAGGACGTTGCAAATACTCTTGGCCAGCAACAAATTACACTCCCTAATAAATCTCCCTGAGAACATATTTATTTGCCATCACGAAGAGTCTATTCTTCGTCAACCCTAAATGAAAAATTCTGCATGCCGAGTTTTGTCATGTATTTTTACGTTTGGGCCAGATGTGTTTTCCCTGAGACAGTTCTATCCCTATGAATGGCCAATGATTTCGTGATGGTGACTTTTCATTAAATGGCCACATTGTATTCAGCGGAACGAGTGGCAATGTTGGCGTGTTTGCTTAATAAACATGCCTAGTGATCGTTGAACACATGTCATTAGCTATCCCGTACTTAAGTGTAGTTAGACGTTTTATATAATAATGTAAATTTATATTGAGATAAAGATGGAATTTATTGAGTTACCTCCGTTTTTTCTTTGTGTTATTTTTCTAAACACTAAAACTAATCATTTGCACAAACTGCCACTATTCGTGTGTGACCAGTAGTTCTTGCCAGAGTGATCGCTTCAAATTGTATTCAGTCGGTTTCCATCCTTATTTTAATCATATTGAAGCATTTGTCTAAGCGCGACCAACTACCGTCGTTTTCGCTACTAAATGATGACTTCAGTTACCCCAAACCACCGCTTTTTATTTAGGTTACTGTTGTATTTAAAGTAATATCTTTCTGCAGTAGTTTTTACTTCTGAACATCAGCATACACAATTACAAGCATGTATTTATCTTTTGTCACAATGTTGCAAAGGAAACCATGTTGTCTTTACCTTGAACGCACCATTTTACAGGGACGACAGTGGATTGAGTATGAAATTATAAGTGCCAGAAAAAATTCAGGTGAGTTATTAGGGGGAATTTTAGGCTCAAGTTGTGGGACAAGAATAAGTTACAAATGCATGTCAGCAATTTGAATAAAATAACGAGCTGTAAATGAGGCCCTGTTTATATTTTCACTATTTTACGGTTTGCTGGGTATTGACGATTGCAGAGGTGTATCACAACCAGACTTCAACTTGGAAGGGAGGGGTATAAAAAGTTGTCTCAAATTCGTTACGACCAGTTTTGTGAACACAATTTTTAGTTACTTATAATTCAATATCCACCGTCAATAATTATTTATATACACAACAGAATTTGCACCTTTAAAAAAAATGATGCAGGAATATTGAACTGATGGTCAAAAGAAAAAAAGTGTCTTCAAGAGCAGGTAGGTACGATTTTGGAAGAACATTTCCTGATTTATGGAAGGACGCAAATGTCGCGTGGATGTGTACTCTGAGGATTGTGTTATGGACTCAAAAACAGATATAATCTATTTGATAAACAAAACTTGTAGAATATTCTGGCGCCTCACAATGTAAAGTGTGTTAATCAGTTACCAGTTTAAGAGGTTGTTGAGAGGATCAATTAGAATGTTTGAAGAACAATTTTTTTGTGAGAATCTCACATTTTAGGAGAAATCTTTGTACTAACAACCAAGATTAGGAGTTATTTCTCCAACATATTGGCCCATCGAGGTACAGTTTAATCGTCGAATTTAAATAGCAATAGATTTTCGCCGCTGTTTTTGCCATGATGAAGTGTTCGCAAAATCATCATTGTGTCTACCGCTGACCGGACAGGCTCAAAATGACACGAAAGTTTAATTTAGCAGGTTTTAAAATTTTCAATTTATTCTGCACGTGAAACAAGCAGAAGAGTTAACATAAACTGCTGAGACGATGACTGAAGGAATTTTCGGGGTTTCGACGGTTTCAAGAGTTTGGGGAGGTTTACAAAGCGCAGTACATGAAAACTATGGCCTAGTAAACGAAGTTCAAATGTACGAGAGCCTGCCAAAATAGTGATCGCCGGGATGCCGATGACTGATGTCGACTACGATATTGTAGTTGAATTGTTGAAGAAAGGATTTGGAAATCTAGAAGTCATTCAATGTGCACACAACCACTTGATACACTTGGCCCAAGTGTTCTACGAAAAAAACTATAGCTGTCTTTGTACGCTTCACGACAATCGAGACACATTTTCGTGACCTCTGGACGGAGGGATTTGATCAGTTGATGTATTGGAGCATCATGGTGCCATTCCTTATGGGAAAAAGAGCAGAAGCTATCAGAATCAATACGTTACGAGCAAGTCAGGCCAGCCATTTTCATGGGCCTTGGATGACTTACTTTTTGTCGTAGAGAAGAAACGAGATCCGAGGGAGCCAGTTACCCAACACATATACCTTAAATGCTAACGCAACGTCATGGTTGAAAAAGATACAGACAGAGAGAGACAGTCATTTGCTCGGTGACAAGTTGGGTTTGCGTCCCGTAAAGGATAAAGATTAGGAATTCAGGCTTTTGGTATTACAAAGGCTGAGGTGAAACAGAGATGTTGAAGTTAACTTGCTGCGTGGAAATAAGAAAATAACCGTGCATTGTTGTATTGTTGAAGATGTGTGCACCCTGAATTAGTTAGGAAAGCTTGTCCTCACTTGCGTGAAATTTGGTTCTCAGACGTTTGTGGGAATCGAAAAGTTCTGGAGGTCAACATCCTGGTAGGTTAAGATGCTTACTGGAACTTCAAGGAGAATGAAGTCAAACGAGGGGAACTTAACCAGCCAGTCATTGTTAAAACTGTTCTGATTAGGTGTTATCAGGACCTTTACAAAGGAAGACTGAATTTAATTGACCATGCCAGTGTTATCCACATGCCTTTTCCTGCACTCTTTTCGAAAGTTGAAAATCAGAGGATTGATGAAAATGCGAAGAAATTGTGGGAAACAATTGGCATCGAAATTCAAATGATGTTCATGAAAATGTTTTCAATTTATTTTTCACGGGAAAGAGATATTGCTTGGGCCTCCCTCTGGAAAAAGAAGACACCTCGCCGGCCTTACCTTTTAAGTGCAGTCTTTGTAGGAGACTCCGGAAATAATCCCTCTCGCTTGATAAATATGATAGCGTTAATGAACAGATGAAATCAGGAGTGATTCCACAAGTTAAAGAGATGGAACCTGTAGAGAGAACTTATTTTCTTCCCGTTATAGCTCTGGAAAGAGAGGAGACAGAAACAGCTAATGTGAGAAGTGATTACAACGCATCTTGTAAAGATAGGAAGAATAGAACCTTCCTGAATGCTTTTATGCATGCAGCTTCTCCATTGACATCTCTTATCTGTGAGGTATTGTCTTATTTTACGGATCACATGTTGGGTTCAATCATTAACATTGAAAAGGCTTTTGGACTGCTGATGCCCATCCTCCAGATGGAGATTCTTAGATTGTTGTAGTTGTAAATCTCACAATTTAAATGTTATTGGTTTGGGTTTTTTAAACTTGTCTTATTTGGTCTAAATTCATCAACGTAAAAATGTTGCTAATTTGAGAAATCACATCAAAACATATGAAGACGTTGGTTCTCAATTTCTGCCCAAATGTCTTGAATGTTTTATGTGTGATGATATTATTTCATTTTCAAGTGTCATTGAAGAAGCTTTTGGCCTCTACAGGGATGCAAAGGGCAGAATATTGGAAGGGGAACCATGTTACTCACCTTCAATTGCTGCAATACTAGAGTTAAGTGACAGACGCTACAGCGTTCAGCAATCCCAGGACTGTTTTTGTACTGTTTTTGTTCTGTTTTTGTACTACCTCTTTTTGTCAAAAAAAGGAAGGATGAGTTCAAAAAAGCTGTGTGTTTTTGTTGTTGTTGTGCGATAGGAGCTTCAAAGTTAGAATTAGTGCACGATACACAGCAGGTGTTTTTTAATTGTTTCAGAAGGATTTGTACTAGGTGACGTACACCAGACGCTATCAATTATGATAATGCTAAGACAAGGCGACGGCCACACAACTTTGTGTGAATACTGGGTTGGCATTCCAAGGCCAATGGGATGTTCACATGATGGCGGACTACTGTTGGTCAATAAAGCGAGACTGTCCAAGTGTCAAACATGCAAGACAAAGTCGAAAAAGAAGCTTCCTAATATAAAGTGACATTATTTTCCCTATTTCTATATGCTTTATATACGCTAGTATGCATACAGCTCGTTTTAAAAAAAATATATTTGCATATACTTGTATGTTAATAGTGTGAATTTCCTTAATTTTCACTGTTAAAGTCCATTTTCACATCTGAATATGGCTTCATTAAATCTATCAACAGCCAATAAATTATTGTTTCAGGACAGCTACAAGTAAATACAACCCTTTTGTGGATATTAATCGAATAAATCAAGGCTATATATTTGTTTGTTTGATTTATGTGAAGTATTAAAATATTTTTTATACTTATATGGTGCATATATGCACCATATAAGTATATATATTTTGCAAAATATCCACCATATAACTGCCATATGAAAAAACTGAGACCCGTTAGGGGAAAAATAATGACATTTTCGAAATCGGAGTGTAAAGATTACCCAGGATCAGTTGTCAACTAATGATTACAAAAATTTTGTTTCTCAGTGTAATATTTGAACAGGTGCATTATATCAGTTTATATAACTGTTTTTCATATAAGTCTTTTAATTCAATGTACTTTTTGCTGTTATATGATGTTTTTATGCATTCATTTACATGCTAATACGACTTAGAAACTGGTATTCTCTATTCGGTCCACAACTAGCAAGCTCTGTACGAATTAGCAAAATTCGAATTTATTCCTCCAACATGTACAGAGACATTGGTGACCTAATATGGAGTAGACCAATGGAAAAAATATAAGGCTATCAAAGAAAAGCAAGACAAAAGCAAATTGGGAACTTGCAGTCTTAGATGTATCCGGATGTATAATCAAAGATTCTGTAGCTGTAGGATATACAGTTCTTTTACAGGGCTATGAGACAGGGCATATTCGGGAAAAGACATGATTAATGTAGATGACATTTTTTACATATTGACAGATTTTAAAAATCTCACACTAGCTATTTGATACTTTAAGACGTACGTCAGTAATTTATGCTAGTTAATTAGATGATGGTAGTGTATAAGTCATAATTAGAGGTAATTTCCTATCTACGACATTCAGTTTCCATTTAAGATTGATAATATTTATTTGTAACTTAATCTAATGTTGATCCTTATGGTAGATAAATGGCATACTATTTAATGTTCTCGAGAAGTGGAGTTGCTTTATGATTACTTACAAAATTCTTTCTTGAAATAAAAAACTTATTATATAAAAAGTAGGACAGGCAAAGATCAGGTCTCTGACGTTCTTATAACATAAAACCCTGATAAAAGGTGCTCTAATATAGAAACTGGAACTAAAATTGAAGTTTCCTAACACAGCCTCGGGTCTTTTGCAGTTCGGTATCAACTTTCTCCCTAATTTCGTTTGGCAGATCATTATGAGGGGATATATCCAGTTTCTTACAAGTAGCTTCTTCGAACGTTCGACGAGCATTTCTAGCTTTCACAATTTTCCCACCGTCTGTGACATAAGCTCGTGGTCCGACAAACCAGACACGACGAGTGAGTTCCTGTTCGACTTTCTAAATTTTCTTGCTCTGCTTTTTATAAGCCCCAGTAGTTTACAGAGACAAGTTAGTGTTTTCTTGACTCCTTTAACACTGACTTCAAAGACTTTTCTCTGATTTTCGTGCACCATGACCTCTCATGAGATACTTTCAGTTTCTTTTTCAAACTCCAATTAATCCAGTGACATATTTCCTTTTCCTTTTAGTTTTCTTGGTTACTTGGCTTACAGAACTTACTTGGGCAGTGGCTTGGGCCGGGCCTGGGGCCTCGCTCTAGAATGGAGAAGTAAGGCGACTCCTTCCCTCCACTAGCCTGGGTGTTCACAGTTGGGCCTGTGATATTACACCCTTAGCCCCCCGTGTCAGGGAAAGACATCGGCAATCTTGATTGTCAACTCGGCATCATTTTTGGCACCGGCAGTTGTGTTTGTCAACTCGGCATCGCTTCTGGCACCTGGCAGTTTTATCAATCAACTCGGTTGTAACTCTGGCACCACGCAACAGGATCTATCCTTCGTAGCTGTCCTAGCTTCGCTTTGCCGCTGCACCAACAAGGGATCCTGCCAAGGGACATTGTTCTCACCCCAAACAATGTCGTCATTCATTGGGGTAGCCTTATAGTATAATGAAATGATGATAGATTTGAATGATGTTGATAATGTTACCGCATCAGGGGAAACTGATGCACCACAATCGTCGGTAGTGGTGGAAAACATACAAAACCCGACAAATCGTTACGAAAACTTATCGCTTGCTTCTTGGAATGTTAGAACAACTAATGACAGTGTTGATTCAGTCCGTCCAGAACGCGCAACAGCAATAATCTCGCGTGAATTACAAAATGCTCGCATCGATATATGTGCCATTAGCGAAGTTAGGAGAGAGGGTACTGGTAATCTGATTGAAAAGGAGTTTACTTTCTACTGGAGTGGAGGAGATAAAAAGGAGGCTGGAGTCGGTTTTGCAGTCTCAAACGTACTCTCCAATATTCATCTTGACATCTCGAACATTTCTGACAGACTTATGACTCTCAGAATTAAACTGAAATCTGGAAACCATTTGAAACTTGTAAGCGCCTACGCTCCAACAATGCAACGATCTCAAGAGGAAAAGGAACTGTTCTACAGCCAACTTATGAACGCAATCAAAACCAACAGTGACGACCATCTTATCATCCTCGGTGACTTTAACGCTCGTGTTGGTTGCGATTGGACGCTATGGCCCAAAGTACTAGGAAAGCATGGTGTTGGTAGGATGAACTCGAACGGTCTGATGCTCCTCGACTTTTGCACTGAGAACGATCTTTCAGTCATGGGTTCAATGTTTCAGATGAAAAACTCGCTCAAAACCACTTGGAAACATCCTAGATCGAAACACTGGCACCAGCTTGACCATGTCCTTGCAAACCACCTTGCTCGCCAATGCATTGATGTAGTCAAAGTCAATCTATCTGCAGACTGTTTTACAGATCACAGACTACTCGTTTGCAAATGTTCTTTCTCCCTAAAACGCAAAAAGAAAGGGAAAAAACCACCTACTAGACCATCAATCAAAGTAACACCGGAAATCATTGATCGACTTCACAGCTATTTCGACCAACATTTGACTAGACTTTCTCAAGAATGGGATGATCTCAAAGAGTGTCTTCAAAACGCAGCTACCTTTGCTTTTGGAAAGAAACGAAAGCAACAAAACGACTGGTTCGATGAGAATGATGCCGAAATCTATGCTCTCATTAAGGATCGACGTCAAAACAAGAAAGAAATACAACGTCAGGTTCGACAAATAAAGAACGATTGGTTTATGAATAAAGCTCTTCAAGCTGAGATTTTCTACAATCAAAATAACCTGAGAGAATTCTACTCAATACTGCGTGAAGTGTATGGTCCAAGGTCGAAAAGCTTGCACCAAATTCGTTCGAAAAACGGTATGCTTTTAACAACTGACAAAGAGATCAACGACCGTTGGATTGAACATTTTTCAGATCTCTTGAATATAGAATCTGATGCAGATATGGAAGTTCTGAATGATATCGATCAAATGCCCGTTGACGAATCACTCGATGGACCGTTCAATGAGGAAGAGTTCGATAAGGCGATTGAGAACATGAAGCCAGGGAAAAGTCCAGGACCAGATGGCATCCTTCCAGAGACTTTAAAGTATGGAGGTAACGCTTTGAAAAACTACCTTCTGACCTTCTTCAACCTATTCTGGATTACAGAACTTCTACCATCAGATCTCGTAAATCCAAATATCACAATACTGTTCAAGAAAGGAGACCGCAGCCAATGTGGGAATTATCGAGGTATCTCGCTTCTAAGTGTTGTTGGAAAGTTTCTTGCTGATATGATTTTGCAGAGACTGACTGTGCTTGCTCGTAAAATCTACCCTGAATCTCAACAAGGATACCGAGAAGGTCGTGGTACCATTGACGGAATATTTACCGTGCGACAAGTCATGGAAAAAAGCAGAGAACAACACCGTAATTTGTACATCGCTTTCATAGACTTTACCAAAGCTTTTGACACCGTAAATCGTCAATTGCTTTTTTCAATCTTGGAAAAGATCGGCTGTCCACCGAAGCTGTTAAAACTGATTAAACTTTTATACACCAACGTCAATGCTCGTTTAATTGTCGATGGTGTCCTCTCAAAGCTTTTTGAATACACTAGCGGCGTGAAGCAGGGCTGTAAACTTGCACCGACTCTGTTTGGAATATACGCAGCTGTTCTACTTCTCGTTGCTTTTAAAGAAATCAAACACAGTCGTTCGATCTTGATAAGGTTCCGAACAGATGGAAAATTTTTCGACTTGAGACGCTTAAAAGCCAGCTCAAAAGTCATGTACGAATTCATTCGAGAGGCTCAATATGCAGACGATATTGCATTGATGAGCGATTCTCCTGAAGGTTTACAAGAACTCCTTGATGCTTACAATGCGGCAGCCAAACGATTTGGACTACGCATCAACGCTGGAAAAACCGAAGTACTATGTATGGGTCCGGAAGTGATCTTCTTTGTCGACGAAATACCCCTGAAAAATGTTGATCGTTTCAAGTATCTTGGTAGCTTTGTTTCAAAAGATTGTAAACTGCAAGTCGAGCTTACTTCTCGTATCCAAGCTACATCAAGTGCGTTTGGTAGGCTTAGACATCGAGTATTCGATAACCACGATCTGACGATCACCACTAAAATCGCAGTATACAAACAATGTTTACTACCGATTCTGTTGTACGGAAGTGAGACGTGGACTCTATATTCATACGAAATTCGACAACTTCGTACCTTCCAGCAACGCCACCTTCGCTCAATTATGCGAATCAAATGGGACGACTACGTAAGCAATGAACAAGTTTTGAATAGAGCTAACATCGATGACATTGAAATTTTAATTGCAAAGAGTCGTTTACGATGGCTTGGCCACGTCGGCCGTATGGATGATGCTAGAGCAGCTAAGATGATATTGTTCGGTGAACTTGAACATGGCTCACGCTCAGTTGGACGACCAAAACTAAGATACAAAGATAACTGTAAACAGCTCTTGAAGAGAATTGATTTACTTGATTGGAATATTGTTGCAAAGAACCGTTCGTTGTGGCGTTCGAAAATTCAGGCTGTTTGTGAAAGCTTGAATGTTCTACGAACTGATAGATATCGAAGAAGAAAAGAAAGAAGAAAAAGATAGAATATATATTTTTAATGTTTTTCTCGAATGAATCTGTTGTTAATTATTTACGCTAGTTTATGCTCGCTTACGAGTAAAGGCTATTATTATTATTATTATTATTATTATTATTATTATGGCTTACAGAATGATTATGGTCAACCTTTATTAAATGACCGCAAATATTTTCACTATCTTGTGGCGGTTTCGCCAGATATCTTTTATTTAAATTACAATTATTGCTTACTTGTGAAGTAACAGTAGAATTTCGATCAAGAAGTGGATTTCTCTTCCAGGATACCTAGAGTACAAAATAAAACATAGATCGTTAGATTTACATTGACTGGGCATTACTTTTTCCTCACAGAGTTATCGAATATGCTTCTTGTATGCATGAGTCAAATAATGGATATAACTCATGAAATATCTCTTCGATGAAGTTAAAACTATTAACATTTTGGTCTTGTCTTCAATTCTGTACGTACTGTGGAAAGTTCCTGGACAGGGAACAAAGTCTTTACGTAACATTTTTTTGACAAGGTCCAATGCTTCATTTTTCAAGAAAATGGTTAGAGTATATCCTGGAGTGGGTTGAGGGGCTCCAATTAAGCTGATGTAATTTGGATAGCTATGTCTTTCTCCATTCAGGATCTGATAGAAACCTGACGAGAAAAACAAATTTCGAAAATTTGCACTGGCGGTTACTGCGTAGGACTCATTAATGAAGAATTATCTCTCAAGGTGAAAAGCGTGTCTATTTTTTGTCTTTGTGATATATAGCTATATTTGATTTCTACATAAGCAATGCAGCAATACACACATTCTTGGACAGAAGAATTACGTTAGCGAATTCGTCAAAAACTGAAGGCGATAGTGTTAGAGAACACTACAATTTACATAGGTATAGAGTGATGTATTATTATCATCGTTATTATCTTTATTATTATTATTGTTATTATTATTAATATTATTATTGCCATCTTCATTTTGTATTTTGCACAAGCTGTTCTTTTTTGCCGAATAATACCTTGGGAGAGCTACAACTAGCAGTCAAGGGCCAAGAGGTTTCTTTCACCTTATACCTCCAATACTCTTCAAACTACCCTGGTTGTTCCCAACAAGGCCGTTTTTTGTACCACCCCAACATCTACTTCTATCTCTAGTTTTTCCATCCATTTATTGAAACTTAAGCACTCCATAGCATCTACCACCACTGGCACAACTGGCACTTTTCTCAACGACCAGAGCCTTACCAATTTCCTCTTTAGGTTCTGGCATTTTTCATTTTTTTCATTTTCTTTGTCATGCACCCTATTATCTCCTGGAACTGCAACATCAGCAATAACGCACGATTTCATCTTTTTCTCTAACAATACCAAATCAGGTCTCCTAGCCTCAATTACGTTGTCGCACTGGATTTTCATGTCCCACAATAATTTCACTTCATCGTTTTCTACTGCACTCTCTGGGCAATGTTTGTACTATGTTTCCTTTCTGTCAAGCCCATACTTTTCACACAACTTCCAATGAATTAGCTTGGCAATATTGTCATGCCTTCTTTTTTACTTCGGCTGGGCTAGTTTTTTAACTCGCATATTAGACATTGTACAGTTTCCCCTTTTTGTCGCACATCTTACACAGGACTTTCACTAGTTCTGTCGATCTTATGCTTAACGATTGTTCTTTTGCAGAGAATATTAGTGCCTCTATTTAGACTTTACCATCACTTTGCACAACTCATTTCGAAGATAATCCCTTATCTATTTCATAATTCATTTCACAGTCGAACTGTCCATACATTCTTTTATCGTGCTATTTTATTTTAACCTTGTTTTGGTTACTCCTTTTAAATTCTTCCTTCCCAACAGGTTTTCAGTCTCGATGATACCAACTTTCTTTACACCTTTTAGAAGCTCTTCTTCTGAATCCCGCACATACAATCCAAAGTTGTTCTCCCCACTTCGCTTACAATCTTCAATGCTAATCAAACCTCTTCCACCATCTCTTCGTTTCACATACAGTCGATCAGCATCACTTTTTGGATGGAAAGCACCGTACACAGTCAAAGTCTTTCGTGTTGTTCTATCGATTTTTTTTCAATTTCTCCACTTTCCACTCATTAATTCCGGCTCCATATCTCAGGAGAGTAAAGGGCCATTTGTTGGTTGCTTTTATCTTATTCTTGCCAAAACGTTTGGATTTCAGCACTAGTTTTAACCCCTTATATTCAGCTATCATGTTTTCCTTCATTTTCTGTTCTTTTATCTTATCCAGTTCAAGGATACCAAGGTACGTATACCCCTTTTCATCTACTTCTCTCATTACTTCTTGATTCTGTAGATGAATTCCTTCAAACCTGACCATTTTCCCTCTCTTCAGAACAACCACTGCACACTTCTTTAAACCGAATTCCATACCGATGTCCCCACTAAATAGGTACACTGTTTTCAGGAGGTTATATATTTGGTTGTCGTTCTTCCCAAAGAGTTTTAGGTCATCCATACAAAGAAATTTTTTAGTTTGTATTCACTCTGACCCCATTTTTAGGATGCCTTTTCTTTCGTATGATTAGGGGGAGTGGGATCATGCACACAACAAAAATCAAGGGAGAAAGGCTATCCTTTTAGGATATGCCTCTATTTATTATTTTTTATTTATATATTAATATATTTTTAATTAATATATATTTTTAATTATATATATATTTTTTATATATTATTTATTATTATTTATTATTTATCTATATTTTTTATTGGAAGCCAAAAGAAGTTTCCATCCCTTCATACTTTCTTCAATAAAACTCCTGATGTGTCCAGCAATACCACATATCTCAAGACACTCTCAGACCCAGGTCTGGGGGACAAAATCATAGACGTTTTTAAATCAATCCACGCCATAGCTAAATTTTTCTTTCTTTTCTTACAATCTTTAAGTATCGCCTTATCAATCAATACTTGGTCTTTAGTCCCTCTGCTTTCTTTTGCACCCTTTTTGCTCCTCTGGGACTAAGTTCTCACTTTCTAGAAATCAGTATACCTCCTCTGATATTATACCAGTCATTTACTTCCACATCAGTGGTAAGCAAGTAATTGGTCTAATATTATCAATTGTATTTCCCTTGGCTGTATCTTTTTGACACAGCACAGTTCCACTATATATCATCCAAGTTTGTATGTCCTTCTATCCTTCCAGCATTTCATTCAACCAAGACGCTATTCTGCCATGCAGCTTATTGCGTCTCTTTATCCAAAAACCTTGATCCCCATCATGTCCCGGTGCTTTCCAATTGGGTATTTTTTTGCATTGGCTATTGATTTTGTTCTTATCAATCAATATATTTCTCTGGTTAACCTTACCAAGCTCTCCTTTTATTTCCTTCAACCAACCAGCTTCCTTATTAACATATTCTTACATGTTATCAACATATTCCATCTTCGTCCTTCAAAATGGTCGAATCTCACATATCCTTTTGAGACCTTTCACGTGCTTTGGTTATTTGGAATACTTTCAGTTGACCTTCTTTGCTCTCCAATTTATTATACAATCCCTTGCAGCTTTCTTCCTTTGCACCAGCCTTCTGGGTCATTCTTTTGCACTGCTTATAATCTTCTAGGGCCACGTCACTCTGGCCATCTTTTAGTTGTCTAAACACTTTCTGCTTGTTCCTAATTACCTCTTTCACCTGATGGTTCAACCACCACGTGTCTCTTCTGGATGGTTTGGATGCTGCTTTTCTCCCACGTACATGCGTGGCCTCTTTAATGACAATCCTTTCCATCCGTTCCCACTCCTGATTTCCATTCTCTTGAACTGCTCGTGGTCTTTTCTTTGCCCTTACTGCTTCTTTAAAAGTCCCAGCTGCTTGTTTATCCTTCAACTTCCAGGTCTTAATCTGCGTTTTTCTTCTTCGCTGGCGTTTTCTTTTCCTTGTCCACCTTACATCCATCAACAGAAACCTGTATTGTGAAACGACATCCTCACCTGGGATTACCTTGCAGTTTATGATCATTGGCCTATATTTCTTCTGGATCAGAAAGTAGTCTATCAGACGTTTGTTGTTTCCACTCTTGTATGTTACGTTATGCTCTTCCCTTTTTTCAAAGAGTGTATTAACAAAAACAAGGTCTAATGCTTCCTCTACGTTCAGGATTCATACACCTTCTTCATTTCGGTCACCAAGGCTTTTTCCTTCATGACAACATCCTCTTGCTCTGTGAAAAATTTATCCTTGTCTTCATCATTACAACCAACTTGAAATCGTAGGCAGATATCACATTGAGAAGCCTGTTCCCCGTTGAAATCTTGACTCTTATCAGTCTGCTATTGGTCCGTTTGACATGAACCACATTTTCCTTTTGTATTTCATTTAGGATAATTCCCCACACCATTTCTCCTTTTCTCAGTTTCATTACATATGATTTTATATCCTCCTAGTTCTTTCGATCTGCCCCATTTCCACTTTGTTTCTTGCACGTACAATATGTCAATCTTCCTTGCTTTTATCACTCCCATTAGTTCTCTTCCTTTTCCCGTCATTAAGCCAACATTCCATTATCAAAACATACCCTAACTTCTTTAACTGTAAGCGGGCTTTTTGTGGTACCACTAGCTTAGTTTTCACTACTCCCGTGGGAATAACATGTGCGTCGCTTACAGGGTACGCTCTAGTCTTATTCTGAATTGACTGTCCGAGATTCATCATTTTTGAATAGCCACGGGGTTTTACACTCGGTTGGTTGGGCCTGGCAGCAACACCTTTTTGAGGAATATATGGACTCCGGCAGTGGCAAGACTATTCCTGGGTTAGACCTAGTACTAGCTCTAGCGTGTGCAACGAGATTGACCGTTGGTGCTTCGTATGTTTCCCTCCACCCATCTCTGCATTCAATGCCCCTACAGCGAGATCTTTGTAAACGGAGAGATAAGTCATCTCCTGTCAGCAACGCAAATGGCATTGCCTACCCTCACCGAGTTTAGCTGCCAGCCGAGGCAGTTTATCAGTGGCCGTTCCCGTGTACGAGCAACTTCTAAGACCAATCGGTAAAAGTTGGGAGTCATTTGGAGACCAGTTGTTCCATCCATCCTACAAGTAGAATGTGGCTCCTGGTTACCACTGGGTGATACTCCGCCTTATCTCCTATTACACCACAGCTTGGTAACATAATCACTGTTCAGTAACATCAAAAATTCCACGTTCTCTCCACTCATGCATTAATCTTTGGCGGTATCCGCAAATTGGATTACCGTTCACATCAGAGGTTTGCTTCTAAAAACATTCCATCACAACTTTGTTCACTTCTTTAGACCACTTTGTTCTGACAGTCGCAGAATGACGACCGGGCCCTGGCTGTCAAACCGGGGGACACCTCATGGGAGAGGGAACTTCACATGAAGCTCCAGGTCCATTCACGCCGTTGTTTTTAACTATTTTGTTTAACATTTCACTCAAAAGAGGTTGTGTTTTAAAGTGCACAACCACCAGTGTTTTTATCGTGACACCATCACTAGAGAAGATGCCAGTGAAAGCTAAATAGTCCCCCCTATCCATGAGGTAAACTAGCCCCCGCCGGATGCCAACCCGGTATTTGTTAGTCTCTGGGAGACCTAACAGCTACTACAACTTGCTCAAGGGTGACCTAGAGGTAGTTGTGGGAAAGGGTAGCCTCATTCTCCCACGTCTAAACTCCACAACTGGATGCAGTTTAAGTTCAATACCACAAACAGTATTGTTATTATTATTATTATTATTATTATTATTATTATTATCATTATTATTATTAAGGTCCTGTGGTGATAAAAGTACCTTAAATCACAAAACTAATTCTTGACTCTGTCTTGTCTCAAAGTACTTCTAACACAACCATGCTACAAAGAGGCCGCCATCAAATGCTCTACCACCTACTACATGATGAGATTATGATGACAGAGATCCACTTTCAAGCCAAAGTTGGCAAGAAAAGTTGCACTAAGAAAGCGACAGGGGCCATAAGGAATGATGAAGATCTAGCAAAAAGAATAACGAATACCCAAATCAAGAACGAGTGACTGATGACCGTATGTGGCGATGGGTGGATTGTTAACAACCTGAAGAGTGAATTTAGATGGGGAATGATGCTGGCAAGGTACATGCCGAAGAACATTAACTTCATTAAAGGTCTTGCCCCGTTAAAAGGCTTTCTCCGACAAGTTTGTCTCCCATGTAGAGAGGACTATTAACACTGGCTGTGCCTGTCGATTCAGGCGCCACTGATTGCTGGCTGTCTCGTTTCCCTGTGATGAAGATGACTGAAATGTAAAACGAGTGGTAAGCATTTGCGGGCAACATTGCCAAAACGCCATTAGTACCAGCATCTACCATGAGAGGCATTCTAAGGGTGCATCGAACTACAAGAGGGAGCACCAGAAACTCCCAGAAGACATACGGTGTGGTAAGCGCCTCTGGGAATGTAATTGGCTGATTAAAGTTTAAACGTACAATGAGAGCAATAGAAAGAGTGAGTGAGAGAGAGAGAGAGAGAGAGAGAGAGAGAGAAAGAGAGAGAAAGAGTGAAAGCGAGAGAGAGAGGGAGAAATGGAGGTGTGACCTCTCAAATCCTATCGGTGGAAGTAGGTAATTGATCGGTAGCGATAGTGACAACTATGGAAGCAGGAATGATCAGAGCGTTAGTGGGTAAATGTTTATGGAAAAGTTCTCTATTATGAGGCAGGTCAGCATGTCATACTTGTTCAACTGCCTTTAAAATATTTAGAACTGTAACCCGACCTTAATTGACGTACCATAAAACTACTGTCAAAAGGTCACGAGTGAGGTGAAATCTTCTAAACCCCTATTAACCCAGCAGGTCGTAAATTATCAAACAATCGCTGCCTTTGTATGAAATGTACCTAACACTGAATTTGGACCTCTACAAAAAAGCTAAATCAAACAAAGGATTGAAATAAAATCTTTTAGACCCTTTTTTACAATGTTCCAAAATTGGATCATTGGGCATCAGTGACTAGTCAACTCAGTCATTTCATATGGAATGCTTTAAAGATGCCTCAGCACAAAAGCACGTCACATTGCGGGCACATACATTTAATAATTTTTACAGTGCTTTGAACGCTCATGATGCCAAACTCGCCTCGGCAGGTGCTCCAAGACAACTTTCCGATTCTCTGCAATGAGAGGGGGTAAAGCTCCACAACGCAAATTTTTAAGGATGATCGACCAGTCAGTGCCCCCACTATATAGCATCTGAAATCCGGTCGTGGTAAAAGTACAGTCAAACTTCTAATAGCGGTCTCCTCCGATTAGCGACCATCTCCCAATAATGGCCACTAATCTTCAGTCCCAAATGCTTTCCCATATCATTGCCTATATGGTGAGCCTCTGAAGGTGGTCGTCTCCCAATAACGTTTAGCTACCACCTGGTTCATTCCTAAATGAAAAAGTTACCAAATTTTCGTCTAAAAACTGCCACACAAAAGGACTAGTTCAAATATTTTTTCTGAAATTGTTGAAATTCGGTCTTAAAATTAACAAACAGTTGCATAAGAACGCGCACTATTTATTCTGATAGAAACAGGAAAAATAAAAATGACGCCAAACGACATAAACAAATATTTTCATATCAATTTACGGATAAAAATGTTTAACTGTTAGAATGTCACTTTATTCCGCATTTAAAAAGATCTGCTATAAACGACTGTTGCGTTTTTTTCACTCGCATTTCCTCCAAATATGTTGTCATTTTGAACACCGTAATACTAAGTTCTTTCAATTCCACTTCTTCTGCAAACAGGCGTATTTGCTCCATGGCATCAAAAGCCATTTTCACATTAACCAAGCTCGACTTTGGTAGCTCAATATCGTGGCTTTCTTCCTCTTCATTCTTATCTAATTCGTTGTCTGGAACAGACCAGACCAACTCATTTTTGCATTATCTCTCAAATTCCCTCTCCAATTTGTCAGTGTTGTGTCAATACTCAAAACAAAAATTGGTGTGCAGTCGTCTTGAGCCAGGTAACCATCTGCAGTATAACCTGGTTGAATTTCCTAAACCAAAGTTTGAAAGCTTGATTGTTCATCAAGGAATGGATCATCATCGTCAGTCTCCATGATTTCAGCCACAAACCCACATTTTTCAAAGTATCTTAGAACAGCTTTTTGCAAAATCTCATTCTATGCTGCAATAGCCCATTGTATGGCCAAAAATACGTCAACAGATGTGACAATCGAATTTGCAGTTACATGCAACGGATGTACTTGCAGAAAACCCAGTTTCGTCGCAATTAAAAATGTCCTCTAATTCAAATCCAGCCAGAAGTTGCGGTAATCGTTGCCTTCACCTCCCCACCAGTTTATCGCTGACATCACCACTCTCGCCAGCCACTGAAAACTGACCAATGTTGTGCCTTGACTCCCACTTATCAAGCCATTTGAAGCTGCAAACCCCCTCATATTCAGCTGTTTCGCAATCTCTGTCGCCCCTTTTTAAATCATTGGTGATTTGACAGGCACACTTGTTTCTCTTGCCATGCAAAACCATTTCCAAACGCTCTCGTTGATTTTGTCGTAAGTCATTGGTTGCCCACAGTAATTTCTATCTGTGTTTTCATTTGCAGCCCATTGTCTCAAATATTCTACTTTTTTCTTTAAAATGGAGTTTACTACGGTTTTCCCTATTCCAAATCGGGCCGCTATCCCACGGCTTCCGAAAGAATGGTTCTTATCTGCAAACTTGATCAGGTCGTTTTTTTAGTTACACACTTTCGCGGAGGCATGTTGTTTTTGCTTTGTACCAAGCAGGTTGGTATTTCCAAAATTCAACAACAGTTTCGAGATTTTTTGTAGCTTTTGAATGTTGTGTGAACGTCTACCAAAGAGACTCTTTTAAGTCTTTATTTCAAATATATGCTGTTAGAATAGCTTGCCAATTGCCTTTGACAAAAACGTTGGCCATTTTGTGCCTTTGTCAATAAAATGTGGCTATTTGTAATTTGATGCGTTCTATTGCGCTATTGTCTTGATTTGAATTTTGCCAATTGACTTCTTCTAAGCTTTTGTGGGGTGTGGCACCTCTAACAAGCCCATAAAATTTATTTGTCGTCATCGAAGTTTATTTAAATGCATAATGGAGACTTTCGGCTGATAGTCACCGAGTAGGCGATCTAAAAAATCGACGCCGCCAATACTGTCGTTGCAGCTCGCGATCATTTTTCGCTTCTCAGTCATAACAAGTAATTTGTTAGAGAAGCTCCAACGTTGATCATGTGCTTGTCAATTGGCAAGTTTTTTGTGAAGCCTGTCTGTCTTGTCTATCGTGTTTTTGCCCGCAAAATAAAGTAATCTAATTGTTTTCTGAAAGCAGTTCCGTGACATTCTTTAGTAGGGAATGGAATGCAGACATCCTCGTCTTTAAAATACAGGCATTCTCTAGGTAGCTTATGTTTAACCGTTATACGATAGTACGCCAAAGAACACACCAGTCTCCGTTAACCGAAAATATTTATTTCCGAGCTGACTTGCGTACCTTGCCACTTCTGTTTCACCGAGTTGGTAAACATTTGCACTGAAAATTGTTGAAACAGTTTAGTAGGGGTCATGTTAAAACTTTCTGTATCCTCTTTCTTCGAGATGACTTGGAAATGAATATTTGGGTGTGTCATTAGTGTCAATGATTTGGACCCCCTGCGCCATTCCACAACCCCACATTTTGACTTTTTAAAGGAACTATGGTGTCGCCGGATACCAGTTGGTGTTCAGCATCATGATTCCTTGAACGACTATGGAGCTTGACTTCACCAGCCACGTCAGTCATTTGGGTCTGTAGAACTTCCAATGTATCATCTTTACCTGCTTAATCAGTAAACTTGGCTTATTTAATGGACTTCCACTGAAGTGGCTGCCGCCACTTCCGCCTGTCCCGTCTTCACTATCCTCTCTGAAAGCTCGAGCCAGTTATTTCTGTTCTAGACTAGTTGTCTGATTGTTTCTAGATCTTCTAATGTTCGTAGTTTGGGAATTGAGCGTTTGCAGTATGATTGATCACATACTGGAGATATTGTTTTGGTATGCAGCCGATCTAAATCTCTTGCCAGTGTGGTTGAAACGGTTGTACGTTCCTTGTCTCTGAAGTTTCTGTCCTTTGGATTTATCTTTGAGAAATAAAACTGCATGGCCTGATATGCTGGTATGTCTCGATCGCGTCTAAGGATGTAACCAAATAGCCTCCATCTAGCTCTCATGATGGTAATCGAGACAAGGATCTCTTTGTATTTTTTGTATAAGTTACTATTTGATATCCTGGTTGGATAATGGATATTTAATATTTTCCTAAATTTGTCGACGATGGTGTAAATCTAGAGTTTCTTCTTGATGTTTTATGAGAGCCCAAGTTCCGCATAACGGAATGCAATTTATAAGACTCCTATATAAGTTGATTCTTGTACATTGTTTGATCTTGTCATTGGTTATCCAGATAGCATTTAACTTTGAGAGGGCAGCTGGTACCACTGTTTTCCTTTTCTCCACATCTTTGTCATCTCCAATGAGTGCCCCAATTTTCATCCTCTTTATCAGTTTTACGTTCCACATCTGTGTATTCTGTTTTATCAGTGTTCACATTCAATTGATGAGGCTTGAGTTTTTCTTGAATTTCCTTTACATCTCTGTGTTATCTCATACTGATGAAGTCAATGTCGTCTGTATAGGCTACGTTTGTTGGTAGAAATTCATGTTCAGGCTGTAGTCGAACATCACGCAAAGCATTCTTTAGATAAATTATAAAAGGAACAGGACTGAGGCTATCTCCCTGAAGGGTTCCTGTGTTGGCTGTAAAGGAGTGTTGTTGGGAAGCTCTTTCAATTTTCATATTTATCACAGTGTTACTGAGTAGAAACCTTATCATTCTCTGCTTATCTTCTACTGTAAGATCCTTGAGTATGTCTAAGAGTATTTTTCGGTTGATAGTGTCAAAAGCCGCAGACAAATCAATACCTGTGATATGATTTGAAGAACTTCAGTAATACTACATTTGGCTGATAGCCATCTATGTGTACATACGACATCTGCTGTACTTTTATCTTGTTGGAATCCACTCTGGTCAGAAGAAATATATTGCATAATATCAGGTCTTACGCTATTCAGTGATAAGAGTGACAATGCCTTCCTGATGGTATTCAGCAACGTGATAGGTCATAAGTTTTTCACTAGGCGTTTAGGTTTTCCTGGTTTTAGAGGTGTGATCATATCTCCCATGTTAATATTTATGTTCTTATGTGTCTCAAAGATTTTGTTGAAACACTCTGTGGTGGTGTTTGATAATATATCAGAGCCATATTTGTGGAGTTCGCCAGGAATGATCAGGATCTGAAGCTCTGTTGTTATTGAATCTTCTAAGACTTTTCTTGACTTCATTCACTTGAATGGGACTTTTTAGAGGTCTAGTATTGCCATCAAAAGTTCAATTTCTTGAGCATCCTTGTCAGCAAACTTATTTTCGAAGAATTGAGATGTTATTTTCAAAACTTCATCTGGTTGAGTAACAAACGTCCCTTCACTGTTGTGGACTTTAATGTTTTCTAGAGGTTTTCTATGCAACATTTTTGTTGCTTTGAACATCTTATCTGCATCATTTGTGTTGTTTATTATTGCAACTTGTTCACCGAGTTCTTTGTTTCTAAGATCTTGTACTTTGGTTGAAATTGACTAAAGGACTCTATTTTTTTCTCTCCCTTAAATTTATCTTCTTTCCAGATCATCACAGCTTTCAATCTGAAGTCTTAGATTTTTCTGTTCTTTTTACAGAGCTTTAATTTCAGCATTTGGAGTTCTGTTAGAATGTTTGATTTTCTCCTCGAGACCTACAGCAATTTCTGCAGCTTCTTTGATGGATTTTTTCACTGCATCTTATTTTCCCTGCAATGTCTAGTGATTTGAGATGTTGTTTGCTAGGTTCTCATCTAGTGCCTGGTGGCATTTATTTTTCACTTCTATTTTTTTGTACATCTTGCTAACTGCATACTTAGTTTTTCTATCGGCTGCTTTTTTCCATGTTCTCGTCCAATCAGTCATTAGATCACAAATCACAAGTCTATGGTCAGATGTTGTTAATGTACCATATGATAGCATTCTTCAGGAAGGATTTTGAATAGGCAGTACACAGGATATGGTCGATATAACATTTGTAAGTTCTAATTTGATTATCTACTATTCTCTTTTGAGACCATGTGTATCGTTGTTTGCTAGAATGTCTAAATGCTGTGTTGGCTATGAATATATTCATATCACTAAGGAGTTCTATTAGGTAGTCACCATTTATGTTTCTACTATCACCATAACCATATTGTCCAATGAAATCTTCACCCACCTCTTTTTAGAAACCGCTTTCAGAGGGTATTAAGACAAATAGATTAAAAACAGGTCCCGATAACTGAATGTCGTCCAGGGGCATCACTCCCTAGCCGATATAAAATCGGTAAAATCACCCGAATATTTCGGCGGCATCACAACCATTTCAAGCTCTTCTTCATCATCAGCCTCCATGACTATGTCTAGTGCTTGCTCGACAGTGAAGTATCGTTTGGCCATTTCTGTAACCAAGAAAGACAACAATTACAGAGCGTTTTAGTGTTATTTGCAACCAAAACTGTTGTTACTAAAACCAGAAAACCCACAAAATGTATCTCATTAGTCTTCATTGAAGATAAGGACTTGTGCACAATTTTCCAAAATTAGAACAAAAACATTCCAAACTCTATCTTTCTCCTCAGGAAATAAGATGAGAGTTGATATTTCCTGTATTTATTTTCGGTCAATTTACTACAAAAGTATTGACACAAAATGATAGCGTGTTAATAACATCCCTCGTAGTGTAATACTAATTACTTAACAGTCAGATGAGCCTTTGTTGTTAAACTTTGAAACATCGCCCTTGTGTCAGGAAAATAATCAGAAGACAAAGAGTGGTAAATTTTTCTGACTCAGAATGAAATCTGAGAAAATATGTAAAACAGGAGCATAATGAAATAATGTAGATTCAGCAGCGTAATTTTCAACTTTAATCCCAGTTTCGGAACATTTGGCATTCATGAGTTAAACATAAACAAAAAACCTTGGGTTTGAACGAAGTTCACCAATACTTTGGTGATGGGTCTTTTAAAGATCTTACCAATAACAGCAAAAAATTCATTGCATGTTTGAAGACAGAAGCAACATTGTGAAATTTTCAGGAAGATGAATGTAACCAAAACAAAAATACAAAAAAGAGATGAATGTAGCCGAAACTAGTAAAAGGAGAGACGAATTTAACCGAAACGAAAATCAAGAAAGAGATGGATGTAGCCAAAACAAAAGCAAAAGGAGAGATGAATGTAACCAAAACAAAAGTAAAAGGAGAGATGAATGTAACCAAACCAAAATAAAAAAGGAGATGAATTTAGCCGAAACAAAAGTAAAAAAAGAAATGAATGTAACCAAAGCAAAAGTAAAAGAAGAAATGAACGTAAGCGAAACAAAAGTAAAAAAGCCACTTTCCTTCTAATAAGTTTTACTAACACTGTCCCCGGAATTTGGTTCAAAATAGTTATGGACATAAGAAGAGTTGAAATAAAGGGAAATTTTCACAAAAGGAACACAAGAACAAAGACCTCTAAAGTTATTAAATGTTTAGACGAGAGTAATTTCTGAGAACGACAGCTATTTCCACCAGCCCCACCACGTCTTGAGTCAGCACTCTCCAACCAGGAGCCACTTTTGAGCCCTAAGATTTTTCTCATCTTAACCATTAAAGGTTGCCAGGTACTAGGAGTCATTATTTTGGTTGATAAAGTCAGTAGAAAAATGAAAAATAGAAATGGATGTCCGAAGTTGTCATTGAGACGTAGGTCATCAGCAAGCTGAGTAACTAAGCCGTATGTGGATAAGAAAGGATACTATAAGAAACAATAGCAAATACTATCTACTATACATCTGGAAAGGTGTCGCAGTACGATATCTATTTCAGTGGTTTGTAAACCCCATTATTTTTGTTTTGCCAAAAAGCTGCCAGACGTAACATAGAGTATTCCAGTTCGTAGGTCTGCTAAAGGCAGTTATGTAACCCAAGGTGCGACTTTAAGGACTTTAAGGTTGAAGACGTCTTTCACTCAAGTGCAGGTGAGTCACACCTGACCAGTGTTTTTTACCTCATAATAATCCGTAACACCACACCAACATTTGAAATCGATAAGGAATTGTTGGTTATACATCTCTGCTGATAAAGTGTTAAACCACTCCATCCTCTTGGTGAAGAATTTTTCTACATCCCAAGAGGAAACAACTAAAGTAAGCAAATAAAAAATGCATATGGTATTACCTAATTAAGTACTACTACCACAGGAAATGTTTGTGAACAGAAGATCCGAAGCAGCTCTGAAGTGCTGTTGAAGCAATACATAGATATTGAGTGAAAATATGTATCGATTGAAAGTATCTAAGACGCCAAAAATGAAGTGATTTAATGCACTATTTGTTTTCTTAAAATGGGTAATATGGGTTATCTAGCTTCAAAAGATATAGAATTGTCCGAATAAATAACGAGTGGCATGAAAAGTGTAGCTAAGATACCCTTGCTCAATTGAAAAAAGGGGTCAATATTTAAATTTAAAAAAGGAGAAAAAAGGCTTCATAAAACGGGAAGTACAAGGATATGATGAAACAACCACAGTAGTCACTAAAGCAAGTGAATAAAAAATGGTTAACTTATTGTATAAGCTATTTTACCAAATGCTATCTGCTGAAAAATATTTAGAAAGCTTTTTTAAGTGGAAGTAGTCGCTAAATAAGGAGGAAGACAAAATGTCAGATACGAAGACTAAACGAGCAATGTTCTTTCTCTCAATGCCTCAAGATTCTTTAGGTAAGGATGAGACAAGTATATGCGAAACTGAGAAAAAAAAATCGTTTTAAATCAAGCAGCAGCTATATGGGTGCAGTTTTATTGTTAAGCAAATAATTGAAAGAGCAAATAAATAAATTATTCTTCTACACTTCTGTTTCTTTGACATCAAGGCATCAGTTGATACTGTTTGACAAAGTGCAAGTTTATAAATTCTGAGGAAAATAGATGTTAACGTAAAGTATGCCAGTACCATCAAAATACTTAATTCAGTAATTAGGAACTTGGTGTCATTATTGAAAACACAACAGGGATATATCCATTCACCTAAACGTTTCAATACTTTCTAAGAGTTCAAGATAGATGGAATTTCTGGTTTACAAACTTTACATTGCAATAGAAAACTTACTACAAATCTGCCTTATAGCAATGATACTACTCTTATGTTATTGCATAGAATTACAGCCAACCGAAGAATTAGAGTCTACTTGTAAAGTATTGATTCGGTCGGTAAAAAGCACCAACAAATACAACGGGACCTCGCCAGGACAAACTTACAACATTCTGTTCTTCTGTGTAAATGTCCTCTTGTCAGTATTTCCAAAATTATCAGATAATATTAAGGGAGGAAGTACTTTACCCAGTACTACCCTCGAGAGAGACTTAAGAAAAATATGTACTCTTGTAAAAATACAATGAATCATAGCTCTAGAAAAGTAGCAGTTTTTGTAAATGACTGCCTAAATGTCGTGACACGTGCAGAACGCAAGAAATTTTTCAAGTGAAAAATGAGTTCTTCAAGATGATCCAAAAAAATCCCGATTTGTCTAAGTTATCCAAAGTAAAGAAAATGAAGGTGTAAGATGAGTCGGCTTAAAAGAGTTTGTTGAAAAAGGACAAAGTGGAAGTCCCCCCCTCCCCCAAGAAAAATGCCTGTCAGACAAATTTGTACCGACATAGAACTCTTCCACTTTACTTTAGAACAATATGTAAAGGGTCGTGTGAACGGCACGTGTGAACAAGGAATGTTGAAAGGCCGAGATAGATTTGAGCACTTAAACCAAATAAATCAAGTGAAAAACTGATTGAAGGATTCCTTGTTGGGTGAATAATATGTGTAAACAAGGAATGTAGAAAGGTCTATGAATACGAAAGCACATAAATGAATTAAATTAAAGTGAAAATCTGATTAAAGGATTCCTTGTCACTTCGACAAATAATAAATTCCTACAAATGGAAACCAAAGGAGAAAATGTTAGGTCTTAACAGATAAAAGATATCATTAAATTGGTCGCCATTAGTGAATTCAACTGACCTTTTTTATGTAACGATAGCTGTTTTCTTAAGTTGAGGAAACAGCTGAAATCTGCAATACCAAGTTAAACTGAGAAAGATAAGGCATAAAAAAAGTGATGAAAATGGAAACGTAATTACCGTTTTTGTAATTTAGTTATTTTGTTCTTAGTTTTTTTATTTATTATTTACTTATTGCTGTATTGAAAAAATCGCTTATTCTTTTTTCTATAAATTTGGAAAGATACGCCGTTCGCCATTTTAACTAAAAATGTAGAATTAGGACACAGAATATTGGTCTTCTTAGACTTACCTTTTTGAAGGAAATGTACACGATTTCGTTTTAAAAATCTAGCTTAGCAGTATACGAAAATAATGCCAGGGTATCAGATCTGAAATTATGCTTCTTGACCTCTTGTTAACAAAATACATCATTGGTTTGATTAATTCAATTTTGATTAAAATCAGAACAAGAATCTGGCTACTAGAACTAAAACCTTTCATTTCAGGTGATTTTGAAGCAGATATAATAGCCAAAACAAGATCTCTTGGTCAAAATTTTTAGATTGAAATTGCTTTTTGTAGCTTACAATGTTCTCAATGACCAAGTGCAAAGTAATGATTTAAAACGCTTTTTGTCTATTACTAAAACGACACATAACATTTTACATTTCAAGCTGGTCCTGAAGTCAACTTCTTCCAATAAACACATAAAATATGCAAATAATTAATACTCCTTGATGTAAAATCTTCTCGTTGCTGTGCTTCTGGTCATTTAATATTTTTAGGATCTATTAATATATCGAGCATTGTTTAATACATTCTCCTCATTACTGCCATTCATAACAGCCGAACGTTCTTCAAAATTTGACAAGAATTTGTATTATTCCTTGTTTTTCATAGAACAGTAAGGTTTTCAAATGCCATTTGAACACACAAAGAAAGATTATGACAGGTAGATTTCAACAAAAAAACGCGAAAAAAAATTCAGCGAACTGGATATACTCAATTAGATCAACACGTTTGGAATATTTAAGTCCTAAAAGAGTGGTAAAAACATCATGCATGAAATAAGACCTTTTATCGTAAAATTTCTACTTGTTTCTTACTAGCTAATGCAGGATTTGTCTACCACAGTGTTCCGAATTCTGACAACTAGTTGGCCTCTTTACTCTTTGACAGTGTTCGATTTTCTCTGACCTGAAGAGAAAAGGCTAAAATTTCGCTTTGCCGGATTTCTTTTAGAAAAATGATCAGATTTTAGAAGAAAGGGGAGGGGTTGATCAATTTTATGCTCCCACTAGAGATTTTTTTCGCAATAGTCGTCGTAAAAGACTATTCTCCTACTATATCTCCTTTATGGTCTATTTTTTACAATCTTTGCCAAAGAGTCTTGTTTTCGATCCCCCTACATTGTTCCTAATTATGCTCCTGTCTTCAAAAATGCAGGTTATTCATCTGAGCCTGGCAAGAGAGAGAATCGTCAATGCTTAGGGATTAAGAGGTTGTCACTGTTTATTTACTGGCACCAGACACAAATATAAGTTAGATGCCTTGAGTATTCGCCAATTGTTGCAATCTAGGCCAGTAACAAACGTTTAGTCCAAAAGAAATAACAATAGAATATTTTTGGCATATTGAAAGTTTTTAAAGAGCTAAATTTTTTACTATGCATTGTACTTCCTTCGAAAACCTCTGTGTTAGGATAAAAATGCAACGGAATCTGTGCGTTGTCACTTGTTATTTTTTGTCCTCTTTCCAGCCCATGTCAAATTTAAAGGCCTTTTGTTTACCAACTTTTTACACAGCAAGTCTTCCATGAGAACAAGAAAAGAACTTTCACCTGTTACTGTTTGTGGTAAAGTTTTGATCTTGATATTAATTTTCAGTCCTTTGGTCGGAGCAGGAGATGGATCAACACTTAGCTCTTCCTCAATTTTTCCCTTTTCAGGCAATTTTCTTTACTTTATTACAAGGTTTTGCGACGAATCGTGCTTACAGTACTGCTCATCATTGGAGGCAACCTATTTATTACTTCTGATTCACATTTTTAGCTTGGAACTTTCCTATTGACATTAAAGAGAGAAATATCTTTTGTAGAATACCCATTTATTTTCGTTCACCAAAACATTGAAATACTCAGTTTAGTGCCTGAGAGAAAGAAATTGCTTTTTTTTATTCGTCAAGCAGCGCAATGGAAAGGTATTGCATCAAGAACAAGACATGACGAGAGTTAGTGGCGGGTATCTTGTAAGCAACGATATGTGGGCACCAATTTGACTCTGTTGATTTATGCTGAAAGTTGAACATACGCTGCTTTAAGAATTTATCACCAGAATTGTCTTCCTTGAGGTATTATACTATTTTTAAGCTTCATCAGATGCAAAGTGGTTGTACAGTGCCAAAAAATATTTGATATTAAACGCTTTCCTATTGCTTGATTCTCTGAAAACATGATCTGTAATACCGCGAGCGTACCTTTTACCCAGTGAATATATTTGCACACATTAGAATGGTGCAAGTGTAATAAATTTAGCAAACTTTCCACGTTTGGAACCTGCACTGCAATATTTTCTTAACGACTTATCGTTAGTATAGTATTGTATTATAGTATTGTAATTAAGGTTTTGGTCTGCAGTGCAGTCAGCGAGTGTTGTCAACACTCATGACTTTTATGTTAAAACATGACAGTCATGAGTATTGATATTTGACGCTTTTGTATACGATTTGTAAGTGAATAAAGCCTTGACTCTTTACTTTACATAATATAATATAATATAATATAATATAATATAATATAATATAATATAATATAATATAATATAATATAATATAATATAATATAATATAATATAATATAATATAATATAATATAATATAATATAATATAATATAATATAATATAATATAATATAATATAATATAATATAATATAATATAATATAATATAATATAATATAATATAATATAATATAATATAATATAATATAATATAATATAATATAATATAATATAATATAATATAATATAATATAATATTAAAATATATATAAAAGGTGTGTGTATATTATATATTTAAAAACAACAACAATAGCTTCATCCAATTGAGTGTACTTATATAAGGGAATTTTTCAGAAATGCACTCCAAAATTTCTTACCATCTCAATCTGCTATTTTATTACTTGGTAATAAAAATAAAACACGAAATGCCTTGAATAGTCAAAGAACATACATTACTTTATCTTGAAAATATTATTAAGTTTTATTAAATATTCGTTCGACATTATTATTGTATTTTTAAAAATATTGTACTATGTGTTACACAGGACATTTTAAAATGTTGATATATATATATATATATATATATATATATATATATATATATATATATATATATATATATGTTTATATATATATATATGTGTGTGTGTGTGTAAATATAAATTTAGTAAAAGTATGAAATCGTATATCTTATGCAATGAAACAAAACAACACAACAGCCTCTGTGAACGTATCCTCTATTTGTGAATCTACATTGGTAAAAGTCTTGGCTCCATGCCAAATTGCCTCTGCCTTCCAAATGTTTACAACCTGCTACAGCAGAGTCTCGGCTTGTCTAGAAATTTGTTTTGAACAGCTTTGAGAGTCCATTGTTAAAAAGCATTGACAATTGAAATGGAATGTCAAATAAACGTCGCTGAAGCTTGTCACTTAATTCCAACAGAAGAATGTTTTTGAAGCCACACATGAACCGTGTTACTATGAAATGATTTTTCTGGGGAAAACATGGACTAAACTGGGCTGTTTAGAAAATAAAAACTAAAAACATGTTCATTGTAGGCAAGTACTTTAACAACTACAGTGATCACTGGTAGTGGATACTGCAATGCTTTCAAAATTAACCGGGTGTTGGGAGCTATATTTAACCTTACGGAGCTCAGGGGTCGTAGTTGTCGGGAAGAATTTATCTACACTGTTGTAAAAAACATAAAAGAGAAAAGTTATTCTTTTAAAATTAAAGATTTTTACTAATCACAAACAATACATTAGCTAAATGGGTAGGAATATTTGAATGACTGGTAACTGCTACGTTTTACGATTCCTTTTAAAAGGGTCTTTTAATATAGTACAAAAAAAATCAGGAGACTGGTCTAATATTGTTACATACTTTATCGATGAGGTTTTCGTAGCTGGAAAAGAAACTTTGGGTGTTGAGGATATTTCTGAATAACTCTAACGTTCTTGAATAAACTAACACCTGTATTTTCTTAAAAAGCAAAATTTACAAGAGATTCCTCTAAATCAAGGTCCATTTCAGCAATGTAGCTGTAAAATACCATGACAATGGGAATTTACTAGCCCGACTTGTCGACTAAGACTACTCCCAGTTGCCTCCACTCCTCTTCCCAATGTTTTCCAAATTCCACGTGATTAAACTACTTCTCCCAATTCCTGCACATCACACATTTTTGCACACGTTAGAAATTTTGGGGGTGAGCTCATGATTTTGATTTCTTTCCAGAAAAAGCAGTATCTATTCAAAAAATAGACTATGTGAAATGATTTGGGACGTCATTAGGCGTGAAAGTGATTACATTTTTAAATAACATTTCATAATTTATATCAATCTGAAGAGTGTGCAATAATTTTTCACTTGTTTTCTTTTGAGGTTAATAATACAACCCCCATCGTCTCCCATAAAACAAATCTATGACTCTTTAGTATTCTTTTCCCTTTTTATTATTTTAACGCCCTGTTCTCCAGTTTCTGGTATAGGTCGTGGAGTTTTTACGAACTTAATTGGAATAGTGAGGAATTCTTTGCAAAATTGTCTTTTGGGTATCAGACAATGGCATTTTAGTAAGTTTATAGGGCTCGAGATATTTTGCCCACTTCGAAAACTGTGTATTTTTTTAATGGTTAAGACCCATACAGGGAATAACACCACTAGGTGTATGAAACTGTAAAGATATAACGGAAAAGAAAAAGAAAAAGAAACGAACTAGAAAAGAAGCCAAGAGATGAGTTAACCTTAAACTTAAAAACATTCAAATCATGACGTAGGAAAGCACTAAGATCCCATATAGTTCCACAATCTAGCAGTCCAGGAACAAAATCTGGAAAGGGTTTATTACAAAGACGGACAACACTTTATGGAGGATGAAGACGTTAAGAGAAACGACTCACACAAGATATAACAAACTGAGCTGCTGGTTCCAATCAGGAAAGCTCATCAGAACAACTCGCATGTTATTACCTATAGAAAAGATAGGCCACATTTCGTCAAAGAGAAAAAAGTTGAAGAGTGGCAGCAAGATTTAGACCTTTCAAGTTATAAAAACGTCTGAACACGATCAAGAACATCAAAATGAGATGAAGGAGTATACAGTAACAGTATTCCATGCAAGGGCGGATGCTAGATTATAGAGATGCAATATGGCCTCAAGTGAAAGGTAATTCCTGGCACGGTACAAAGAGCCAACCTTATTAGAAGCAGACTTGCAAACAGATTGAATTTAAGAACCCCAAAGGAAGGTCTAGAGAAAATAACATACCAAACACCCTTATTGATGAACATTCCTTAAGGGGAAAGGCAACCTCACAAGGGTAAACGTTGCAGTGATATTCTATAAATATTGGAGAGGAATCAGGGCTCAGCTTTCTATTGAATGACGTCAGTTGCGTTTTAGTCGCATTGAAAAAACCAGCTGTTTCCATTGAAAGAAACCAGAAGTTGTTTCAAGAACTCGCTCAGCATAGCAAGATTTGACATAAAAAAACACCCTTTTACAAACTTTGCAAGCCCTTCTGAAGAAACTATGAGGTGCAACAGTTTCAGCACGTTGAACGTGAACATACAAATGATTCCGATGAACAGTGACTAAAGAACAATAGCCATTGAATGATGGAAGAGACTGAGGTTTGACCTTGTTGCTACCGAGGTACAAATGTTTCAATTCAAATTTGTATCCATGCTGTGGATTCAGTTGCGGTATCAGAAACTGATTTGCTAAAGAATGAATCCCATGAAATATTACAAAGGAACTAACAAAATCCATCTCAGTCAGCTTGACCAAATTTAAATGGCTTACGATGATTTGGCTTGCCAACAAGATTTGAAACAATTTCCTTAACCTCTACAGTGACAACAACATGGTCAATAGATCCAAAACGAATAAAAGTTAGATGCGTGTTTTGCTCAGGAACAAAAGCCAAAAGGAGACCTAAAAAAGTAGGTTCTCAGAAATCAGAAAATATATGGGAAAATCAACAAACTGTATAAGATATTAGTAAGAGGGAAATTGTGAGTAACTTCTCCAGGTCGTTAGTGTCGTTAGAATGACTCAACGAGGACATGGGATGAGCACTAAAGTAGCCAAAGACAAATGTATTAGCTGCCTGATGCTTGTCTAAGGCCTTATCAATAAGGCCTAGTACTGTTGCACTATCTGAGCAAGAATCAGAAGAGAGAGATCGATACAAGAAAAGTAGGTAAAAAGGGGCCTGCAGAAGGGACAATCTAAGGCTCGTTAAATACTTATCTTTACCTTTCAGTTATTTTACACTAACAGCTGAAAAATCTTGTCAGGCATAGGAAGTAAGATGAGTTGTAAGGTCTAGTTGAAATAGGTATTACCTATCACAATATCTGTCACTAAGGCTTCCTCACAAAGTGCAAGGATATGAGGTGACTCAAAATGAAGGAAGGCTTGCAAAAAGAGAAATTGGCAGAAAGACGAAGCATGTTTTGAACGGAACAGGTTATTTTGGGTCGGTGTAGATCCATTACTACCACATCTTGAGTCTATACTCTTGGATATGGAGTCACTCTTTGGTACTGAGATTCTTCGCATCCCCTGACTACTAAATGTCTGCCGGGTACTGGGGGTCATTCTTTTCATCGATGTTATCATAGAGATAAGGAATATATGTCCGAAATCTTTGCCTAAATGTAAACAATTGCTATGCCGACTAACTGAGCCTTTCGGGGATGGAGGTGGAATTAAACCGTGCTACAGCAGCTACTGTATATTACACAATGCCCTCATAAGAGAAGAGTGGTGATAAGGTGACACTGCCACCACTGTTTTAATTTAGACACAATCTCTAGGAGAGCTGCCAGCCAAGGCCAAAGAGACTTCTGAGACACCTTAGACTCACTAATCACTGTCAGATTCCAATCTGGTATTTCAAGGTCTCTGGGCATTTGTACTGATAATAAGCCAATGCCCCGTCTATAACTTTCGATTATTCGATGTATTCTGTTTCAGAGCTTCTTAGAAGAAGCATGTGTTTTTGAACTTAAAATTTCGAGATCAATATATTAAATCATAGATATAAATTTTTTATTCATGAATCATAAGCTTTTCCTGAGCCATGTGTCAAGAGATACTTCTCCCATCGTCAGACTGCTATAGCTTACGACTTATAAAGTTTGCGACTCTTCAAACGAAAAAAGCTCCTGTACCTATAGCTTCCACTGAGTCCATAGTCAAGAATTAATTTATCTTGATTTATACATATCAACTCTTTATCGTTTGAGGTGACTGCTCTTTTCGTGTTTGGCATAACACTGAGGAAAAGTTTATAGAGGTCAGGCCAGAAGCTTTTGATAAGTCCACACAATTTCAGGTCCATTTGGTTAACGACTAAATTGGGATAAGTGTTGTAATTCTAAGAGAACCTTTTACTTTAATATAGTCCGTATGTTGACGCTTGCTCATTTATTCACCCCAAATATTGTTTTGAAATATTTTAACAGACATTAACAATAATTCATTCAAAGATCATCACGAATTTTTATATCAGTCCTAAGTGTGATGCTTCTTTAATTTTTGTATATCTGAGTGTTCAATTTATAGGGTTTTTAGACCCATTGGTTAAGCAAAGGGTATTATTAATTCATTCTTAAAAAAATTAATTCTTCTTAATAGAATTAAATTAAGCCTAAGGCCGATAAGGTCTTTGTCAAGCAAGGTTTACAAATGTCGAAAGTAAATGGTGATGGATTTGTCAACAATATGCTTAGCTCTGAACGTGCTCCAACGACCAAAGAAAATTATAATGGAAAAAGACGAAAAAAAGAGGTATGTGAGTAAAGGAGTACAAAAAAGTTGCAAACTCAACCATACCTTTGCCAAGAAATGAAAATTAAAGAGTTTGAGATTTTATTTTTTAATAAAACAATTACTGGACAAATTATTTCACAGGAAGACAGTTTTAGGTTTAAAACTACTTTTGTGAAAATATCTTGCACACTTTGCCTAGATGGTCAGCTTATGGGAATGTTTTGGGTTGTCAGGATGGAGTACAATCTAGTGGCAACCATCAGCTGCCCTCCGGAAGATGAATCTACTGGTCTCCTGAAGGTACCAAAATCTCATGTCTGGCTTTAGCTGGTGGATTAAATGACATGAAGGTAGCCAGTAACTTGTAGCCGGAGATTAAGTGCATGTTTCGCACTAGACCGCATGAAACCTGGAAACAGCAGAATTGGGTGAGGAATCTCTAGTTAGACCAACGGCTATGAAGGCGTAACCTGCAAGAGCAATATGTTTAGGGCACAAATGGGACTTTATTATGAATAGCCATCCGCCAATGGAAGGCAATGGCAAAACACCACTGTATCTTGCCATTAATAATCATGATAATGCACAGATTAATGTCTATCGCTAATAGCGTGAATCAAGTTATAGCAATGCAGCCATCATCACCTCGCTCGATCGGGGCACTCAAATTGGACAAGTGGGACCTGACCATCAGCCTGTTACTGTTAGAAACAAAACTATTTTACGGATCGGAACATGGAATGTAAGCACTTTGTATCAACCAAAGAAACTGGAAAAAGTGAAATTGGAAATGAAAAGATTGAATATCAATATACTGGGTTTATGTGAAACAAGATGATCTAGTGCAGGATGTTTCAACATAGAAAGAAAGAAATCCATATATTCTGCAGGAGATGAGCGTAAAAAAGAAGTTGCTTTAATTCTGGACAAAGAAGAGAGAAGATGTGTTTTAGGATATTGGATCCTTTCAGAAAGAGTTATGCTGATCAAGCTGAAAGAGCAACCATTTGATATATCCGTCATTCACAAGTATACAAAATTGCTGGCAGCAATAGAACATTCATATGTTCTATGAACAGCTTGATGAAGCTTTGAGACACCGTAAATCTCTTTATGTTGTCATGGTAATGGGAGACTTGAATACAAATATCAGAATTTAAAGAGTATGAGATATAGTAGGAAAGTACAGTCTAGAAATGCAGAATGAAAGGGAAGAAAGATGAGTAGACTGGTGCAGAGCACATGATCAGATGATTAGAAACACATGGATCGAAAATCAGAGCAGATGCCTATGGACATAAAAAGACCCTAGAGGGAGGTATAAAAATCAAATCGACTATACGATCATCAACAGTCGTTGCAAAAATACTGTTCAGAAAGCCAAATCCTACCCTGGAGCAGACTGCAGGATCGACCACAATTATGTTGTATGTACCGTTAGCCTAACACCTCGTCAATTAAACCGTACAGCCAAAGAAGCAAAACTATAATGGAATCTTTTGCATGAAAACCAGGAGCTTAGAGTCAAGTAAGCAGGCATGGTGCAGAACCGGTTCAAAGCACTCGAAAGACAAAAAGTAAGTGAGAAATGCTAAATAATCAATATTTGAAACAAGGAGAGAATTTGTCTTACCCAAAGGAAAAGAGCCAAAGCAAGCGTGGGTGAAACCAGAAATTTTGTAAAAAATAAGAGATAGACAGAAAATTTTGAAAAAAAACTCGACCTAATACAAAACCTCGGACTGTGGCATAAGAAACGACTGCAGAAAAGTGAAAGAAGCATGGATAAATTAGCTATGTAAATAAAGCTAATGGACCTTTTATCGTAGCTTCATGCAAAAAAAGATTAAGGCATTGGTAGGGAAGAGGCCCTGCTCTTTAAGCCAATGCATTAAGAAAAAGGACTGATCTATGACCATGGAGAAGAAGGAAATGATGAAGCATTGGGTACAGTNGTGGGTGAAACCAGAAATTTTGTAAAAAATAAGAGATAGACAGAAAATTTTGAAAAAAAACTCGACCTAATACAAAACCTCGGACTGTGGCATAAGAAACGACTGCAGAAAAGTGAAAGAAGCATGGATAAATTAGCTATGTAAATAAAGCTAATGGACCTTTTATCGTAGCTTCATGCAAAAAAAGATTAAGGCATTGGTAGGGAAGAGGCCCTGCTCTTTAAGCCAATGCATTAAGAAAAAGGACTGATCTATGACCATGGAGAAGAAGGAAATGATGAAGCATTGGGTACAGTATGTTGATGAGTTGTTCACAGATGCAAAGGGAGAGAAAACAACCATCAAGAAACCCATCAATAGCCCTAGAATTCTACCATGTGAAGTGAAAGCGGTTATTTAAGAAAAGGTTGAATAAAGCCACGAATCCAGACGGAATATGCATCCAGACGATAAAGGTAATCGACGTGTTTGGGATAAGCAAAGTCACTGAACTACTCAACGATAGATATGACAGCAGAGAAATCCCTTCAGATTTGACAAAATCTGTCTTCATCGCTCTGCTGGTTCCATCGAGTGCGACCTCTACAGAACCATCAGTCAAATGAGTCATATAACTAAGGTTCTTATGCAAGTCATAATGGCAAAAGCAAGGAAAACAACGAGGCTAAAGATAGGGAAGTAACAATTTAATTTTTTCCAAGATTCAGGAACAAGAAACGCTATGTTTATAATGAGAATGCTGTTGAAACGAGCCATAGAAATGTAGCGTGATCAATGTCAGTGCATTATTGACTTTTCAAAGGCATTAGACAAAGTGAAACACAAGTGCCTGATAGAGATGCCCATAAGGCATTTTTACTGAGAGAAGGCCTATAAATAATTTATACTAGGAGCAAACTGCGAGTGTGAGAATGAAAAAGGAGGTTGGAAATACTGCAATATTCAACGAGGAGTTGGACATGGTTGTGTCTTCTCACCAGATCTATTTAATCCATATAGTGAGAATATTAGGAAAAGTATCGATAAAAGAGACTGTTTTTTGATAGGAGGGTACAATATGAATAATGTGACGTAGGGTCACGACACGACTCTTATAGCCGACACTCCAAAGAAGCTGCAACAACTACTTGACTCAGTCGTAGAAGAACCTGGAAAAAAGGGTCTTAGCATCAATCACTAGAAGACTTTTTGAATGGCTGTGAGCAAAACAAATGTAAATTTGAGCTGTCAGATAGCAATAAATGGCGAAGATATTCAGCAGGTAAATAAATTTCATTATTTTGGTAGTATGATTACATCAGACAAAAGATGTTTGGTGGAGACACAAAAACGAATAACCACAGCAAAAGAGGTATTCCAGCGAATGTCCAGCATACTGAGAAACCGAACCCTATTCTTGGATATCAAGCTCAGAGTTCTCAATGGTTATGTAATTCCATTGCGTACCTATGGGTGTGAAAGCTTGACTATCACAACGACCCTAGAAAAGAAACTAGAAGCAGGAGAGATGTGGTTTCTACACCGAATACTAAATATTTCTTGGGCAGAGCACATTACCAATGAAGAAGTTCTGAGTAGAGCCGAATGCAAGAGAAAGCTGTTGTCTACAATTCAAAAAAGACAGCTGTCCTTCCTGAGGCAAATAATGAAGAAGGAGGAGCTAGAAGAGTTGACACTGACGGGAAAGATTGATCGGAAACGAGGCAAAGTAAGGCCAAGAACTACATACATTGGAAGGATAGCAGCATGGTCAACAAAGAACGAGCTTCAGCTTTTGGGGGCTATGAAAGACATGAACCTATGGGAAGGCACGATGGCCAACTTTTTGCCAGGACATGCCATCCGAAGAGGAATTTTTTAGTTGGTAAAATGACTTTGTGTGATTGCTGTAGAATGTTTTAAATGCCCCTCGCATATTTCATAATACATTGATTTGACGTATTTGCTGTTATGACGGCTTTGTAAACTGTACATTTAGATAAGCATTTGTCGTCAAAAGGGCAATTCGAATTGGTTGTACAGGATTTCCAAAATGAAAGAAACATTTTTGTACTTTTAAAACTTGTAAATGCATGTAAATGCACCAACAAATATATATGTAAATATCCCATTTAATATTCCCTAATAAATTAATATTACATTTCAAATTTTCTATTGTAAATGTATTTCTCTTTCTTCACACACAAACATATATATATTTATATCTTCCGTCCACATGATGTAGTTGGATGACACAGGTTTCCATTCAATTATGTCCTTGGCTGATCTTACTTAGTTGGTGTAGTTCTTGCCAGTCCACCTGGTGATGTTAATGACTGAGGAGGTTTTTGGTCGTCCTCGTCTTCTCTTTCCATTGATATTTCATTCTAATAGGGCCAAACGTATATTGTTTCTTCTGAATAGATGGATGAAGAGTGTGCTTATATGTTCAACAGTTTGTCTCTTTGTATTGGTTCTTCTCAATACTTCATCCTTCGTGACTTTGTCAGTCAATAATATTTTTTGCATTTACGGAATATCCACATTTCAAATAAGTTTAATCTCTTTCCATAGCCAATTTCCATGTCATTTCCATGTCCATATTTCCTTATCGTAGACTAGTATGGACCAGATGTAGCACCTTATGACTCGTTTTCTGATTTCAAATGTTAAATTATTGTTTGCGACAGTTGATCTCATTTTTCCGAATGTTGGTCTTGGCATTGATATTCTTCAGGCGATTTCAGCTTCGCTCCTCCCATTTGCTCTCAGGTGTTGCCCAAGATATGTAAGTGATGTTATTTCTTCCACGGCAATCTTTCCCCAGGTTGATGTTACTAAGTCCGATCAGGGGCAGGACAGTTTACTTTGTCGTCAAAAATTACTAACAAATTCTCCAAGTGCTCTTTGCATACCGTGATTCTCAGCATACCCCAGCTTCAAATATACAAGCCAGGAAATTAGACTAAGAATATAGTAATATTTTAATTTCTTATTTGTGCTATATTTCTCAGCACTTGAACTAGTCAATTCTGACAATCTTGGTGCATCGTTTTCAAGACAGACATCAGTGCTTTTAATTCACAACTAACTTGAATGCTGGCTGTTCTAACACGGCGTTGTTTGCACTCTAAATCATGTTCAAACTTTTTTTGCAAGAGGTGAAAGTAAAAAGAATTAAGCCTGGGGGTTAATAAATCAGATATTTCAAATTGAGGTATTTAACATATCGAAATAAATAGCGAGGCACATGTCATGATTTAAATCAAAGCCTTCTTTACCAAATGAAAGTACCACGTAAATTTGATGACAGAGAGCACCTTAACATAATAATAGTGTTTCTTTTTGTCATGTCAATTTTCATGCAAAATAGTGAAATAATAGTGAAATAGTTGAATTCTCCATGGAAGATTAATTTAACCAAGGAGACGTCCAGTCTAATATACACTTTAAACAATTGCTGTTAAAATGTACAGCTGAAGATAATTTTAGTGACCATAAGAATTTCTTGTCGAACATACGAACATAAATATATATATATATATATATATATATATATATATATATATATATATATACANTTCTTTACCAACTGAAAGTACCACGTAAATTTGATGACAGAGAGCACCTTAACATAATAATAGTGTTTCTTTTTGTCATGTCAATTTTCATGCAAAATAGTGAAATAATAGTGAAATAGTTGAATTCTCCATGGAAGATTAATTTAACCAAGGAGACGTCCAGTCTAATATACACTTTAAACAATTGCTGTTAAAATGTACAGCTGAAGATAATTTTAGTGACCATAAGAATTTCTTGTCGAACATACGAACATAAATATATATATATATATATATATATATATATATATATATATATATATATACATGAAGGTACGTAGATTTTCCTTAGTTAAAATTTCAATTAAGAAGCCAGGGATGGCCATGAATCACAGTTCAACATGCAGTATAATTGAAATGATTCAGAATGAGACGCATAAAGACACACTTGCTTATTACCATGAGTTAAAAAAGGTTAAATCATGACAAGTGCCTCGCTATTTATTTCGATATGTTAAATACCTCAATTTGAAATATCTGTTAAATAATATTATCAAAACCTCAGATAATTCTCTCTGAGGCCTTGATATGTAGAAAGAAATGTAAGGGATCAAAAAGTACACAAAGGAAAAAAATTAACAGTTTTGCCCCCCTGCTCCATATGTAACTGTCTTTCACGCTTGCTTGATACCCGCTCTCTGTTACATAGTGTTTTTTGTGAAACATGCCTAGCGATAAGATAAAAACAGAATTATAAAGATGGAATATATAGCATATATAAAATATAAAAGATTGGAGTGCAGTTTTTATTTTGAGCATCAGGCATATTCTCAAGATCAAAATTTTGATCATGATCGCACACGTTCTGTTCTGCTTTTAATACATCCTTCAGTGACCATACAACTAGCCTTATGAAGCAGTTTTGCTTTGATTACCCTAAAGTACAAGGCTAAATCGGAACATTTAGGTCATTCGATGACACCTTGCTTCACAGCTGGCCAGAAATAATGGTATGATATTCCATTAGAGTATTTATTTATAGTTTGATTCGTCATCAAGGTGTTTTGTAGTAAAATATTCTGATACAACAACTAGTATGTAGCATCTTTGTCATCTTTTGTCCACTCAGTTATGTTTTGCGTATGTACAATTTGTTTCGGTGATGGTAAAAATCTTTTACCAACAGCTTTTCAGTACGACGATTGAACACTCGAGTAATAATTTTCATCGAGGCACTTTACAATTTGCAAATTTCCAAGAAATACTGTGATTGCCAAACATGACACAATTTTCACTCTTCTGACTTTGCCCCCCACCCCACTTCCACATCGTCTTCCATATTATATAAACCCCGCAGCTACAGCTTTGTTATCTATTACAAGACTTCAGCAAGAGTGCCCCCAGCAAATTCAAAGTTTTTCTGCTCAAGATCTTTGTCAACCATCACACCCTTCGCATCAATATGACTTCTAAATTTGTCACGCTCAAGGATAACACCACTTAATTCTTTGCTGAGTTTCATTATCCTGTGCTCAATACGACTGAATGCATTTCGACGAGGAGCACTTGTTAAGAAGAGAAACCTTCCATGTCCTTTTAAACAAAGTACTCAATTAAACACTAATAATGCTTATGTGCATCGAATTTTTAGCATCATCATTATAGACACCATTAATATTCTGTAACGGCTTTTCACAAACCATACAGCAACAACTGTTACCTACTTTTTGAATGATTCCTAATGCCTGCATGGATTTAAACTTGAAATTGATTTATTCATTAATTTTTGTTTTTTCAATTTGTTCAAAGGCACTTCAGTCTCATTGGCAATGGTAAGGCATTAATTGGCCTTGTAGAAATACTTAAAATTGAAAATAAGTTGGAGCTCCCCAAAAGTTAGATGGAACGTACAGTCATGGATTATTATCTGGTGGTCATGTAATGTGGTTGTCGCTAGCACTATATGCCACTGCTGTTATCAATGGACTCGTCGTCTTCCTGTACTTGTCGCATAATTACACAATATTAACATTTTGTTACTCTATGCTATTTCTGCCTTGCACTAAAACCAGAATCCATGTACATATTCACCCATCTATTCTTAATCTTCATAGTTCATTTCAAAAGAATTGTAATACAATTTGTACAAGGATTTATTTATTACTTTTAAACAAGTTGTATTTGGTTGTTTCCATATTAGTAGCTGAAAACGTCTGTAAATCATTGATTTAAAATTACAATTAAAAAACCTCTGAAAGAGTATTATGCAACGGAAGTGATTATGCCCCCAAATAAAAAAATATCAATCCCGTACTTGGGTATAGGTGGTAAACTCCAGCAGGGCCAAAATATGTTTCATAATTGCCCCCATTTTTTTATTAGCTGCAGTGTTATGTTCGGAAGATTTAAATCTATATAATTTTTTAAGAATTTTGAGGCTCAGCTTGTGGCCAAAACAATGGTTAAAGTAATACAAAATGTGATTACCGAAACAAGACTTAACCTGCATATTCTTTATAGGTGTTAGCAATTGTCAACCCTCCTATGAAGGGACTATACACAAGAATGGAGATGTTGTGATCCTCTTAACAGTCAAGCGTCAAACGTTCTTTACTGGGTTTCATAAAAACAATGTCCAGATAAAAAGAGTGTCTCTAGAAAGTGTCTACAGCAAAACGGTGTTTCATTTAAAAGCTTTCAAAACTATATTTTTTGCGATATACTGTGTGACTGTTTCAACGCTGGATGACTGTATGATAGAAGAGCACGACAAAGAAACAACATCACATGCAAAGAATCCCTTTGAATAAGTTATTTTTTTGAAAACTGTGTTTTACTGCACATGATTTATACCACATATTTGTCATAACTGGTTCTGCAAAACTGTATTTTCAATCCGATGAAATTGACATCCTGACTACCTTGTGACTGATTGAAACAGCTGAAAACAACAGCTTTAAATACGTAGTGATTAGTGCTAAGAAAAATTTTAAATGGAACGATCTTCTGGATGCAATTAGTTACAAGATCATTTTCTCATATTGTCATTGACCACATTACCTCTGATGAACAATTTCCTCTTGCCTAAGCTAAATATTTAGTACACTTTTAAAAGATTGTTTAGAAGTCTATGTAATCCTCTAAATTTTGGCAAGTATTGTACTGTAACTGTTTTGCATTACTTTGATGAAAACTGTAATGAAATTAAAACTTCTGTATTTGTTTGTCTTTTAACTTGTCTTAAGTATTGAGCAAAGGTTAAATATCTAAAAAGTTAAATCCTTGATGCCAACCATCTGATTATTCAAACATTTTATTCGGTTTTCTACAGTAATCAACTCCAGAGAATATCATGGCCTATCAACGCGACCATAAATATTTTGCATCATGACATTGATCAAAATTTAAGCTCCGTGTTCCATCTCTTCAAGAAAAATTCAAGAAAGCTTGTTCATGCTTTTACCAATGAAAAGTCGGTACGTAAGTCACATGATAGCATGGAAGATTGCTTCACAATAAGCAAAGAAAATTTAGCTCGTACAAATGTCAATACAAGTATTACTGTTTAACCAAGTGCAACTAGCTTCGATGTGATAATGCATTTGTATGATAATATTTACAAACAAATATCGGTTGGTGTAGCGGGGCCTAGGCTGTATATCCAATGACATGAAATTCGTAATTCCACGCCATCAGTTAGAAAACAAGAAATAGCGATGCAATTTTCAAATACAATAATAATACGATAATTTTTTTTGAAAAATTTTGATTTTTTTCGTAGATCTACTCTCGGCGTAGACATTTTTTAGTATATTTCTTTTCCTCTGGTAAAAGTTAACTATTTAAGCAGGATGTCGGTGTTGACTACCCCCCCCCCCCTCCTCTTTATTTACTCAGCAGAAACTGGTAACTACTTGCAGCGGCAGTTACCATTATTTCATGAGAAGTAACAATTAGGAACTGTGTCGGAAATTTTTTGCCTTTCGTCTATTTTCACCCTCCACTCCCATCTCCTCACAAATTAACTCTCACTGCCCTTCTCTCAACACTGACGACCTATCAAGCAGTTTTAAAGATTCTTTCTTGTTACACACTTCCTTTTGCTACGAATCTTTATGCTAATCGTTTCCTTTATGATGTCATGTCAGCTTTTCTTCGTGCCATGTATATCCCTAAATGTTCCCTTGTAGAACATTCCCTGGAGGACCTTGGTGCCTGGAAACATGCATGTTTGTTAACCTTACATCATTTCACTGTAATCAAAATGTCCCCAAATATTTCGTTGTGTAATACATTGCGTATTAGAGTGGAATATTTACAATATTTGGTGTAAACTCTCATCCCGTTGGATTGTGTCATTTAACAGACAACAGCTGTAGCTAAAGGAACTACATTTGACTCCCAGTATTGTGTTTGGTTTTTTTGTTGCTAAATTTAGCTTATAATGTAGTGGACATTTCTATTACTCGCACATTATTGTCTTTGTCACCTATTTTTTATTTCTTTGTTTTTCTTTCGCTGTTTCGTGGACATAAGACACCTGATTGCATTGTTCTTTTCTAATATCTTCATTATTATTTTCGATGGAGGTTTCCTTGCTTTTAAACAATAAAGAAACTAGGAAGGGAAACGTGATTTAATACAATGAATCTATAAATGGAGAGAGTGGAAGATGATACAAGACAAAAACACAACTAATTGTAATGCATAAATTAAAAAAGCGGAAGAATATAAAAATATAAAGAGAGAACTAACGACAAGAGCACGTTTCAAAGGTTAACAATACTTCAAATGATCATTTTGGAGGTTTAACGCAGAAGAGGAAACAAAATTTGATAAAGCAAGTTGTTTTAAGAGTAATAAAAGCCATAATTAAACTAACAGTGATCTTAGGCATAATAAAATATCTTTTACTATTATCCGGTGGATACACCTAACAATCATAACATTAAAATTGACAACCATAGCAGTAGTATTACAAAAACAATGGTCAAAAAACAACAATTAATCCAAATATTTTGTGGTAAAAAATAGTATAATTTGGTACACTAATTTAAACCAGTATCAGTTTTATTCAACAATGTATAAAAAGAAATCGTGTAGAATAATAAGATATAGTACTATGAATCACAATAATGGAATAAAAGGTAGAAATAGTAACTTTGAATATCATAGCATCTTCTTCTTCTTCTTCTTTTCGTCTTCTTTTTCGTCTTCGTCCTCTGACATTAATCCCACTGTAGCAGAGTCGGCCGCTATAGTGATCCTTCTATACCTATACCTGAGTATTATAGTATGTTATACTTAATTTAGTGTAGGATATGATAGTACTAAGTAGTAAATGATAGCATAATACAGTATAATATGCCATTTCAGTAAATCACGTTATATACAATTAGATTTTGGAATATACTACATTATGTTTTAATATCGTACAGAATTGCAAATAATTTCAGAGTCCGATATAGTATAGATTGCATAGCAAAATAGGGTAATTACTTCTTCTTTTTATACAGATCAACTAATCATGTAATACTTTACATTGGTTTGGATGGTAAAAATAGTAGAATACGATTTTATAAATCTAAATGAAATAAAGTACCTTCCAGAACATCATTTAATATTATATCATATTATTATATTTATATTATATTATATTGTATTATATTATATTATATTATGTTATATTATATTATATTATATTATATTATATTATATTATATTATATTATATTATATTATATTTTATTATATTATATTATATTATATTATATTATATTATATTTTATTATATTATATTATATTATATTATATTATATTATATTATATTATATTATATTATATTATATTATATTATATTATATTATATTATATTATATTATATTATATTATATTATATTATATTATATTATATTATATTATATTATATTATATTATATTATATTATATTATATTATATTATATTATATTATATTATATTATATTATATTATATTATATTATATTATATTATATTATATTATATTATATTATATTATATTATATTATATTATATTATATTATATTATATTATATTATATTATANTTCCATTTCCAAAACTCTCCTTCCAATGTAATCTTCTTCCCTCCTATTAACATGTCCGAACCACCTGAGTCTTGCTTCTCTTTGCTTGTCGCTCAGTCTTCTTACATATGTTGTACCTCTTATGTGCTCGTTCCGGATTCTGTCCAACCGGGTGACGCCAAGTGACCACCGTAACATACGTAGCTCTGCGACTTCTAGCTCGGCTTCCTGTTTTTTGGATGTTGCCACTGTCTCTAGCCCAAAGAGTAATGCTGGTCTTACAACTGTCTTGTAAACTCTCCCCTTTACTTCCGGTGAAATCTTATAAATAAATGAATAAGTATAATACAAATAAAATAATGAAGAAAGGCAATTAATTTACAAATAAATACTGTACAAGTTTTGAAATCAGTGGTTAAAAGTTAAGCGAGGGAAAATTCGTCAAGATGTGTCTAGGAAAATAATGAACATCTGAACAGGTGTGACATTTGACTATTGAATAGGCAGTTGGGTGTAAATTTTCTTAGACACATTTGTAAATTCAGAATTAGATCCAACTTTTTACAGAAAGAACCATAGTTAGATTTTGTTCTGATATTTAATGTTAAGTCATTATAAACTACTACCCCATTGTAATAAAAAGACTTTTTAGTACTTTCTAGTTTCACTTTAGGCACTCTCAAAAGTTTATTATTGTTTCTGGTTCCTTTGTCGTGATTTACAAGTTCAAAATTATCTTCGAAGTTTGGAAAAAGTCCGTTAATGCATTTGAATACTATAAGACAAATTTTTCGTTTAAAAATGTTGTTGATGGATGTAACTTCTTCATTTGCCAGCTTACGAATACGAGATTCAAGTACCATTATTGAATTTTTTCGAGATGGTTGATGGTAGAAGTTGGTCAACGAATTATTTGTAATTATCTGAACAATAAGCGCTTGGTAGATTCTCAGGGTGGCTATGTCCGTTATAAAAGGTCTTATTCTTTTCAGTAGACGTATACGTCTAGATGCCTTTTTGCAAATTGAATCAAAGTGTTCTTGCATGGTCAGTGAAGGGTCGAGCTGAACACCTAGGTATTTATAGCCAGATGTTATATTTACTGATTCTCCTTGGTTTTGAATGTCCATTTTGTGTTCTTGTTGATTCAACCGTTTCTTCGTTCCAAACATCATAACCTCTGTTTCCCCCTTTTTCATGTTTATAAAAAGTTCATTATCTTGTAACCATTTCGACATAACACACAGTTCTTGTCTTAATACTTTCTCGATTTCTTTCGGGTCTCCTTGTGATTGTAGTAAAGGACATCTCTCATATTTCGTAATGTAGACAAAGAAGTTTCATGTTTGGATAGAAGGTTCATACTTAATTCCTTGTAGAGACAAGGAGATTTTAGCATTAGTTCCCTATAGAGAAGTGGAGGTTTCACATTTATTTCCCTGTAGAGACGCAGATAACAATACTCTTTTCTTTTTAGTCAGCCTAAACTTTAACCCTTTAAGGGACCGCGTGGCATATTAGCTACAAATTATTTCAATAGACTTTTCAGCTCTCCGTCAAGGGGCAGTGTAGCATATGTGCAACAATCTCTGGCTCCTTACAGGAAGGTTGTTTTTTAATATTTAGATGTGGTTTGATTTCTAAGCTCCAAAATAGTTCAAATATGTAGACAAATAATTTTTTTCTTATACAGAAAACATTTGTTCCTTAAAGGGTTAAGTAAGATGAATTACTTTTACCAGTATGTCAGGTACAGCAAGACCTTGTTTCCTTGTTGGGCACGATCTGTTCGTTTATGTCTTTTTCCTTCTTTTGGTTTGACCTTTTTTACTAAGCTATCAAGCAAGTCACATGACTTTGTCAACGTTGTCAAGTTAAACTGAGAATGCAAACACCCGGCTTTCATCACTTTGAAATAAAGCGTACTGTCCAGGTTTACATTGATACAAATCGGGAGACAACCCAAAACAGGTGGGTTGTTTGGGGGCGCTGTGAGCCCACCAACATGTCCAGGGCTATTTGTTTTCATCTTATTACTATTATCCAGGTAGCCCCGATGAAGATCACTAAAGATCACTAGATATAAAACAAGTACCAATTACGCTTACGATCCGAACTTATTAAAATAACGGGTGGAGTCTGAACGGGATCTGCTTTGAGAGGGGAAAAGATAAACACAAAAATACAATATAACGCCGAATGACAGGCGTGTCTGACATGCTACTCCACATCTAGAGAACATAGAAAGTAAAAATGTAGACATCTTATTCTGACTGTCTTGCATCAAAATCAGGATGAAGAGGTGGAGACATCGCGTCACAAAAAGTGGGAAAATAAAATAAATTGTGCAAGTTTTTAAGAATTAGTGGAATCTCATTGAGAATCGGGAGACTTTGACCATATGCTAAAGAAAGATAACGATGAAAAGAGTTTACCGAAAAAGAATATTGAAAAATCTAACATAACACAAGCCCTTGCTCTTCTTTTTTAACTTTGTTTTCCGTAACCCAGTCATGTAACCAACTTGTTTTTCAAATACAGGACAACTTCTTTTACTGCACATTTGTTGGTTGTTGTTTTTGATACTACTTTATATGTTTACATTATGACCGTTTAAAGGGAATACAACAAGTAGCCCCTGTTAACACTCACTGAAGCTAATGCAACAGTTTGAGTCCACCAAAAAGTGGTGAGTCAAATAAATGGTTTCCATGTCCCTCTCATAGCTTTTTCATGCTTTAGCACTGCAAGCAGAAGTCATGGCTAAACTTTAATTTTATAGATGTATGTTTTGTTGTTATTTTTAAAAGTTCGATCTATTTGAGCAAAGCTTTTTCGTTTCAAGAAATCGGATTTCCAAAAGAGATTTTTCATGTAGTGCCAACAATAAATTGAATGACTTTTTTTCATTTTTCATCAAATAACTGCAAAACTACCACCCTGCCTCGTAACTTGCCACCGTGGCCAGCATTTATCTCCTCATACATACAAAGAGTCAGACACAGAATATTATTAAACACAAGATCTTGTGCTTCTTCTTCTGATATGTAACGAGCTTAATTAATTAATGAACTTATATGTCTACACTGAGTTGGATTTGAGCCAGTACTTATTACTATCATGACCACATACGCTATCAACTGAGCTGTCGGCACTTGTTCATAGCTGGATCACTTTGCAACTATATCTTTCAACTGAGTGCGACGTTCTTCCTCCAGTTATCTATCGTTGGACATCTCCATCCCATACGCTTGGCTCGTCAGTTTTTTTTCACTTTTCTACCATTCCAAATGTTATCAACCAATCTTATATTATTTCAAAATTTACTGAAAAATATGTCTTAAATGGTCAGACTAGTAAATGTCAGAAATTTACTTTTATATCGCAATAACAGCTTTGTTATATGACTGTAACATTCTGTATAACCTTTGAATAGTAGACACTCTGGTTAGTACTTTTTCCCCTAAAGTTTACTGTTTTAATTGAAAGAGTCGTAAAACCGATCAAGCCATTCGGTGATGTTAGTATATAAGGCTGGATATGACTTCTTTAGATTCTTTTGGTGATTGATTCCTTCCCTTCCTCTGAAGCTAAATGCAATCACCTTTTCATTTCGCAACAGCATAAAAACAATTTTCAACTAAAATCGACCTTAGAAAAGCACTTCAATAGCCGGTTGGATGGTTGGAAAGTTTATATTTGTACTCTTTAGACTCTTATTTAAATGACGCAAAGGCCTAATGGAACATATTTTGCTCGATGATAATGACTCTGTTAACAGACAAAAATAACAACTCATTGAGGTTGTTGTACATATTCCTCAACTAATTTGCCTGACGTATTTCTTTTACAAGATTCCAGAGACTTCAAGCCAATTGTCAGTTGGCAGAAGACTGCTTTGTGCCAGGAAGTACTTCAATAAGGGGAGTGTTCAGATTGGTGCTATTGGTATCTAGTTACAAGTCAGAAAATAATTGGTAAGAAAATTATTGATAAAACAAAAGGATAATCTGCTACAATTATAGCCAGTTTCCACTGCACCATTTCCTATTCACTGTATCAACCAAGCAAAGAAGTAAACCTAATATATTATTTTCAAAGGATTAGGGACATTCCAAACCATGTACTTGATTAAGATGTAACGAAATCGTAGCAAACTGATGACAAAATGACCTTAGTTGTGTGACAGTACAATTTTCAATTACTGCATTTGATGCCAATGACAATATCCATTTCTTTTGTTGCTTCATATGTTATATTTTGTACTTGTTTTGCACGTATTAGTTAAGAACTACATTTGATTTTGTAATCCCTACTTACTTTCAGTTTGATCACTGTCAGTTCCTTCTTCGCCTTTCATCACTCTTTAATTTCATTCTCAGACTTATTACTGAAATGGTATGAGCAATTTTGCTTCTGCTATCATCATTGGATGGCTATTGTGTGAGAATTACAATTATGAGGGTTGAAATTACAGTAAAAACTACTGAGTTAATTAATTCTTTGAAGCAAGAATCAATAACATTTAACCCATTTGCTCTTCACCTTATTTGAACCAATGTCAACAATGCTGTAACGGTTAGTTGGCCTCCGCTTTAATGATAAAAAACTGATTTGAATTTCATGATCCAAAATAAAGCTGAACACATAAAGTTAATCCAGTTTGGGAACCAAAATTACGGCCCAGCATTTATTTAGAGCATCTATTAAGGTGTTTGAACCGATACCACTTCTCACAGAGAAATGCTCTTTGGTAATGGCGGATACCTCCTCAAGAGTTATTTTTCACACTTCCAGGTTTTAATTTGCATGAAGAGACACTTCTAGAAGATTGGTTTACGTTTAAAGGAGCATATCTTAATAAGTAGCATCACCAATGGTGGGTCCAGAAATCCTTGTCAGAGAAAGGTAGAAAAGCTAGAGAGTTAGAAGTCAACGGCTTTCCTGAAGAGAAACCTATTGCAAGGGAAATGCCCGCTTCCTAAGCTAGCTCTGAAGAAGACACTCTTTAACTACTAAAGTTTGTAGCCTAGTTTTGCCAAGAAATTGCTTTCCAAGTATTGCCAGGTCAGGATCTATTGAGTCTGAATTTTGTGTTAAACCTGGCACCTTGAATTGAAAAAGAAAAATTATTATTTGAAAGTGTATCATATTATGTGCATAATTTAATAGTTAATATTGTTGTCTAAGTAAAGTAGTACTCCAATATTGACGGGGGAAATGGTCTGATTATGTCCTGTGACCTGCTTGATAGTGCTTGCAACAATCAGGCTATGGTATCTCAATTCAAATGACTAACTCGTTTGTCCCTACTATTCCCATTCTTTCTAGAACTTAATCGATATAGGTTAGAGTTAACTCTTGGTCAAGATATTCTAAAGGTTTGTGCATGAGTAGTTATCCAAATTACAGCAGATATACCTTGTTTGTCTGTGCCTTGGTAGAATGCTTACCAGTTTTTTGTCTATCACCATCTGGTGGAACCTTCGTGACCTGCTACATCTTAAAAGAAATAGGGGTACGATTTGCAGTTAGTGGAGACCGCTTACTTGAGCTTTTGAGAATCACCATAGAGGATCTCGTGTGTGTAAACCAATTTTACACGATAGAAATCATTATATTGTCCGTTACCCACGATTCGGAAGCGATCGCGTAAAGAAAATGATTAACTATCAATTGGTAAAGATCGGTTACGACTTGCAACATATGATGTAAAAACTTTTTCACTTGCTGGGACTCTACAAGATGTGAAAAAGTATAAAATTATGAAAGAAATGTTGGCTTCACCTTAAAGAAGAGGGTAGTATGATATGGATATTGAAGTATTTCTGACAGTTTCTTTGTCATATTAAAGGCGGAAGTTTAATTTTAATTTAATACAAGAGTATGGACTAGTATTAGTATGAAGAATGAATATCGGTGCAAAGTACAAAGCAGTTTTAATCTTTTAACGTAGATAGTGCTGTCAGTTTCAAAACCTTGAGTGGAAATTGCAAGACAAATAATACCAATAAAAGGCAGGAAAATTAAGATAGGAATGGATTACTGCAATCTCAAATTCAATTAATATTATTACAAAAATTTTTTTTTAAAAATTAAAGAACTGAAGAAACGGGAAATAATATGTTGTTCTAAGGGAAAAAATCAACAACGTTATGAATAAAAAACCCCAAAAGAATGGCTGAAAGGAAAGTCTTTATACCGAAGGACTATACTGGATTAAAAAGTAATCCTCTTCTTGAAAAATGGATTGAATATATGCAATTACTGTGCTATGACTTGCAGTCACAGATAATAATCGGGTAATAATGAAAATGCAATAACAAAGAATGCATTGAGACATGCAGTGAGCAGAATGAAGAAATGCAAAGTAAGTTGGTACATTCATTAGTAGGTAAACAAAATATCATATCTGAAATATGATATTTTGTGTACTTTTAAAGCCGATTGTAACGACAGCATCAGTCTTATAGGTTATAGCTGTAAACCAGTCATTGAAAAAAACTACCGATCAAACTGATTTAGTCAATCTTTATTATTTCAGAAACTATGATAACTACAAGAAAGTCGTCCTGTAAGTTCAATTGCTCATTGGTGGGAGGTGAATTCCTCAACATGTAAAACTGTGTAAATTGTAAGATGCCTGACACACTAAGTAGGATTATTCAGGAGCGGATCCAGACCAACGCAAGAGGTACAAATGCATCACTTAGTCTCACTCTACTGACATTTAAGAAGTCTATAATCTACAGGTTGTAGCAGATTCAGATCATTTCAGGTCCTTCTGGCTTTGGTATGGCCGAATAGTCACGATTAATGGCAATTGCATCTGCTGCAGCTTTTCTTGTGATAAACTGAAGTTATCACAGCACCCTGTGATGCCCTGGTCACGATACCTCCTTGAAGAAGCTGGCTTTTACTCTTGCACCCAAGTAGTAATCTTGTCACCTTGAAACTTTGCGACAAAGCAACACGTGGCATAGTCATGGCAGAACAAATCACATTCCATATCATCAAACTACGAAAATTTGGCACAGGCCGATTTCAATTTACCAACAAGGACAACTCCAGGAAGAACATTGGCTTGGTAGCTTTGAAGTAAGTATTCATAGCCTTGTACATGAAGTACATGAAGTAAATAAATCGCTGGAAAAGGCAGAGGGAAATCACTCACTAACCAGTAGGCTGTAGGCATATGTTTGATGATGAATTTAACACAACAGTCTAGGACAAAAAAACTTAAAATCTGTTTCAAATTTGCTATCCTATGTGAAAATGCACACAACTACATGCAATAAAAGTGGGTTGCATGATTAATTTTGAGCAAATCTCACCAGACAGCTAATTTGAAATTACCTTTCTGTAAGTTCTCATATTTCTGGAAAAGACTAAAGGAATTAGAAAAAGTATTATGTTACAAGATAAAGTAACACAACTCATTGCTGCCTGCATGAAAAGACTGCTATTCCTACAAGTTATTTCAAATTATTCAAGACCTACTCAGATGGCTTTGTACCCCCTCCCTCCCCATACATATTAACTGGATTCGAAAGCATGTATTCTCTTACAGCTACACACCCGTACCAAAGCTTGCTGCTTGCAGCTGAAATAAAAAGTTGTAGCATCAGAGAGCAATGAGTAGGGGCGTAGGAATATGTTGAAAAGTGTGTGTGTGTGTGTGTGGGGGGGGGGGTACAGCAAAAAGAGCCAATTGTTTTCTAATATCATGTATCTAAAAAGGGACACAATCAGTCTTAATGGCCAGCTTTATGATAGCGAAACATACTCCATGTTTCGGTTCAAACGGCTGAAAACGGTCATTGGCAGGTCCATTGCAACGTAGTTGATATTGCTGGAAAAATGAACATTTTATTTTCCTTTGGTAGATGTTTGACCAATTATATCCAAAAGGGCTTTGCCCCTGTTTTCAGAGAGTTTAAGAGCGTGATCACAATACATTTTTCAGACCCTCTCAAATGCATTAGTCACTCAAATGTCTGGATCCGCCCCTAGTATCAATTTCAATAAATATTTCAAACAAAAACACGCGGGGAAAACCTTTTAGAACAAATTTTTAATTGGTGATGTTTATGTTAAAGAAACTCGTTTGATAAGCAATATGATTTATAACAATCAGATATTTTGGTTCACGTTTCATATTACATAAACAATTATACAACAAATGAAATGAAAGATATTTACAGTCAGTATGATCACAAAATTAAATTTTCTTGTGATAGGTTAGCCATCCATTTAAAAAAAACGTTCATAAATTTTCAATATAACACATTTTCCTTTCCTGGTGCAAGTTAAAAATAATTAGACTCAGAATGAATTGTGGTTCAAACTAAATTTAATCGCGACGACTTGATTTTTAAAAATAAAAATCACCTTTAACTAAATTTTGTATAAGATTTTAAACCCGGTTTACTCAGATGGAGCATTGGCAAATTTACATATTGTTTGTCATAGTATCTTTTTATATCAAAATAAATTAGTAAGAATTTTTTTAACATTGAATTAAAATACATATCAGAACAAAAACAACTATTTGATTGAACTCAATTTGTTTTACAATATAAAAATATTTTTAAATGGGTAGAATTTTGATTAGACTGCTTGACTACATTCTTAACCACGGTATAGACAACATAAAATTTATTTGATATCAGTATTTTGATGTTAAAGAAAGAAATAGAAAGGAGAAAAGTGTTTTCGTGTTTGACATGTGCGATATAGAAAATCCCAATTCACTGCGTAGACGACTATAAAATGTTCTGTTTTGCCATGCGTAAAATGATCTTTGGACCCTTTTTAAACCACCATTGTTTGAAATTAGCATTTTTTAAAATAATGCGTTCAGGCTAAGCAGTCAAGCGTATGATTTTCGGTCCTATAGAATATCTTACATGTGTTTGTTTTTTGAATGAGTTTGAGCCAGTTAGATATTTCTAATACATAAAACGCAAAAATCTTTCTGTGTATGACTTTTAATTTTTTAAATTTTTAATTTTTGATTTAAAATTTTAAAAATTATTCTGGGTTTCTGGGTTTTCCTTTTTGGCGACATCTGTGGTAGCATAAAGGAGCTCCTTCGCAGAATGCTATGCCTGACACCAAAGAATGGTTTTGCAAGAGACTTAAAAGTTTGTTCTTAAGGAAATGAACCCTCAATATTTACCTCTTCTTCTTCTTCTTCTTCTTCTTCTTCTTTGTCTTCCGGCACTTTCCCGTTTGGAGTCGCCACAGCAAAATTCCCAGATTTACTTTATCACGTATTGATAATGATTGATACATTATGAAAGCAAAGTGTAAAATATAGGCTGGATATTGNAAAATTTTAAAAATTATTCTGGGTTTCTGGCTTTTCCTTTTTGGCGACATCTGTGGTAGCATAAAGGAGCTCCTTCGCAGAATGCTATGCCTGACACCAAAGAATGGTTTTGCAAGAGACTTCAAAGTTTGTTCTTAAGGAAATGAACCCTCAATATTTACCTCTTCTTCTTCTTCTTCTTCTTCTTCTTCTTCTTCTTTGTCTTCCGGCACTTTCCCGTTTGGAGTCGCCACAGCAAAATTCCCAGATTTACTTTATCACGTATTGATAATGATTGATACATTATGAAAGCAAAGTGTAAAATATAGGCTGGATATTGGATACAAAAAAGTAAGCTGTGGGCTTCATGACCATTTGTCCTACGAAGTGAACTTAAAGTACTAAAGTAACCAGATCGTTTTCGCCCTTTACGTCTGAATTTGACTGCAGTAAAAACTCTTCCCTTCAAATGTTTATCAAAGGGGGGTCAAAGAAATTTTTAGGAAGAAAGACTGTTATTATATACTATCATTTTTGTCATTTTTAACAAAAATTACAGAAACAGCAATCAGATTTTCTTATTAAATAGATAATCGACGATTCAAGGATCGGATTTCACCAGAACTACATCTCTGTAATGTAAGCTCGTTTAATTCGTCCGTCCACAGAATAAGGTGCGAAATTGTAGTGAAATGTTTGAATTAAAACTTTTTTTTATTTTATTGATATTTTAGTTTCTTATTAAAGGTATATATTTAACTAGACTGAAGACGAATATGCTTCTCCACCTAAAACTACCTAAGACCTAAAACTTTTCTTTTTTTAGTTCTGAATAATTTCCTTCCATATATTTCGTGATAATAATTATAGTTATGATGTAAAAAAAATAATTAAAAAGAGACAACCTCAAGAAAAAAGGACTCCAGTAACATGGACAGGATGTGATGTGATAAAAATAATAACTATAATAATTTTAACAATAACAGTGAATGTGTGCCATTTTAGCTGCCAGCTAACCTTCTAAGGAAAGAATTTATTACTTAAAAGTTGTGTTCTTAAGAAGGGCATAGGAGTTATGGCTATTTTCTTTACTTTTGTATAGTAACAAGTTGTTTTTTCAATGATTTTAAAACGTTAAAAAAAGGAATGGGATTAATGAAGACAACGAATGATAGGATGATGTAGAGAAACCTAATATTTGTTATCCTACTTCAATAAGGCGGAGAAGGGAGAAGAGGATCTGTTTGGAAGCTCTAGTAAAAGGGAAGCAAATTTACAGAAAAGAACTGATACACTTGTCCTTTGAAGTTTAGTAAGTTACACCCAAATCTCTTTATCTTTTAGAGCTTGAAGCATTTTCAAAGAAATACATTAGGAAAGTCTAAATTAAACGGTTTTTTACACAAGCCTAATAGTCTTAAAGTCTCGTCAGAACAGACAGTTATTTTTTTGCATTTTCACAAGATCCCACTTTTCCTTCTTTATTTGTGTCTTTCTCTTGTGGTTTAAGTACATTTTTACTATTTTGATATAAAAATTAATCGTCCCGTGACACAAAGTCATGTTTCTCTGTCTGTGTTTATTCTATACCTTAATCATCTCTACTTCAACACCCTTTTTCAATATTACTTTTGTCAAGAAGTGAGCTATACACGATTTATTTCAATCTATTGAATATTTTTACTACCTTTTTGCGTTCGTGTAGACCTTAATTTACATTTCAGTTATTATTACACAAAGAACAGAGAGACCTTTGAATCCCAATATCGTGCCTGGTAGTGAACATTTAGATTGAAACTATTGATAGAGAGAGGAATAAAAAACGTTAATGAAAGGCTGTAGCTAATTTTCATTTGTGACTGAACGCCTTAGTAACATACCATTTATAGCTGAGCAGCAATCGGCTCTATTCACTGATCTACGCGTTCTTAATCATCTCTTCACAAAACTGAATAGGCATTCATATGGAAGCATTCAAGAGAATCAGTAAACGGTCAATTGTTGAATAATTAACTATTTTCTTGTCGCTTTCGCTTTATACATATCTGTTGAATACAAGAAACAAAATGAATGTCTCTCTTAACATAACGGTTTTGATATTTACATAGAATATCTATCTCTGAAATGATCGACTTAAATATTATACACTGTACAGTAACATTACTGAACTAGTTTATTTCACATAAATAAAGCGTTAAAAACTAACAGTCTAAGCATGTATTAAAACACTCCTTTATATAGACGGCTGCCTAAACCTCAATTATTTATGTACTGTATTTTCAAAAAGATGATCGAGGATACAATATAACGCCCCTGTTTTGTGCTAAAATAGTGTTGGCTACTTCAACACGAAATTAACTAAACATTTGACAGTAATACCTGAGCTTAAAAAATATGTAATGGAATCTCGATTGAATTCGACACGAAAAATAGTAGACAATGATCTATACTGTAACGTTCTCTACAGAAAAGTTTTACCCTTTTTGAATAAAACTTTGGCTGAATGAAAAAAGAAAAACTTGAAAAATAACAAAAAGATTTTATGATCCGTTTGGGTGTCTCGATTTGATATGGCGATCTAAATCGCGACGTCGTACAAGTACTTTACCGCAGTATTGGCATTTATAGGGAGTGTCCCCAACAGCATGTAGCCTAATATGCTTTGCCATATTACTTGGATCACCAAAGCGTTTCTGGCAATACTTGCATCGAAGTGGTTTGTAGCCTGTATGTATCCTCATATGAATTTTTAGACCGTATTTTCGAGTGTACAGTTTTCCGCAAAGTTCGCAAAGATAACCTTTGTTTCCGACTTTTTTCGAGTTGAGATCGTTAACGATGTCCTCGTTGCACCCATTTTTTATTTTTTCCTGTATCATTTGAGCAGAAGGGGATATTCCCATCGAATTTCCTAAATTTAAATCGGGAGTTTGATTAGCACTGCTGGTAGCCATGATATTTAAATTTACGTTCATATTTATATTTTGTTGATCGTTAAACATCATATTATTCATATTGTTCATTAAATTTTGATTATTGCTATTGCTGTAATTGTTCATACTCTGGAATCCATATTTCACAAAAGGATTCATATTTGGACTGCATACATTTCGAGGTTGTAAGAACATGGCTGAATTCGTTAAAAGGTCCATTTGGTGTTGTGGCGAAAAGTCAGAAGGAGTAGGATTGTAGCGCATATGCCCAACATCGCTATAGCTTGAACTACGATGAAGGCTATTATTTGAAGACAAGTCACTCGAGCTTGTTGGTGTTGTATTATAATCGCTACTTTTAAAGCTTCCGATACCTGGGCTGTAGCTATTGAAATGAGACGAATGTAATGGCGGTGGATGCTGGCTCTGTGGACTCGTTTTTGCCCCAACTTCCCGTAAACTAAAAGCATCTGAACCAAACGCTCCCAAACCAGGCACATGGCTTAATGGTGTAAGTGGTGTAAGCATTGGGTTTGGTGATGATTTATCGCTATGTTTTGATGGCGAATGGTCTTCTAGGTTAAGTGCTGGTAGGCTCGTTGGCTTCGGTAGGCTACTTGAGTGTTCATGAAGTGAATGTTGACTACCATTACTGTTGGGTGGCGTTTGCCCTTGTGATAGTCCACTTTTAAAGGTAAAGTCATTGTCTCCATTAAAAGTTGGAAAATTAAAGGACAGATTATTGAGCGACGACGAAAGGTTAAGTCCAAGCGAAGATGTTGTTGTGGGGTTGGTTGCATTGCTTGACATCGAAAAACTGTTAAGCGAATTACTCCAATGAGAATTTCCAAAGGACATATCTTTCGAAAAATTAATTTCCTTGTTTCCATAATTAAGGTCTTTACAGTACGAAAAGTCTCTATTACCTAAATGAAGATCCTTCGAATAAGTAAACTCTTTGGTAAGTCCCAAATCTTTTGAATAGTTCGAAAGATCTTTAGTATAAGATAGATCTTTTGGATATCCAACATTGCCAGAAATGCTATTACTGGTGTTCCCTCCATGGCTATGTGAAACATTTACTTGATTTCCATTTAGTAAACCATTGATTCCGTTAAAAGCATTATTTCCTGTAACTGAAGTTAAATTGAAGAACGTCTTTTCCTCCTTTCCAGTATCATCAGCTGGTCCAAATAACGGATCATCTCTGCCTAACTGTTCATCATCCTTTAAGCTAAGCAAGGCAGGGGCTGATTTTGGAATACCTAGTCCTTGAGTGTCATGCCCCTGTGTTGTCATAAACATTGTCATACTTCTATGGTGTCCGTCAGGTAACTTACAAGTTTCACTTGTTACACCAACTGGTATATAATCGGTCAATAATTGTGTCTTGTCTCTGTCAAAATTATCTGTCACAATCTGAGAAAGAGCTGAAGCTTCCTTTCGTACTCCTAGTACCAACCTACTAGTCTTAGTAAGACAGGTAACTTTATCTTTTTTTTGACTTGATCCACCATCCACTCCACTGCTCGTTGTGCAGTCTTTGACTTTAGCGTGGCTTAGTCCACTGGTTGTTTTCTGGTGGCCTTGAGATCGTTCTTCTGAATACTCACTCAATGAATTGCGATGTGAAACTGGTTTGTTCGGACGGTACCCGTATATATACTGTGCTTGGAGCCCTGTGTTAAGTGAACATAAAAAACAGGTGTATAAGTAACTGTTCACACGTGTAGCGAGATAACCAATAGCAGCTTGGCTATTTAGAAGACGCAGCCAATCGAAAAGATTTATTAAGCACGTGCAGGCTGAACGTCACCTCCAAAACTGAACCTCTCAGAACAAGTGAGAACAATAGCAGTTCTTTTCTGGTAAGGGTTGTCTTCTAAAACAAATATTCGTTGTAGACATTTGGTTAGGGGGTATTTTGTTATATGGGATCCTCTAATTAATATTATTATAGGGAAATAGCTTATACATCGAGTATCGTTTTGCCTTTTACATCAAAAGTAAGGTTCCGCCTTTCTACATCCTGTTTTATCATGGTAATTTTCCTTACCTCGAATCACTTAAAATAAAATGAACAATGAAAGGAATCACAGTGAAAGAATGTTCCCTTTTATTCATGAATGTAAGACTTAGCATGCCATTTGTTTGTAGCAGATCAAGTAAATACTAGCAATTTCCAAAGTCATTTCAAAGAAGAGAATGCCATTTTTAATTTATAACGGGATCCCGCCGCAAAGGAAACATATTAACGTGAACTTAACCTTCAATATCCTGGTAGTATAGATCATCAAGTCCAATAAAATATATTTTATTTCAACACTTTTGTGCCGTGAAACTACCAACCTTAATAAGATCGCTTACTTCTTTTGTTGAATATGAATATGTTTTGTGTACCAATTACATACTCTTCTTATTCGGATACCTATTAACTTAGTTTTTGTAACAAAAAGGAGCAATTAACACGATTAAACCAAACAAAACACCTTTGGTCACTAATTCATTGTGAGCCACGAGATGCTGAAAAATCAACTCACTACCATAACAAATTAACTAAACACATTCTTGTTAGGTAAATTGGTCTTCAAAATAAAGAAAAAACACATTATAAGGTTAAGCCTTTCAAAGAAAAAGATTCTTAAACACAGGATTAGGATGCATTAGAGGATTAAGTCTGCGTAAAACAACCTTAGTTAGGAGCTGAAATGATGTGAATAAATCCCTGAAAATAAACGAAAATGTAGAAAAATTAGAAAATTAAATGAAAATGTTGACAAAGGTTCTTTTTCTTTCATTAAGTTTACAATTCAAAACTCAAATACTTTCCTTTGCACGTCATTATTGTTAACTGAAGGCCTTTTGAAAATTTCCTGTTACCATAGTTGACATGAGGGGTGGATGGCCCTCTGAATATTAGAATAAATTATATATATATATATTTATTATTATATATATATATATATGGTGAACGACAAAAAAGTCAACAAAACTGACAGTTCTGAAGTTCTAAACTAAGTTTTGTTGATTTTTAAAATTTTTTGTCGTTCACCACATGATAGCTCTAAAATTCTTATTTTATTGAGCACTGTCGATAACTAATAATTACTTCGATACTGCGATACTGGATATATATATATATATATATATATATATATATATATATATATACTAACCTGAATAATAAACAGACATAATGAGTAAAACTGATTGTCATTCTTTTTCCAGAAAATTAATTACCTGTTGTTTGGTAGTGGATTAGTAGGTAATGCTACGCAAGAGTATTTGTCAAAAAATTGTATTTTTAAACAGTTTTGACTGATAATTTAATAAGCGGGAGGTCTATATAAAAGAGAGCTGGTGTTGTGAAAAATTTTGAGATACTTGTAAGCAGGTAAACCCGTTTATTAGGCACGTAAGTTTATATATCTCCTTAAATAACNAGTTCTGAAGTTCTAAACTAAGTTTTGTTGATTTTTAAAATTTTTTGTCGTTCACCACATGATAGCTCTAAAATTCTTATTTTATTGAGCACTGTCGATAACTAATAATTACTTCGATACTGCGATACTGGATATATATATATATATATATATATATATACTAACCTGAATAATAAACAGACATAATGAGTAAAACTGATTGTCATTCTTTTTCCAGAAAATTAATTACCTGTTGTTTGGTAGTGGATTAGTAGGTAATGCTACGCAAGAGTATTTGTCAAAAAATTGTATTTTTAAACAGTTTTGACTGATAATTTAATAAGCGGGAGGTCTATATAAAAGAGAGCTGGTGTTGTGAAAAATTTTGAGATACTTGTAAGCAGGTAAACCCGTTTATTAGGCACGTAAGTTTATATATCTCCTTAAATAACTTAATTTTTAAAATCATCATATTTGAGTTGGGACTTCACTACGGGAGAATATATTACAAGTTGTCATGTTTTGAAAGGAATTTTAAAAGCTGAAGCTTTATAACTGAAGTTGAAAATTAAGTAGATTTTCCGATTTTCGCATGCTTTTATAATCCACTTTTATTTGTAAGGGTTTTTTTTGAGACTCATTTTATTCTTTGACCTTTAGTCAAGATGGGATCTACTAATATGCAGGGGGTTGCTTTTCTTATTACATACTTCTTACGGAGAAAGAATTTGGGCTTAGTACTTCCAGGAAAGTGGACTGGAAAAGGCAATCTCTAGCATGATTAGTTGATTATATCACTCGACAGTAACAGCAAAATCAAACAGGATGTGGTCCATTAAAAATAATTTCTAATCTTATTAATTTCCAACTATCTTTAAAAATAATGCAATTGAACTGTATTGTAAATAACAATATAAATATAAGCTAATCGGACAAGTGGGCCAACAAGACTTTCTTACCAATATGGTTTTGACAAGTGACATGTCCATCGAAACGTCGCCTCTCGTCATTTTTTGTAACAAGATTCGGAAGATTCTGGTTGAGGTCTTTCGTATGTTAGTTTTTCTTTATTTTAAAAGAGGTAGACTCAGAGGCAAGAAATAATTCTCTTTGTCATAACATTATAAAGCCAAATTTAAAAAAAAATTTTCATTCTGTCACTTTGTTTTACATTACTTTAAAGAGAAATATGAATAAAATAAATACATAAGATAAAATAAATAATCTGCAACATTTACTCCATAATAATGTCACCTTGTGTTATTATTGTGAAGTATTATGAATCCAGTTTAGTACAGCATAGTTTCCTTTCCTCCCTCATATTGTTACTATATGATATTTTGTTATGGAAGAATGCTGAATTTTTTCTATTTCATTCAACTAAAGATTCGTATTTGATATGTTTCCTGCAGGCCAATTACAATCCTTATGCATTTTCTATTTATCAGAAAAATTCATTCTGATTTCATCGAGGAAATTTGGATGTATTTATACGATAAGGAAAGATGACAACCTTTTCCTTAATAATTTAATTTTTTTTTGTAATATCTATATGTTTGTTTAATGACTTTAGATGTCATTGTGTTTATACTGTATTTGTGTATCTCTCTTAATTTCATTTTATCGGGGCATCACTTACAGAAATGAGGCTATTAAGGTATATCATTCTTTAAGTATTTGATTTCTTGCTTAAAGTAATACTACTACAATTTAAATAATTATTCTCTCTATATTATAGATAAAGAAATGTTATGCAGGGGAAACTCCTGCATGTTTTATCAAATTCCTTCAACAATTGTGGTTCCCTGTGACAAAAGATACTAGCTGACAATAAAAACGTGTTCCTATCCTACTTTGACGTTGATTGCCATTTCAACATACTGATGAATATTTGTGAAAATATGGATTTTTTAGGTAACAGCTGAATTCACAGCTGTGGCTTTAAAGAGAAAGACTAATGCATTTCACTATTGAGAACCAGTGTTTTGTTTTTACAAGTGCAGTTTTAAATTTACTATACAGGACAATAGCACCAAGTTTTTTTGTGAGAGCGAAAGTAACAAAAGAAGAATTAAAAAAACAGACCTCTTTGAGAAAAGGTATAGAAATAGCAGAAAGAAAAGACCCCAGCTACCACAGGTGGAAAACAAGCATTTAGTGACAACGAGTTATTTCTAAGTCATTAATTACAGCCTAAAATAATAGGTTAACGAGGCTATTTGAAAACACGTATCTTGAATAGATGTAAAAGGATGTAATACTTTCCCATTGTAATTGGGTCATTTGGCATACTTCATGTCAATAAAACAATATGATCTAAAAATTTACAGTTGCAATTAAAAGGGAATCAAAACGGTTAACTACGTAAATGTTTGGAATAATCCTTGGGAAATACCGAATGGTTACACTCCCTTAAATAGAAAAAAAACCCCCAACTGTAACCCCCATTTTCAATACCCGTTTAAGTTCTGCTTAAGAGCGAGATGATTAGCAAAACTGTTACAGTAAAGCAAGTCAGACTTATAGTATCATACAAACTTGTCTTCAAAAAGTGAGGCATTACAAATGTGTTTTTTAGCCGAATGATTTGAACTCATGACCTTGAGGGATTGAGAACAGAAACCACAGAAACAAACAGCATTGCAATGAGGGAAGGAAGCTCACTTCAAAGACCTCTAAATTAAAAAAGTGAAAGCCGAGAAACAAAATGAATAATTTCCCTTACTCTCCTTTACTTACCACTAACTCATGCACAGTCTCTGTCTCCTTCTCTGTACATACATACATACATACATACATACACACACACACACATATATATATATATATATATATATATATATATATANGTGTTTTTTAGCCGAATGATTTGAACTCATGACCTTGAGGGATTGAGAACAGAAACCACAGAAACAAACAGCATTGCAATGAGGGAAGGAAGCTCACTTCAAAGACCTCTAAATTAAAAAAGTGAAAGCCGAGAAACAAAATGAATAATTTCCCTTACTCTCCTTTACTTACCACTAACTCATGCACAGTCTCTGTCTCCTTCTCTGTACATACATACATACATACATACATACACACACACACACATATATATATATATATATATATATATATATATATATATATATATATATATATATATATACCGTTTGAGAGAAATTGTATGCCCCTCTACCACTCTACCAATAGCTCGTTTCCCCGCTAAATCTCAAGAATTCTTCAAATATTTCAATAAATGCACCTTCCGTTTGCTTTCCTCAGTCGACCGTTTAACAACTATTTATTGATTATTAGATTCCTGTTGCTTTTTTATTTTATAAGGATTTACATAAACATATATAAGTATATATACACTAAAATATTACCTTAATTCGATTGAAATAATAGCTCCCATACCTCAGATGATGGAGCTGGAGGCAAGATAACCATGATTCTGTTTCAGATCCAGTGATCCATTTTAGAATGATATAGTTTACCAATTTCTTTTTATTGTTTCCAAACCATTTTCGTTTACAAACTTACTATTAAGACTCAAAAAGTAACATCTCTTTAATAGTTTTTACCTCTGCTGATATGCATAATTGTTTTATTTAGATAAAAAGGAAACAAAACAAAATAGACTGTTTTTATTAACTACTCAGAAAATGTTGGCATGCCTCTTGCATCTTCAAACATCTTCTAGTAATACAAACACACACACACACACACACACATATATATATATATATATATATATATATATGAATATGTACATGTAAGTATATATATGAATATATATATATATAAGCATATTTTAATAGCTTTTAAGGGAAGGAGAAGATTCCAAATAACTATGCTCCTTCATAAAATATACTCAAGAAGCCTAGGAGCAGGCGTTAGTTTTTCTCCATAACATTGGAGTGGTGCTTTTGGAATAAAACTCCGATACTCCGCTGTCTTTCACTACTCCCCATTAATTAAAAATACCCTTCAGTATTAGCAATATCAAATGGTACATTTCAAACAAAAAATTGCTATATGAATATAATTTGTTTAGCTTTACCTCGTGTTCCCAGCTGATGATAGTCAAGGGCATAATTAATAATTCACTTGGCATTTTTTAATTCTTTTAAAGCTGCTTCCACATTGAAACATTCAAAACGACTATCACTTGCATAAATTAAGTAGTTTTAGTGACTTATTCACGGGTTGTTTAAAGGTATATATTATGGAAATAATATTTAACTACAATTACAACTACAAATATGAAAGGCAGCAAAATCATTTTGAACAGAATTAGGCCTCAAATCTAATTTTAATGCCACAGATGTGCTCAACCAGGTTCAAATGTGCATTGGGCAATATACGTTTGATAAATGCAAATAAATTATAAACAGTGGGACTCTATCACACAGCAATTTAAGTTTTCAAGGGAATTTTTTCTCAATTGGTTATAAACAAAATTCTTTATGGATGGAATAGAAATAAAGAAGAGTGTAAGCAAGAGAAAAAATCTTAAACGTTATTGATTTTAATAACTTAGTGAAAGTAATTAATGTAGAATATGTTCGTCGCATAAGAAATTTGTTGTATACAAGTTCGGTGGGCTCCACTGCGCTTAGGGTAGATCACCTGATAAACGTTTTATCAGGAAATCATTAGTTGTAATTAATAAAACTTTTAATGCTTCATCACAGTTGAAAATGTATATAAATATGAATATGTACACACACACACATATATATATATATACATATATTTATATGGGTATATTTGTGTACATTGACATAACGAAACCTATATGGAACCGAACCTTTGGAGTGCAAATGGAAAAATACTAACAGAAATATTAATATAGCTTGAGGGTTCAAACGTTCTTTTCAAAAGCCGAACACGGACCTTGTCCACCTATCCTCCTTGCACCTCTACACGACACTATAGCTCTTGCTAGGGCAAGGGAGAATAGAAACACATATTCAGCTTGGCAACCACCTCTAATACCGTCTAACCATATTTGCATTCCGGCTTATTTACAATCCTACATAAAATTCCAAGTAGGAGAGAGTCTTAATGATATCATACGTTAGGGTCTTCTATTCATTTCGTCAGGGTTGAAACAACTGGGGACAAAAGAGAACCTCATAAAGGCCTTGGAAGATAGATAGCTTTATCATTAATAGTTGGAAGAAACGCCGTTCTAGTGGTACAATTTGCCATGTTCAAATGATAGTCTAGGGCCATATCGAATAAATACTGTTCCGATTAATAACTTGATGAGAACTTACAAATCAAAATTAATTCAAATCCTATATTGTCATATTTTATCAATACGTACAGTATCATTTTCAAACAAGTGATGTGCTCTTGCTGTTGGAGGAACATTACTGAATGTTAAAAAAGTTAAAAAGTAAAGCTAAAGTATATATATAAATCTAAAGTTGGCTAAACTGTTGAAAGAGTTGATATAAAGAGCAGGCCACTGGACAGGCTAACCGCCAGCAATAGCCTGATAATGATGATGACAATGGTGATTAATGTTTGGAAGAAAATAAAGTTCTGATCCCCTAGATGCTGCCAGGCAAGATTTTTAGAAGTGTATAACCTAACGGAAGTAATGATAAACACAAATGGTACATAATTTAAAGTTTAGATAGAAAACAAAGGATAAGGTTTTTTGTAATTCAATAATAACGTGGGAAAGCATTTTTTAATCGTTCAACGTGGGTATCATATCCACCACATGTTTAACCTTCTGATCTTTTCTATCTAAACGTTTGGATAGAGATCCCTTCGGGTACCAGTTTTCACTGTCGTGCAAACACATGTGAGTCTTAATGAATCGAAGATGAAGATGTCTGGTTGCTGTTATACGAAAAAGATTCTCGTGTACCCCCGGTACCTTTGTTGTTAGATTTTTAAAAAATCTCTTTGAAAATTCACAAGTCCGTATCAGAAAGGAACATTTGTGTTTATTTATATATATATATATATAATACATTACACAAGGTAAAACAAGAAACATAAGAACTGTGATTGCAACTAATACTTTCACGATATTTCGATCATCAGGCATCGCAAAACTATTAGTTGCAATCACAGTTCTTACGTTTCGTGTTTTACCTATGTATATTGCTCTGCTTTATGCATTGAGCACTTTTTGATACGAATACACAAAATTACACAAATATATATATATATATATATATATATATATATATGTACTAGAACCTTTAGTCTTCTTGTGAAGTTGTTCAATCTCTTTTCAAAGAAAGTAGCCTGACATTGTAGTTAATTTTAATATTTTCTCAATAAAGTCTAATGTTAGTAGCATCCAATATTACAAGATTTTTTGTTTTAAGAAAGTAAAACCTTGTAAAGAGAGTCCAAAATATCTCCGAAAAATCAAATATTTTTGTGTTGATTTAATAATCTGAGATGATTCTTTTAAGAAATATTAATAGTCCGAAACAAATGCAAACCCTTATCCGATAAAAAGAAAAGATAATAATGGTGGTCATCGTTATGATAGCAAAGAAAAAAGCGACATTTTGTCTGAATCACGAAATTTGTTGAAATTTGTATCAGTGAGATGGCATTGTTGAAATATTCCTTTTTTTATTCTTTGGAGAGTGTAAATAAAGTCTCTCAATTTAGGACACATATATTGATGCTTCTTTGAGGATCAAAAATTTTATCAATGCCATCAACGTTATACAGGGGTTATTCCTGTATTTCAATCAGCTTCAGATGTGTTAGCCGTTATTAACAGAAACTCTGAAAAAAGGTTGGTTGGTTATGAAAAATACAGAAATATATACAATAAAATACAAAACACTAATTTCAAGATTTACACTATTCTCACAATATATTTTTCAAAATAATGCACCCTAAAGTAGTGTTCCATTAGTGATTTCTTCAAGCTAGCATATTTTTTCCAGTTACAGTTTCAAGTGCATTGACCATAGTGTGCCAATGTATTTGAAAAGTACTGAACATCATTTTGCTTTCAAAATAGCATTGTGCAAGTTTAAGAGTTTATGGATATAAGTGGATTGTTTCCTACGGAATACCGATGTTTTACAATCAATCGAAGTAATCTGAGAGCTCAACAGAAGAAAGTAGTATTTCATAACTCCAATGAGAGTATTGGAAAAGGAAGGTAACGGGCAAAAGCATTGTTTACTTTTACTCTTTTCATTGGCAAAAATTCAAAATGTTAAAATGTTACAGTATTAGAATATTTAATTTACTAAATTACTAAATTTCTAAGCTGTAAATAAACTGAATTATGATAACAATACAAAATAATATAAAAATATAGATTAAGGTTTTAGGGGAAAATGTCACAGAACAAAAATACGGATGACATGGTAATATTGAGGAAAGGCCTTTGACTTAAGACTGAAAACCTGAGTAAATAATAACAGAAGAGTAAATGTTTCAACTTCCTTATCTTTTACTCTATATGCTTACCTTCCATGCACACTATCACAAAAGATTAAAATATATTGGTTGTAAATGTTTATCCATTCCTTTTGGGGTTTTACTATTTCATTTAAAACATTTGTATTTTCCATTTCAAAATATGCACTAATAGTCATCATTTAAGAAAGGTAAAGGAATCCAAAATTGTGTTTTGCCAATTTTTTGGAATACTTGAATTTATCTTACACACTAAAAGCCACCAAGGCAAACATATTGTGCAAATCATGTTTTTTATTCGAAATATTGACAATTATTCCCTTTTCTTGCCTTGCTATAGAGAAGCCAGGTAAAAGAACATGAAAGGAATGGAATACATAAAGAAAAATGCGAAATATGGATCAATGAATTAAAATAGCATTTCGATTTATTTCCTATTTTCACTAGGGTCTTCAGTTCTTAGGTAAATTACAGCAAAGTGTTGAATGTATCCTGTCATTTTTGTCTAGATTAACAAGTTTTTAAAAATGCACAATTTACAAAGAAATTAAAAATTATATTCAATTTTATAAGAAAATTTTTTGAGAATTGCAAGGAACCTCGTAAAAGATTCTTTAAGAAATCCAACAGGGATCACTTCTCAAACTGTGTGTGTGTGTGTGAATTATTAGCCTGTGCAGTTAACTACATATTGTATAATAGCCACAGTGATTGCTTCCCAAATGTTAAACAATTAACTACATGTTTAATCATTAAAGAGAGTTATGCAAATGATTTACATTTTTCTGAGCACATGAAACTGTCACCAAGCTAAGAAAATATGACAGTATATTGTATCACATATATATATATATATATATATATATATATATATATATATGCAAAAAGTAAAGTATAACGTGTTTCTAGATAAACAAATATACTAATACGACGGTCAGTTATTTAATATTGTCAATGAATTTGTTGATAAGAGAGGCATCAACGGTTACAATAGTTATAATGATAACTTTTCAGCTTGGTTTCCAGCCTTTTACTTTAATTGCCAAGTAATTCACTTAAATATAGCAAACAAAGTAGATTGGAACAAATGTTTTGTTCCTTTTCAAACTAATTTCCAATGCCTCTATAATTTCTGTTTTCAGAGCACGAAAATGTATCAATGTTAACCTTTTCTTACAAGCCTGCTGTGAGCTAATTCAATATCACAAAAACATCGCAGTGTTATTCTAAAAGTTATTCAGGGGATAATACGAGATGTTTTCTGAGCCGGATAAGCAACCTAAAGAATTAAAATAGTGAGATCTCATATAATTTAAAAAAAATAAATCCCTTCAGTAGACAGTCATAGTCGTTTTTGTTATCTCAAGAAGCATGCTGTTGCTTGCCTTTCAACGTTTACAATGAATCTGTTTGCTCACATACAGCGATTGAGGGTTTTAGATTCTAATGTTTGAAAGCTAGTTTTCCTGTTTGCGAAGTCGTTGATAGGCAATCAGATAATTTTTTGTCTGTAACAATTATCAAATTAGCTTGTTTACCAACATAAAAATGTAATGAATAAATTTGACACAAATACAGACAATATTTAAAGAAGTAAAATGCAAAAAACAATGTCTAGTTCAAGGCTAAGAGAATGGCATATACCTAGATGGAAAATAAGGCATTTTTCAGTAGTTAGTCTACAATGGTAATTAATGGTACTACTGCAAACAAGAATGTAATAAAGATAATGGTTGGAGTCGTTCTCAGGATTTTTCAACAACCGGGCTACAAAATTGTCATACAAATCTTGATGAAATCATTCTGAAAATGGAGCAAGGCATTTACTACATCTTTTGTGGTACAAATACTGTCACATTTAATGTAAATAGCTTCGTAAATTCCTTAACAGATAGCTGATGAGAGTAATTAATGGAAAAACTGTAGATCTTTCAAACGCAGATGAAAGGAGAGACGAACTGCACGCAAACTTTAGGGTGAATTTGCTGTGATGCAGCTACTGACAAGGTGATCATTCAAGCTAGGATTCACCCTAAGAATGTCTTGTAACAAGAAACTATCGCTTTCTTTAATGCTATGACATCAATAATGTTTTGCCAACTTCATTCTACCAACTTTATGTTTGATCACAATTGGTTTAACGTTGCCTTATATATTCGGCACTTCTTATAGTATGTTGGCCTTTGACAGCACAGAGGCTGTCCTCGCTTGAATTTCAAAATGGGAAGATTTTTGCAAAGCTGTCTATTCAACACGAGTAATTTTTTGTATTGAAATTCATGTTTACTGTTTAAGTATAGGCTCAAAAATAGGTCACTTGATGCCCTGGAAAAACTGAATCAGTGGAGTTTTGCTCCCATTTTCCGAAAATTGTCGACTACTTTGAGCTCACCGCTATTGCCAAGAAAAATAATGCTGTTCCTCAAATATGAGTAATATTAATTTCGACAAAACAAAGACAAATGTACGCTGAGATACAGTTGGTAAATAGCTCCAGAAAGAAGCTGTTCTTGTGTTCAAGAAAACAAAAAAAGAAAGTTAAGATATGGAATGGGGAGCTACATTTAAAGCAACATTTATAGCAACCTAGTCAGCATCTGAATAAATAAGTGATGAGCTCACAGAGCAGTTAAGTCAAGAGGTTCATAAAGCGCTTAAGCACGTTCCACTGCTACTTACTAGGAAACACCTAGTTTTAATCACCTGAAACCAGAGGGTTATCTGGTTAAAATCCGTATTGAAAAATCTTGGGTGAAGTGGTCTGTCGATAGAAAGGTCTCTTATGTAGTTTGTTTCAAAGTAAGCAAGAGTTACTTGTTCTTGATTTCCGAGATGGTTAGGAAGCTATTTGAATTCTTTACAATATTTCCTAGAGTTATTATATTGACCATTCTTGGACTTGTTCTGAAAACATGATCATTCATGCACTCTGAACGATAGTCTAATTCTTTTAGCTTTGGTATAGGTTCTGAACAAACTTGAGGGCACTAATTTTTTGTAACAATTTGGTGCATCGTATACAACGCACTGATCTTTGGCTTCTCAAAATTAATCATCACCCTACCAAGATTGCCCTGATTTGTAATTACTTGGTTTTTCCAACATTTTCCTATATGTCTCTGGCATAAATTAGCCAAAAGTCAATAAATGCTTATAAGTTACCTTTCACAATTACTGTATGCACAGTATGATGTCGTTCAAATAAAAGTGCTATGTTTGAAACATTTATCAATCACGATGTAACACTGTATAATCTGATTCTAAATATTGTGTGTCATATCATTAATTTGATGGTCATTTAAAGATACCTGTCCACCTGATGTTGTTACATTAAAAGAATGAGAATATCAAACACTGCTCCCTTCGTCAAAAGTAAAGATGCATGCCTGAGTCAGGATATTTTCTCTATTGCCTCTGATTAGAGTATGACCTGCTTCATATTCTCCAGCTAAGCTTTCCCACAAAATATTGTTTGCACAGACATCTGTACCTCAAGCAGCTCCTTTTGTTTTCTTAACCTTGATCTCTTTGTTTAAAGATCACCAGGGCGCCCTGATTGAATATGCAACTGTATAAATTTATCTCTACTTCTCTGTTCATTGCATTTTCCATAAATTTTGCAGTTACTTAGGTAAATGTTTTCAACAAATAAAGCTGCCCATAACAAGCAATGTTTCTCATTTGCTTGAAATGTAAACTCCACGATTTGACAATAAAATTATGGATGGACTTACCAACACTCTCATTTAGAATAAAGAATAAAATAGAATCTCTCTCTTTTGATAAAATATGATAAAACTTTTCTCCGTCTTTCGAAGAGACTTCACTACCAATAAGGATACATTCATTACGTCCAAAAATGTCATCATCCTTTACATACAATTACTCTGGTAAAGGTTGGTAGTCAATAACAACTTCAATTTTGCAGACATAAAAATGGGCATGGTCAACATTGAGCATGCCACAGTGACAGGTAAAATTGAGCGCAAGGAAGAGAGAGGAACAATCAGAGAATCATAGAAAGTTATAGTAATTCCATTGATAGGGAAGTAAATCCAAATATCAAAACGTTTAGCTTCCTTATAGCATGGAAAACATAGCAAATCATTATCTCTAATGCACGAATTGGAAAACAAAATTAACGATGACGACCAATCAATCTTTGTTCTGGACTATCTTTGTACACAAATATCATGGATTTATTCCGTCAGTCCTCTATGAAATAAGTTTTGACGTCAGCAGTAATGTCATCATCAAGTAATTATAATTTGTCAGTATGTCTCATGTTATATTTGGGACTATTTACCAAGTGTAATAAAAAAAGTGGCTGGTAGGGAAAAAACTAAATAATGAAGCAACTGAGATTATTTCCTTCCCTTTTATACAGACATTGCTTTAATAGTTGTACGGTCAAGGCTGAAAAATATTTTTTCTGAATTACGTCGCAAATCTATATTAAGGTTCTTTTACTGGGCTGTGATGGCTAAGAAAGGGTGCCCATGTATTCCATAACTTCAAAGCTTATTTTGCAAATGTTCCATCACTTTCGTATGGAAATTAAGAGAAATTGTCAGTTAGATCTATTTTATCCACATTTTGTGTCAAAATAATCATCTGCTTTTTCTGGAGACTTTTTTTCAGTTGGTCCTGACGGAAACTGTCTGACAGCTTACGTGCAGTTTGGTATTACAACACTAGGAAGGGAAAGAGACGTGGATTTTATCTCAAAAATGGCCTTCAATCCTTTAAAAAACATTCACGTGGGCAATTTGTGGAGCTAAAAACTAAGACTGTAAAGAAAGAGACATGAGCACAATAACTACGCCTGTTTTTTTACTTTATATAGTATTGTGATTTCAAAATAATGCTTTGATGTTAGAGCGATAGCTTTACTTACGCACTTCAAAGCCCCCTATCAATTATCCAGAGCAGTGCTATTGCACAGGATATGATAGAGGTATGGTGAAAAAGGCAATGAAACATTTTTTTAACTAATCTTGGGATAAAGCATCATCACGTAGGGATAAACTTAGAGCTAAAACTCGCATTATACTAAGGAAAAAAAGATTGCTTCCAGGATTTGGACCTACAAGGCCCTGTAATGGTCATTTTGCATAGGCTTATAGAGATAGTTAAAGTCCTATGTACTTCACCGCTAGTTAATATATCATGGGAACTACTGAAAATACATTCAGTTTGGAAGATTTTAAAAGTTCTTGTAATTTCAGCAAAAATCAAACATTTTAAAGTATTTTGATTTAATATCACAGCTCTGCAATAGGCAACCTTTCTCTCCTTTTGTGGTCTTCTATTTGTAAATATTGGCAAAAAGATTGACGAGCATGGGTTTGGCTGAATTTGAAAGTGTTTTCTAGATGGTTTTTTAAATTCAAGAACATGTTTCCATGCTCAATCTAGTAAATTAATCTCAACTGCTATATAAAGCAATTGGTTTACGACTGCTTGATGTTGCTTGATATGATACAAGACGCCATTTACCTTCTTTACTATTTCTTAGCCGTACTTTTCTTGAAGAAAATAAAAATTTCATCGAGTTTTGTTCACGCTGACTGCTCAGATCACACCACACATCGATGCTTGTCTTGATCTCACCACTAGGGATGGCTTAAGGCTACAAAGATGAAGCCTTACATTTTCTCTTCTACCTTCTTTTCGTTTAGTGTTTTATCTTTTGGTAATTTCTTAGCTCCCCTGATATCTGCTATGATTCGTTTATCATACAGCTCTACTAACTAGTGCTGTCTAAATACTCAGCTAAAGCATTGAACAATCATTACAGTTAAACTTTATCATCTTTAATGTAGTTTGTGTTGCACTCTATTCGAAAGTGCCATTGTTTAACCTATCTCAAATATTTCTTGGATACAGAATTAACTAAACTAAAAACAGTGCAGTTGTGTCTGGAAAACAATCCTCTATATTTGATCACATATATATTAGTGGGCTTTTATATCTTACTGGAATGCGGCTGTATAATAACAATGTCAACGTAGTTCTGCTTTACGCTTATGAGTATTAGAGGGCAAAAATTAAAAAAATGATGAGAATAGCAACAGTTTTTAGGATTTACCTGGCTAGTACTTGAGAATTATAATACCTTGACAGGTACAAACAGCTGCCCTATCGAGACCAAGGTTGGACAAAGACAGCTTAAATGGCAAAGGCATCTGCAAGCTTACAATATATAGATATTATCACCAATGCATATCTTTTCTAGCTTCCAAGAAGCTAAGGCATGGCATCACAAACAGAATTCAGGATACGGGGTATTTTTCAAACTTTTTGTTCACTGCACAAGAACGGAGTCTTTAATTGCTGGTAAAAAATCAGTTAGAAACATTAAAATTGATACTCTTATTAGTTTATAGTAGTTAAAACCTCAATGTTGAAATGCTCTTGATTGGTGCATTAGGTATATTTTTGTTCTATCCACTGATTCAATTCATTAATATTTTATGCAGTGATTAGAAATAGGAAAAAACAACCCCAAAACGGCAACTGCAAATGAACCGTTTGTAGTTGAGAAAATGTTTTAAACCAAACTCAATACTAATATTTGGCACGATGCCTTTTTTTAAAAAGCATAATGAAGAGGAAGTTAATGATACAATACAGACTAGTAAAAAGTCATAAAAACAATTTGGTAATTTGATATTAGAACATAGATCTCGAGGTTCATTGTTGTTGAAGCAAACATTTGTGAGGTGTTAATCACGCTATGTTTGCAAGTCTTGTTTGAGGTTCCTTCACAGGTTCCAACATTTTAATCATTGGACATGGTATTCAATTTCACAAATTAGATCTGACCATTCTACTGAACAACTATCTTTTCAAACTTAAATCATTACATAAATCTCATGGACAAGAAGGGAAAGGTCAACTGTAAAAATATTAAAATGAGGAGATTTGGAATATATATAAGTTAAGGTAAAAAGAGAAAAAAGAATTTCTCCAAACTCATTTAGGATTTGCTTTTTTGACGTTGAATACCAATGTGTTCTACCAACTCAGTCAACAAAACTGTGTTCAGCCTAAATGTTTTTTAACTTTATTCTTTCGTCTGGTTGCAAAACTATGTCTCATGATTGCTATTATTGGACATATCATCCAAACCTATCCATGTAGATCTATCCTCTGTTTTGAGTTAATTGAAGGTGGACATTGTGTAATAACATGATCGTTTAAAAGCAGCGTTGCAACATCTTAGGACCATGTGCTTTTTTTATCTTAACTCCTTCTTTCTTTTTTCCTATAGTCCGTTTTCTTGTAGTTTCTTTACAATCTCTGAAGTACATTAATTTGTATATTTTGGATAAGACGTAGGCCAATTTTTGGAACTCGTCAAGAATGCAAAACAAAATTGTCCTAACAAATGGACCATTTAGAAGCTGTCAATTTTTTCAAGAACACAATAAAATATTATCTAACACGATGCTTTCCGTTCAAGATATAACGATGAGAAAATTAATTGCACAATGCTGACTTCAGTTGACAGGCGTACAAACAAAAACTTGATAATTTAGTATTGTGACATAGATATCGCGGTTTGTTGTCAATAAGCAAAACACCCATGAGTTAGGAATTAGATTTAGCAAGTGAATCAACGAAGCATCTTATTTGTTCTTTGTTTACCTCCATTATATGCCATATGTTAGTTTGCAAAAGACCTTTCGTCATACAGACAAAATGTATAAGGCTGGACAAAAAGCATTGAAATGTAATGCAGTTAATATCTCTGGCTCCTGATAAATTATGTCAAGTTAAATTTATTGATGCAAGAATATAATGCACAATAAATATGGCCACCTGCTATTAAGTACTTTTTATATGACTTTGTCTGGAAAAGACACACTATTCTTTTACCTTCAGTCATTGGGAACTGATTATATTGTCAGCGGTGAAAAAACAAATACCTTTATTTGAAATATTGTTGCCTCCATTTCAAAACAGATTAATTATCTCCAGCTGGGTTGAACTGGCAATTCAAAGAAAACAGGTAAATATTGAACAACAAATGCTTCAAGTTATTTTTTCTTAAAAAACTTGAAATTTGGAAAAAAATCGGTAAAAATATAAATTTGGAAAAAATCGGTAAAAATATAAACTAGAGGAATGGAACAGCGTAAAAGAAAATAATTTTGGAATATGTTAATTTAAACAATTCGAACCAGCAACTGCGGGCTTCATTATTATCTTTGCTATCAACTATATCACTTGTGCAATTCCTTTTCTTAGCTTGAATATGGGAAATTCAGAATTGCTACATCCATCTTTTAACGGTCGACATTTTATACCCTTCTCCAAAATGTAAAAATAAAACAGCGCGTTTTGTTGTAGATTCAGTTAAATTTTTGAAAAAGATTGAAGAAGTAGTATTAGTCATCTCATTTTTTAAAACTATAGGATGAATTACAAGTCAGTTGATGGAAAAATTAAAGCGATGTATTTGGCAACCATTTCATGATAACTAAGTGTGGTTATATGACAGCTAGATCGTATAGAATTTAAAGTATATAATATAATTATCATTATTACTATTATCATCATCATTGCTTTTATTATCAATAAAAAAAATTTCAACAAGTTTTAAAACGACAGATATTTTTCAACATTTTCAATAAAATGTTGGAAAAACTCCTATCCAGTTTGTGCTATTTATCCTAAAATGACAAAAGATTATTATGTACAAAATTGGAAATTTTTGATAAAACATTTGCCTGCGGTTAATCAACTCTTTTAATATCCCTTTCTACTTTTTTCTCTAATGAAACCCCAAACTATTATTGTTTTCTAATCCTAATCAATGGTAGACAGTGTTTAAGAATTCTTTTACAAAGATCTTTACGCCGATGAGGGTGACTATACAGACAAAATATACGGATTTCCTGGGTGGATCACATTTCTTACAAGAAAGAAGGCAAAGGAGCAAATAAGAAGAGAAATTTTAAGCTCATTATCAGAAAACGACAAGGCCTGAAGTTTTGATATGTCAGGTGCAGTATGCCACAGTGGATGGGGCCATCAACTACGGACAAATTAAATGCAAAGAGAAAAGACAAGGTGATATAAGAAATTATCTTCTATCCCTCTTAGATGAAATTACTTAAATAATAAGAAGAAAGAGAGAATGAGTTGAATGATTTAGTTCCATCCCCAAAAATTTAAAATTCAGTAATCTTTAATTAAGGAGATAAAGGCTTATTTGAAACATTGTTTTTAGTGTGTTAATACATTTTACTGACATTATAAATGTGATAAATACATGATAGCCAACCAAATGCTAGTTTGTTCTTTTCTACTAAAATAGAAATGCTGTTGCCACAATAACAGCATGAAATGCATTCACATTAAACTCATTGCAATATATTCTTGATTATGTGAATCTCGATTACACAAACCTCGGTTATTTAAACATCAAATTGTATTGTTGTTGTTTTTTTAATACGTACAGGCATTTGATTGGCCGAATGTGAATACATTTTATTCCACTATAAATGACTGACTCAGCAAATTTCAACTAGTATCAAACGAGGCGTAAGACCTTTTGAAATCAATTTCTTGAACGTGATGCATGTACTCACCTTACCCTTATTAGGCCGGGAGTCGGACGGATTTGCTGGGGGTTTCTACCCCTGAGTCCTTTTGTGGGCTCGTATTGCTCCGTCACTCAACAACAACAACAACAACAACAATAATAAAAAAAATAAACAGGCAGAGTGGCTTAATAATAAAAAGGTCGAAATCAATATCAGGTATGAGCAAGACAAGATGATGATCAATAAAGATAAAGTGAAAACTCAATGTAAAGCAATGCCAAACTAGAAGGCACCAGAAAAAGATGGAGTAAAAAATATTAGTAATCTGCATGAAGCAATAGCCAAAAAAAGGATATTTTAGAAAGAGTAACTGAAATACCTAATTGGATGGCATGCGGAAGGACTGTTTTGTGCTAACAAGACTCTGCAAAGGGAAAAGCTGTTGACAGCTTTCGTCCTATTACGTGCCTTACCTTAATGTGGATATTGTTGACAAGAATGATAGCTGCAGATATTTACTTGTACTTAGATAACGAAAGCATGTTTCCTGGGGAACAGGAAGGGTGTAAAAAGGGTGGCACCAAAGATCAGTTGTTGATTGACAAAACTGTTTTAAAAGATTGCAAGAAGAGGCATACGAATATAGCTATGGCGTGAATTGATTATGAAAGGGCTTTTGATTTTATCACCCATAGCTGGATAAACGAATGTCTGGAAATTTTTGGCAAAGGTTAAAATGTTTTACAGTCTATAGAGGGAATCATGAAACAGTGGAAGTTCTTATTCACTTCTAATGGAGAGGAACTATGTGATGTAAATGTAAATAGAGGAGTCATTCAAGAAGCTAGACTTTCTATCTTGTTATTTATAAGCATGATACCTCTTTCTTTTGTTAGTGCGTTTTAAGAACGGGGAGAAAAAATATTCAAGTTGGATCACCTTCTTTCTATGGGTGACCTAAACATTTTGGGAAAAATGAAGATCAAATTGATTCTCTTGTAAACCCGGTCTTTGATTTTTTCCAAGATATTGGAATGGAGTTTGGTTTAAAGAAATGGGGAGTTGTGATTCTCAAACGAGGAAAACGTTTTTTCAATTGGATGGAATTCAGCTTCCAGACAAGGAGATCATGAAAGAAGTAGATGATAAAGTGAAATGAAAAAGAAAATTACCCAAGAATTCTTGTAAACCCGGTCTTTGATTTTTTCCAAGATATTGGAATGGAGTTTGGTTTAAAGAAATGGGGAGTTGTGATTCTCAAACGAGGAAAACGTTTTTTCAATTGGATGGAATTCAGCTTCCAGACAAGGAGATCATGAAAGAAGTAGATGATAAAGTGAAATGAAAAAGAAAATTACCCAAGAATGCACGAGAAGACTTACGTTGATTCTTAAGTCAAAACTGAATGGGAAGAATAAAATAAAAACAATCAATATTGCTTGAAAAAGTAGTAAGTTGAAGAACGTAGACAAAAACAAGAAAAACCATGACTATTTTTAGCGCCTTTCACCCTAAAAGTGATAGAGACAGGTAGTATCTGAGGAGAAGAGAAGGAGGTAGGGGATTGAGGGATGTGGAAATGTCTGTTGAAGGGGAAGAAAGTTGTCGCGCTATATGTAAAGAACTTTACTGAAAAATTGGTAGAAGGTGTGAAAAGAGGTAGGACAATAAAAATGGAAGGCATGAAATCCAAGAGTGAGTTTAAAACAGAACAGACAGAACAGTTACAAGCTGAAAAGACTGAAAAAGGGATGTAGGTAATTGCCAGACGTAGTTGACCAAAAGAATACCTGGAAATAGCTAGTATATGGAGGTTTGAAGGTTCAAACTGAAGCGGTATTGTGCTCTTCACAAGAACAAGCAATCGAGGCTAACTATGTCAGACACAACATTGACAAGATTTCTGCTACTCCTTCATGCAGGATGTGTGGTAAAAAGGGAGAAACAGTCGAACTAATAATTAGTGAATGCACCACCACATCAGCCCACCGAGAATATAGAGATGTCATGACAATGTGCAGAAATTGATGTATTGGAAACTTTTGAAAAATATGGTTTAAAGAGACATGAAAAGTGGTACAAACATCGTCCAAAAGGATCTATCGAGAACAATGCATGGAAAATTCTTTGGGATATAAACATTCAATGTGATAACAAAATAAAGGCAAAGCCACCGGATATTGTTGTTGTAAACAAGAAAGGAAAACACTGAACTCTCATTGGTATTGTATGTCCCTTCCATAGTAGAGTCTTTCAAAAAGAAAAAATAGGATAAAGAGATATTATGATTTGAATTTATAGCTTTGAAGAATTTGGGGTATGAAAAAGTTCAAGTTATTACTGTAGTCGTTGGTTCAATAGGTATTATTTCTATGAAATTAAAAAACCGGATAGAGAAACTAGGGATCCATGTAAATATTGCACTAGTTTAAAGATCTGTCTTGTTGGAAACAGCTAGAATCCTTCGAAAGGTTCTTCACATGTGAAATGTGAAAGAAACCTGTTGGCCCCTGGATATTTGTTGTAGCCCCAAAAGAAAATTATCCTCTATTCCACCAGCCAGAGCAACGAGCTAAATAAAAGTAGTAATAATAATAATAATAATAATAATAGTTGTTGTTGTTGTTGTTATGCTGCATAACTCACAGCTCTAGGCTGGTTTTAGCCATTGCTATCCGTTTCGGTCCCATGGACTAAGACAGACAACACTTTACGAAGGGTTGAAGCCGATCCCAAGAGGGCAGTTTGTTGTAATCTGTCTGCCAGCCTCTAATAATAATAACAATAATAATAATAATAATAATAATAATAATAATAATAATAACATCAACATCAGGACGGATCGAGAGACAGAGGTAAGGAGACCGGATATCATAGTACAAGACCAGAAGAAGGAAGTTACTATCATGGTGGATGTGACCATACCAGGTGATTTTAGAGTGAAAAATAAAGAACAAGAGAAGGTTGATAAGTACCAGGACCTGGCTATAGAAGTGGCAAAAATGTGCTAGACGCAAATGAAAGTTGTATCGCAGATGGGAGGGGGCGCTTTGGGCCAAGAACAAACTAGAGAAGTGATTGGGTTAAGTGGGATTGGCTGAGAGGCTGGCAGACAGATTACAACAAACTGCCCTCTTGGGATCGGCTTCAACCCTTCGTAAAGTGTTGTCTGTCTTAGTCCATGGGACCGAAATAATATATATAATAATATATATGAATATATATTAATAATATATATTGCAGACCTTGACCTGGAGCAGTTTTTTCCAGTAACAGTTCTTGGAAACATTTTGGTTTTACACCCTGGAAGTTTAATTCAAAGAAAATGATTTATTATGGAGTATAGACTGAGGTAAACAATTCGTCGGGACAAGTTTCAATTAAATCAAGTTCATTCTGTTCATATAATAGAGGATTTACTATACCATAGTCATATAGTAAATATAACTGATACCACATAAATTCTGACTTCATATTTGCATATAGTTTTCATACAGCATACCATCTACTCAAAATTAATCGATGATTTGATGTCTATTATCCAAATCTGTCAATGATTCCGAGATTATATTGTTTAAAAAGGATAGGTTAAGACAAAACAACAACAAAATTATCCAAAAATTAATTGAGAAGTGAAAAGCGGTTTGTGTTTAGATTAACAGCGATTTCAGCTTTTACTGATTTCCGGTTGTCTCTAGTTGTAATTTTGATAAGTTGAATAATAGAACAGTGTCATCTCTTGACATTAACAGGATTATTTGTGTAAAAATACGCAGAGTAATTAGCAAGAATAGTGTTAATTTGCCAATATTCATGACTTAATATAAAAAAGATTTATCACCAAAACAATATATTATACTGATATAATATGATATCGGAGAAAAATAAGTGTCTTTACTAACAAAAAACCTTTATCTAAAATAACAGAGTAATTTTTCCTCAGATCAATTATCTTTCTGTTACACTGGATTGAGAGTTTACAAGTCCACTTGAAGATTACATATCTATTTCGCTCTAACTGCATTATATTGTAAATCGCGTTATTTACAGATTAGTTATCATTCCTGATCGATAATCACTATTTACGTTTCTTGATATAAAGAGTGAGCAGGAAAATGCGGTAGAAATCCATCAATGGATCATATTTCCTTACTTCCTAAAGAGAATTAGATAAGATTAACATAATGCTTAAATTTTATTAACTTGCTTCCATTAAAATCGGATTACAACAAATTAACGAGATTTTTCCCTTTTAAAAGCCAAGGTTTTGTCTATTTGTCTTGAATGTATTTTTAAAAATTTACCGATGAAATTATACCTCTTGTCAAATGGGTTTCTTTCCAAATGTAAGGTTTGAATTGCGTTAATACAGTGCTTTATAAAGAGTCAGAGAAACAATGTATAAACCGTGTCCTGACATCGTGTTCCTACCACGTTGTACCAAACAAATATTAGATACGTTCACAGATTAATAAAAAAGTTATATTTACGAATTAGATAAAGATAAATTGGGAAAATAAACATAAAATGTTGTAGCATATACCTTAGTATAAATTCAGTAGTCTGATCAGGACACTGGAAAACTGGTTAGTAAAAAAAAGTAACTAAACAGTAGGTACACATTGATACTCAAGAGCTGAAATCGAAAAGGAAAATCCATCATGTGGACAACTAGACAAGTTCTAGATACTGATAGAGACATATTGATACATTTCTTCCTCTGAGCGTTTTAATAATGAAGCGGGTGTAGTAAAGTTTGCGGGAACTTCTAGATCAAAATAATTTCAAAAGTTTATTTTGTAATAAATAGTATATTTTATTGTTTCTGAAAAAAAAGACCCAGCTACTTATCTAATTTTTTTTACATCATGCTAAGAAAATTCACACCTTATTGAGAAATTCTCAAGTAAATAGTCTTAGTCAAAATACAGCACACACGGAATGTTGGTAGCTTAATATAAAATTTAAATGCTTGATAGAAAATCATTTAGGACTTGTTGAATTTTAATAATCTATACTACTTTGTAAACAATTGTTAATCCCTTTCTTCTTTATCGTATGAGCAGTCTAATATGCAACGAAAACCATGAGATTACAACGACAAAAGAAGTAATGAGCTTGAAAATGTGATAAATTTTTGCTTACAAATGTAAAATAAATTAGTATTATATTGGGTTTCTCTGTAAGTAAAATATAACAATGTTTGCTTTCTAAGTTAAAAACAAATGAAGAAAAGTTAGGTATATTTCTATAACTTAATGCTTTGGCCTCAAATAAGAAGAACATACAATTTGGTTTTAAATCAAATAAACACTTTTTCCAAAGGGGCCTTATGTCAGGTCATGGATTATTATAAGGAGATAAAAATTAGGGAATTTAAGAGTTTTCTTTGTCTGTTTAATTAGTGGGTGCAATAATTTATTATACATTAAACTCTATTACAAAATAATTTTTTAAATATTATTGCCTTGCGTATTTCATAGCAAATATTGTTTTTAGAAGTGAGCAATCCTTTAGAAGAACAAAGTTTGGAGTAATTTATTAACATGTTTTAACCGTCGTTATTTACCTCAAGTAAATAAAAAGATATATTGTGAACCAAAGCTTCATTTTCTGTTTACTTAGTAATCAATCACCGTTCAGCTATCATGTTTTAACATAGTAAACATATCAACTAATAATAGCGGTCGTAGTCAACTATTAATGGTTTAGTATTTAGCTAACGGGTAAGATAATCACCTTGGATTTGCGAATACGAAGAAGTTCATATTTTCTCACGACAGTATTTAAGCAATGCAAAAGCAAGGTCAATAGATTGCGGTTATATAATCTGATATTCTGTACAAAAATTATAGATTTACCTTTTCACTTAGATTGTAATTTGAAAAGGAGTTTTTATTTATTTTTCACACACAGTGAATATTTTCCTCACTAATTTCTTTGCGATAATTCTCAGTGGGAATTTATGCATATATGGTCAGGCACTAAATAACACAGCCTTACCTCTGGTTTCCACTGATTTTTGAGACAGACTTTTAACATATAAAAATCCTGGATCTGTTTCCAGCAACTATTCCCTTTTGAATAACCTCAACTATAGTCTCCCATTCATGTCAAAGTTCCGTGAAGATTATGTAATGCCTATTAATTTAAACACATGATAAAAACATGCAACCTTCAGATCATATCCTCTAAAACCTTTTTTAGATTTTTTTACACTCATTTCAAAAGCGAATGGTAAGACTATCAACTACAATTACTGTTTGCTTTGAGTTTTTGCTCGAGTTAGTTCTATCCAAAGACACCAGCCATAATCATGCAGGTCTTTGATGTCTTAGAAGTTATTCTGGGGTTTAAATTTGCGGGTTGTTATACACAGAGCCACCTTTCGTTTTCGTTAGTAATCATTTAGTGCCATTTCAACCGTATGGCAATTTTACCTTCCCAACGTTTCATCCCAGGACTGGTACCAGTTTACGTTGTGATGAAAATCGGTTCAAACACAAGCAGCTGATTTAGTCAGAGGAAGCTTGCATTAAATGTTAACTGGCCAAGACAAATGTTTGTTTTTGATAGCAATGTTTTGCAAGCAAAGCTTTTAACTCTATTTCATACCGAGGTAGTGATAGCTTATTTTATTAGTTGGAATTTACCTTACTTGATTGAGAGAAGACTTACCAAATAGATTAGAAATAAAACAATGTTGTAATTTTGCAAGATGCATTTTGCTAACCATACGCCATCAATTTACAATTATTTATAGAATGAAATTTTATACATACTTTGATATATTTTACCATATATATAAGGTAAAACACGAAAAATAAGAACTATGATTACAACTAATAGTTTCACGATATTACGATCATCAGGCATATACATATATATATATATATATGTATATATATAAATATATATAAACAATATAATAAAATACATATTGTATTTATAATATAAGGCAAAGTAAGTAATTGGATTTGCAATAAAGGAAGAGCTCTCTCTTAAATGAAATATATTCTCCTAGACAGTTAAGCAGAACAAATAAAATCTTACCATATTAAGGAATTATATATTAAGTACTTAGTACTTTTTCTCAACCACAATAAGAAAGAGAGTACGAAGGAGTAAATAGTAACTGTAGTTTTGAAAATGTTGCAATAGAACCTAATGACTGGAAAGAAAGCTGAGTTGTTCTTAGGTCATTAATACTAAAGGTCAAAGTTCCTTTCAGATTGTTTGCTGGAAGACCAAGAACATCTTGGTTTTTATCAGTGACGTAAAACCTCATTATTCTGAAATAAACCCCTCGTTCCTTATGTATTATTTTCAATGGATTAAGAAGCTGTTCACAATGCTTTAAAGAGAAAAAAAACATTTTAAGAAGTGATAAAGTTAAAATAAAATCTACAAATTATCTTATAAATGTATCCCTAAAATATACCAATTTATAAGCAAATTTAGACTGTTTAGCAAAATAAATTCATAGATATTCTGAAGCACTAGGTCATTCCAAAACATTAAGAACTCGGTCACTTTATGTAATGCAAAGTATTATGGAGCCGAGTTTTAATTTTTTTTCAGGTCGTTTACAAATGAAAGACAGTTATTAATTCGTTTGATCAATTCTTGAATTTTTAAATAGAATACAGCTATTGAATTTTCGAAACTTTGATTGATTTATTCAGAAAAAATTAGAAGGTGCAAGAAGTAGGAAGGTCAATTTGTAAATCTACCATTTAATATATATATACTCTTTCTCCAAACAACTATTGGCTGCTCTATGTAGTATTATGCATTTTGATCCTACAAGTTGTTTTCTCCATGCTAAGAAACTAGAAAGTGCCCTGCTTGTAGAAACTAATATTAGTGGAACCTTGCAAAGGCTAAAATACAGGGTGATTCCACACTAGACTTATGATATTCAACAACTTCATCGATAAAAGCAACTAAATTCCCAACTGGGAATTTTTCCGTAGCTCCTCAAGAACATTTAATTTTCGCATTTAATAACGTTTGGACCAAACTTCAATCACCGTTTCTCTCTTGTGTTTTATATAGACTGAGCAGAGTCCATGGAAACCTTATTTATACTTAAGAAAACAGAAGTTTTGGTTTTATCTATGCAGAGTAATTTATCGAAAGGGTGCTGTCTCATGTGTAAGTATCCCACGTTTGTCATATAGTAAAGAAAAACTTGAACAGTGACATGAACATGTAGACAAAGCTACACTACAAGGGTCTCCTTCAAGTCCTTTAGCCCCAAATTGTGCTTTATAACGTTGCTTCTGTCAAGGTCCTTGTTGGTTACCCAATTACCAAGTGTAACCGAGTGATTAGAGTAAGAAACAGTGAAATACAATATTTCTGCCAAGATTTTTGTATACAAGATCTGTAGAGTCAAAAATCAATTTCTCGTTTATCAAAGTATGTTACCAGGATCCTTTTACCTTCCACTGGCCTTCACACATAAATTTCCACTCTTGTTCTTTGTTTTCCTATTTCATGAGTACATACCTAAAGATTTTTCATATTTTAGAGGGTGGTTTAAGAGTACATTTGCCATAAATTTTGTCTCCTTTTAGTGTAAAGTGTGTATAAATACCAGCTCATGGACTGAGAGCTGCTGAAACCTTAAAACTGGAAGCTTCTTTGAATTCCGGTTATTTGAAGTCGTTTCTTCATTTGTTTCGGCTTCCTGTTTCATCGTATCATTCCTGTACTCTTCATATCCATTCGCATTCTGCTTATCTTGTTTAATACTTATTCCTCATCAGAAGTCTGCTCATTTCCATTACTTGTTACTTTTGACACTGTCACCATATGTCTTGGCTTCTCTATTCTAAGTACCGATATCAGCATTTTTCTCATTTAAAACGGCACAATAATTTCAATATATGGAGACACATCGACCTCTTGTTACTGAGCTGTACAATCAGCCCGTAGTTTCAGTGAAGTTTGAGTGTTTTCCTCAGGTGACAAGAAACATTAAAAATACTCTACCACAGGATTAAGCTATAGTGAGCTAATCCACGACAGCAGAAGGTATTTTCAAACTTTTACAGTTTTTTTCTTAATACTTATTGTCTTCTTGTCTAAAATGTAATTGTCGAAAATTTAAACATTATGTCTCCATACACACTACTCTTCCACTTGATTTGTGCATATTTTTATTGCAATATCGTTTTTCAGGTCTCTCTCACTTGGTGTAGCCGATCGTATTCCCAGACAATTGTTAATCAGCAGTATAGGTATTTGCTTTTTCCACCCCCCCTCCTCCCCACAAAAAAGGCTCAATATACCTGCAAACAGCAGGATTCTGCAAAAGTGTACACTCATGCTCATTATCGAAATTTTCTCTCTTTAGGTCCTGCTATGAAAGAGTAACTGACATGTACTTATTAAAATTCTTATGTTGAACACTATCTTCTTTTCATGTAGTTCTTCACCGGAAAACATTCTACCGTTATCACTCATCAATTTTATGGATATATTGAAGAGTCTAGTAAACATGTTCAACAATTTATCCCCTCTTTTAGTTGTTACCAAGCGTGCAACAGGGTATCGAGTTTGTCATTGAGTAGAAAACTCCAACTGTAACTTGCTTGAAGTTATCCACAAACAGATAAATATAAGGCTCCTCACATTCACTTTACAAGTTGCTTGAGCCACAATACCCTTCTATATATCTACCTATCATCTATATTTATTTAGAATTGGTAAATATCTACATCTATAATTACGAGTCTAAGCGGTTTGAAGTAAGTAAGAGATCTGGGCTTGTCTTCCACCTGAGAGCAAAGAGAGGCAATGAATATTTAACTTCCATTGCCTCTTGCTTTTTAAAGCAAAGGAGTTACTTTAAAGTCTTCAAATGATTAAGATAGCCAATGAAGGTGTACATTGATCATTTATTTTCTCGTAATTTATCAAATATCGCTTGATCTGTGCTTTCTCAATAAAATATCTTGATACAGTTGAGTACCAGAGGAAACGCTGTTAACGATCTTCTTCTTTCTCTTTCGAGTTTATCCCATTAGGGGTCGTCACAGCGAATCAGCCGTCTCCATCCTGTTCTGTCTGTCACATTACCATCCCTCGTACCAACAGCCTCCATATCTCTGTCAATCATGTCCTTTCATCTTTTCCTCGGCCTTCCTCTTTGCTTTCTGCCGGATACTTCATAACTCAGTACCCTCCTTCCTAGATAATCTACATCACTGCCTACTATGTGCCCGTTCCAGCGAAGTCTTGACTCTCTCATCTTGTCTCTAAGTCTCCTGATATGAGATGTTTCCCGAATGTGGTCGTTAGGAATTCTGTCTAGTCGCGTCACACCTTGTGACAACTCATTAAGGTATAATGGGCGTTATTTTATTAGCAATATTAACTAGTAATACACATTTTGATACTTTACAATAAACTCTAAAAAACGGTTTACCACTAAGTGAAAAAAATTTAAAAAATATATCATTATTATGTATTATTATATTATTATGTTTTTGTTATCATATAGTAGAAATCGACAAAATATACACCCAAAAATTGGAGATCCATTGGATAAAAATTCAAAAAATATATTGTACTTCGTTGATTTCCACTGAGGTGGACGAATATTACGAAAAAGTGCAGCTCTGTGGAATTTTCTTCTAATAGTTTAGTTAGAAACATAGTGCAGTGGTTTATAAAACATATTTTGTTTAGTAAAACACGAAACCAATAAAAGGATTTAGCAAGTTAATTAGCAATAAATTGAATTAAAAGAAAGAAAAATTTCTGATGGAATTTGTTAGCCAAAGTTTATCCTATTGACAATAGGATTCAAATTATGTCAGATTGGATCCAGTTCAAATCCGATTTGCAGATCTTCAGGCTTAATCTTGCCAGCCAGTTCCTTGGGTTAGGGTCAGTATTTATTAAATATTGTAAAATATCTTAAAATTTTCAAGTTTAAACTTTTTGCTATGAAATCTTTCTCTGGTTAACAGAAAGTCATAGTCAGTCGAAATCACTAAAATATTCAAGTTTTTGGACACCTTGTCAAAGGTTTAGTTTTGTGGATTTTTGGCCAGAAGCATGTCATCTAAATAAAATACTGGTAAAAACTGGTGATTGTGATGAAAAAGGGGTTACACATGGTATCGCAAGAATCATAGAACATTTTCGTGTACCACTGAGAAAAAAAAGCACTTATTAATAATTGTTTTATGCTATGACTGTTTAGAATACCTTTCAATGAAAATTGCCCAATCACCAGTTAAAACCCTTTCTAATTTAACATTAGCTGTCTTATTATGCATTAGTACTTTCTAGTCCCATTAACATTGAATTTTTAATGATAATCTGGTGTAACCATATTTGCACATACTAATTCTACCTTATCCCACATAATAACTAGAATCTTTGTTACTCCTCTCTGACAGGTTAGCAAGAGATTGAAAATGTGAGAAACGAGCTATGCAAGGCAAGGTTGGTACACAAACAAAGATTGTTATCGATAAGAAATGGAATAATCAATTTGGATAATTGCAATTTAAAAAATCAGTATTCTGCCAGCATTTTGAAACATATTAGGAAGACTGGCTACAATCAGTATCAATCCGGGTTTTTTAAAGTGCAACGAAGTCTTAGAAGTCACCTGTTTTTAGGAACCAAGAGAACTTTCCACGAGTCTGAATAACATCTAATCCCACGTGTTGTCTGTTGACTGTATAGATATCCACGCAGAGCAATATGGCGTAACATCGTATCATAGGGTATTTGAATCATGAACAATGAAATTTGAACAACAACCATTCTTTCTGGGTGAAATCTATTTAAAATTACATGTCTCATCATTGTTAGCCTTATTACATATCCACCTGACTAATATTAAGGAAATTGAGTGCTTGTAATACAAACAAACTGATGGTGCGTGGGAATTTATGCTATAGTTCATTTCTATATTCAAGGTTGGTTAACCTATTAAAGATAAAGTTGAGGGTAGAAGACGATAGTTCATGACAGTGTTTTCATTCTGTATAGCGTTTTATCATAATTAAATGCAGGTTAGAAGAAGAAAGTCATTTATCTGTTCTCTCTTGTCTGTTGAATACACGATCATTTACTTGATCATACTCAATCGCTTAGATCAGAAATACATGCAATCAAACAATAACATACCAAAGCCTGCGTCAATACATATCATTAAGCTGTTTTTGCTAGACATGGGTAAGTCATAATCCTGTCACACCTGGATTCAACAATATTAATCTTTACTTTTATCCCCTTTTTGTTTTCTTTCCGTCACTGATAAACACTCTTATCAGAAACTGAAAAAGAAAGTTGATGGTGGTCAGAAACGCATGGCTTTACCTCAGGCTACTTAACTCGCAACATTTCTCACTAATCTGAATCATCAACCAAAAAAATGAACAATATATAATGCACGAAACAGCTAAGAAGAAACAATTCTAAACACATGTGCTGCTAACAGTGTTTCGTTTTATTGTATCATCAATCTTAAAATCACTTAGTTAACATTGGCTGTAAATGAACAACAATAAAAACCACAGGTGAGCAACTCATTATGTAACAAATACTTTGTTACTAAATAAGTTGTTCATTTGAAAAAGTCTCTTTGTTTTTATCGAGATATCATTATAGCCACGCACTAACTCATCAATGGGTAAGCTTTAGGTAAGCAGATGGGCAAAAGAAATGTTTCCCTCAGGTTTCTCTAATAAAGGTTTCTTTAATAAAAATCTCAATGAAAAGCCACCTTTTTGCATTCTTTCTACCAGTTCAAAGTTGACATGTTCATTTTCACATGTTCACTCCATTTGCTGTCTGAAATTTTCAAATCAGATTGAACTTTTTCACCTCTGGCGTCGTAACATCCCATCTATAACGATTCCCTTACTGTCGTCCATAGTGTTAACAAGAAATACTCCAATCGTGATGGATTTTTTCACCTCTATTAGTTGTTTTCTCAATACATATAGGTACATTCAATAAAAACTTCCCCAAAAATGATGGATTTTTAAACCCTTAACATGCTGTCTACTCTATACATGTACACTCAACAGAAAATTTCCCAATCATGATTCCAACCCTTACCCCTCATATGTCATTTCTGGTGAATTTCGGCTGTAGTAAGTGTCCACGCCTGCTTCGCTCTCTGAGAAAATTTTCTGTGTCTAAAATACCACTTGACTTCAGCACCGACGCGAGAATCTAGTTTATATTTGAAAACTGCTGTTGAAAAAAATCCAAAGCAGGTGTAAACAACGGACAAATTACAGTTAACATATTTACATATTCTTCTTAATTGCTAGTAGAGTTCTTTCTCCATATGCTTATATGTTCTCTTTTCAGGTGTGTCTATTTTTCTGTGTAACCACAATGCATTTGAGTGCTTATGAATGTATAAACTTTTACAAGTACCCAAAACTATTCCAGGAAAGATGTATATGTAGAGAGAGAGAGAGAGAGAGAGAGAGAGAGAGAGAGAGAGGAGAGATAGATAGATAGATAGATAGATAGATAGATAGATAGATAGATAGAAAGAAAGGTATATATCAAAAAGCTAAGGGCTACTAAAATATTTTTTGTATGTTATTAGTAGCCCTCAGCTTTTTTCAAAATATTTTAATACTTAATAAATCTCTACATATTATTGTATTGAGCACTTTTGGTTTCTAGCGTATCGACTAATATTTTTACACATGTATATATAAAAAAATAAAGATAAAGCGTTTCACCTTGTATAAAACACAGTTCACTGCAAATTTTTGTACATTTAACAGTCGTGTCAGCGTGAAACTGACAGTTATGTACTTTTAAACATAATTTAATTCCAAATATATATATATATATATATATATATATATATATATATATATATATATATATATATATAAATATAAATGAGGAGCCGTTGCTTAATGGTTAGTGCAACTGCACCGAAACCAAGAATTCCGGGTTCGATTCCCTGAGCGGGCGACTTTGGAAATTCACAAAAGACATTAGTTGGCGTCAGGAAGGGGATCCGGCCAAGAAATTCCCCACTGCCAAATCCAAGTTCCTGTGAAGGGCACCGTCTGAGCCTCAGTAACTGGGGAAAAATGACGTTAAAANTTTTAAACATAATTTAATTCCAAATATATATATATATATAAATATAAATGAGGAGCCGTTACTTAATGGTTAGTGCAACTGCACCGAAACCAAGAATTCCGGGTTCGATTCCCCGAGCGGGCGACTTTGGAAATTCACAAAAGACATTAGTTGGCGTCAGGAAGGGGATCCGGCCAAGAAATTCCCCACTGCCAAATCCAAGTTCCTGTGAAAGGCACCGTCTGAGCCTCAGTAACTGGGGAAAAATGACGTTAAAACCAAAAAAAAAAAAAAAAGAAACAACACGAAAAAACACTCCAGTATATAAATACGTTAATATACACATATGGGTATATTATATAATCATTAGATCATACCTTTTATTGAAAAGAGAATAACGAATCACATAATGTTCCATTATATTAAATAAACTTAAACTAATAACTCTTAATTCATGATGATTTATCATATTAATATTTTCAGGTTGCTGACAAGAACTTGGTTTACAACAGCTAAATTCAAATGAAATATTTTCTCTGGAGAAGCATCAGGTATATATTACAATTTATAACTCAGATTCATTAGTTACTGAGCTAAAAACACAGTTAATTGTGTATTTTTTCTTCATAAGACCTAGCTCCTAGACAAAATAACTCAAGTTCAGTAAGCTTTATCTGTCATTATTTGTGAGTAACTTGATATTATCTTATGGTTACAAAAATTTCCTTTTCAAACAAAAACAAATCATATTACTTTGCTTGAATTATTAATGTTTTCAAACAATACAATAACAAGGGGTTGTAAGAATTGAAATGTATCCCTGTTATGCAAAACTGCAAAGAAAAACAATTTTTAGAGTAACCGATGGGAATACTGAGGTGTTAAATAATCTAAATTTGGCCAAAAGGTAGGATAATATTACATTTCATTTTGCTTTCTTATGTTGGTCAAAGTTTTCTAATCCGTTTAGCATAATGTTTAGCATAGCCCTCATATACTACTCATGTCAGTGTTAAGGTTAGGGTGAAGTAATCACCATATAAAACTGGCTTGTGACTTGTGACTAAGTCTTGGGTTCGGGGTGGGGGTGGGGGGCTAAAGGCTAGGCCTACTGCTTAGACTGGTGTCAGGAAGCGAGGAAATATAATGAGACTTCAAAACGTACACTGTGGCAAGGGATGATGGCAAGGGATTATGTGGCCTTGAAAACATAGCTGGAGATAAAATCGTGGAATGTGCAGGAAAGCCTGCATATGGCGATTGTAAAATGATTTGTTTTTAATAACGAGGAGCGTTTTACTACTTTCAAGAATGGGCAATATGTCGCTTAAATAGTAATAGTTGTGGCACAATATAAAAGTCTGTGTGCTTCGCTAAGAGTCAAACAAGAAAAGGGGCATCAAATCAAACAATAAAGGGGATCACCAGCTCTACTATAAAAGGAGTTATAGTCGCTGCGTATCAAGAAAAGGTGAAAGAAAGGTGCAGGACAGACCCGGTGATAGTACAACAGAACTGGAAGCTCACGAAGCATACTACACTAGAAGTAGTAGAAGAACTGTGTGGAACCACCAAATGAGGCCGACAACAAGGGAAAAGAGAAAAAAAATTGATCTTCTAAAAGATGGCCAAGCAATTGACAAAGTGTAAATAGAGCTTTCGATAGGTAGCCGTAATAAAAGACACAGAGGGAGTGTCGTTGAGAGAGGAAGTAAATACAACAGAGAGATGGAGAGAATACTATGGCAATCTGCTAAATATGAAAATGGGAGAAACGCTTTTCAGAAGTTCCCATCTGTTGAAGCCCCCTAATATGGTATAAGTAAAAAGGATGCGAGAAAATTAAGATTAGAAGACCGATAGATTTCTTTGGACTGCTGTTTACTTGTTGAACCTCATGTGTGAAGGTTGAAGGTTGAGAGGCTTGCATGAAAGGGAAAGACACTTTTTCAATGAATGTAGTCTGAGAGAAAAATGGCATCTGAATGGAGTTTGAGTAACCTGGACATCAAATAAAGAAGGAAGATGACGCTTTGGAAGATAAGAACTTAAAGGACATGGAACTGCTTGAAAATTCTATGCAGTTTGAGTTCAGCTTAGGAAAGGGAACAATCGATTCACCCATACGTAAAAGGAGAAGCATCTCGAAATAAATTAAGAGGTGTTTTATACGTTGGATGACTTTAAAAACATAAGATCGAGCCCATAGTGATGTAATAATGTGCTGGATTCGCCGTCCTTGAAATATACCAGAAAAATCTGTTAGGTATGGTAGGTACATTGGATCAGGAAGGAAGAGCTGTTGTTAGAATAAAGTATGGAAAAACTGACTTGTTTATTGTCGGGGTCAAACGTCAACAAAGGTGAACTTTAGTCTATTCCTGTATATTTTGTTTTTTGATGTCACCAGAGAGGTGTTCAGAGCCCTTTGCCATCTGCCCTTTGCTGATGATCTAACCATTACAGTAGACAGTGAAAAAAAATCTACATAGAAGCTTTCTAAGATGGTTGATAGATAAAAAGAGAAAAAGATAGGAAGTTAACACTAAGAACAGAGAGGTCAAAGCAAGCTCAATAGTTTAAATATCTCGGGATAACAATACCTACCAAAATAAAAACAGAGGCCATAGTGAGACCATGAATGTCAAAACCTGGGGTAAAATGGAAAGAGTTATCAGCTGTCATTAATGACAGGAGGGTGCCAGGAACTCTCAAGGTCAAACTATTTAACACTTTAATAAACACTGTTCTCTTGTATAGCGAGACAGTCTAAACAATTTGTAGAAAGGAAGAAAAAAATATTGGAATCAACAGAAAACAAGGATGTTAAGAAGAATCAAAGGTGTTATGTTACGAGACAGACAACGTTTTGTAGAAATATGAAGAGAGTCAGGAGTAACTGACATTTATTAAAATGTAAGACAAATAAGATGGAGATGGTACAAGATTCCAAGGGAAATGTATAGGAAAAGCTCTGCGAAAGAGGTGATGGAAGTAGGTGTAATAGGAAGTAAATCCAGAAAAAAATCAAAGAAGAGAGGGAAAGAAAGCGTGAAAAAGACATGTGCAACTTTGGTGTTTAGACCTGAAAATGTCTTAGATAGATGGATGTGGAGGAGGAAAGGGAAAGGAGCCAACCCTGTAACACAGCAAGATCAATGCTCGACAGTAAGATGAAGAAGATATTTCTTTAGATGCTTGATAGAGATGAGGCTTGATGCTTGTATTAATTTTGTTAATACAAAACTCATGTCTTATACTTTAAGCATCTAATATTACTCTATAACTGGTACCATCTTAGGTTTTGCTTATCGAATGAGTTGTGTTTTTCAACGTCTTCATCTTTCTGTGGTTGTTGTTGGTTTTTGTACTCATCTTTTCATTAACTTAGTTTTTTTCCTTGGGCAGCCAGAGTCTGGAATTCTTTGGCTTCAGAGTGTTATAAGGTCAACTATTATCTATTGGCATTTTTTCTGATTTTATTCTTTTTGATTGCTATAGTCCTATACAATTAGTGTCAATATATAGTATATTTCTTAACCATAAATAAAAAAATATAAAGCATTTCTGACCTATTTGTTACCCTACACTTTCTGTATGGTAGAGTAGGATTCTGTGACGATCATTGATGCTGGCTGGCATCCAATGACGAGTCATTTATAATTTTCACAGCCTTTGAAAGCTTATTTTTATCAAGGTGATTGTAATCCCATGATAATTTTGTTACGATGCTGTATATGGCTTCCATAGTAAAGGGATATCTAAGTAAGAAAACTGGCAATCGGAGATAATTCCTACCGGACATTTCTTTAAGAATATCCAGAGAATATCCTTTAATTTTCAGAAGTAAAAATCCTGTAATAGGAAGGTTTTGATTAGTTTTTGAAATATTCTCCACTTAGTTATTTTTTTATACCAGAACGATATACTACACTAAAGGTTTCTCAAATATCACCTAACCATTCTTTAACAACCAGAGCATATAAGGATCAAAGAATCAGTTCGTGCCATTAAAATATGTTTAACAAGGCTTCTGCGGTTAGAAAAACCTCTTTGGAACAGGTTTAATGGTAAACATGTTAGTGAATTCGTGAAAAATAATTAATACAGATGAAAGTTTAAATCATTATTGTGTTTGGAAATATTAGCACCTTCAAATCACAATCTTTAATAATAAAACAAGGTATTAGTACAATGTCTTCATGAACATTCTGGGGTGTTTTTAACTTGTCATGTTTGTTGATTGATTTAAATTAATTTTCTTTTTACAAGAAACAATCAATAAGTAACACTCTTTTGTATAAATACATGCATGTGTATCAAGATTGTATTTCATTAATGCTACACTATATTAAATACATCGTAATTAAAACTATTAAATATATCAAAAACATCTCGCGTCTAAATATCATCATGACATTTATATTTTTCTCTTTATATAGTTTTATGCATCTCACCTGTGTTTTTTGTGTTAAACACTTTCATGATGCTTCATGAGTTTTTTAAGCACACATACAAATATATAAATATATATATATATATATAAATATATAGAGAGAGATGGGTGTGTGTATGAGTATTTTTATGTATTGTTGTTGTTTCTTTCCTAATAAATTTTCTAATTTATGAATTTAGATATATTGTATGTAAATAATTCAGAGCTCTATTATAATATGACGTTTGCTTATGGGAGCTAAAGCAAAGATTACAAATTTGTCTAGTGTCACTCGGGTAATTGGAGGACGTTTAGTAATTCATTTTTTTCCAGAACATTAAAAAAATAAGGTAACCGACTTTTTTTTCACAAAACACAATCCTTAAGACCCATCTGAAATTTTTCGAACTGCAGGTACAAAAGGACTTAAACGACATTTTTGGTGTTAATGGCTTTTAATATAGCCAGTATCAATATATCAATACCATCCATAACTATATACTTGTGCACATAATGAATTTGGTCAAGCCTAATGAGTTACATATCCCTGTCTGAATTGAAGACCATTTCCTTGTATTGATTGTAATAGTTTTGTTCCATTTAATATAAAAGACATTTGGCTGGGAAATGTTTACACAGAAGAGGTATCCCAGTTTTAAAAGGCAAAGTGATTGGGAAACACCTAACCTGCCAGGTTTTCACTGATTACATTTAAGGCTTAAATTCCGTAGTGAATAAAAAATGACAAATTTTCTTGTTTTTGTTTTAGTTTTGACGAGTAAATATCGTATAAAAGTATAACTTTGATTTATGATAATAAGTCACTGTTAATTAACTCCAAAACAAATAGCTAACTTTGATGGGCATTTTGGATAATTGCCATCAATACAAAACAACCTATTATGAAAAAGGATTACCTTCCGAATGAACTTTTTTGGTAATTTAAAACATCACAAATTTATGTCACAACACCTGGATTGATTGGAAATAAAATAACTTAAAAAATGGGCATTTGGATCCTATCTACAAACAATTAACAGAATTAAGAGAAATTAATCAACAATGATAAAACAACTGAGATTTTTTCTGAAAAAGTAAAAGCAAAATGTTGAATGAATAGCGGCCTCAAAAACAGAGACATTGAAAACCTTGTAAAATTGGTCCAAAATACATTTTTTATTTGTCTTACTTAAAATGAAATAAGCACCCAATTTTACGATTTAGATATGGAAAAAGATTTCATATTTTATGTTATATATGTACTGTGAATTATGAAATATTGTATTATATATATATAGATATACATATTTGTGTGTGTGTGTGTGTGTGTGTGCAAGAGTAAAATTAAAAGAACTAGACCGTTAGTTTGGGATTTTGAGTTTCGTGTTCTTAAACTCATGAGTTAAAAACATTTTATTTAGCTGATAAATCCAGCTTCTTTTAATTTTCACAACTAGCTCGATTTTTGTCATCGAGCACTTTTTATGGTACTAATTGACCATCCATAACTATATACATATATATATATATATGTATATATACTATTCTTACTTACTCGGGACCATATGCCGTACACTGTATGATCCATGTGATGTAATGGTTGATATAGAATGTACATGAAATATTACATAATGTATATTGTACAGTGAATAGCATACTGATTTTTACCTATTACGTTATACATTATATTATTTAATGGATTATACATCATATGAAAATATAATTTATTTTTTTAAACTGTATTACAAAAAATGGATTCCTTTTTATAGAAAGTGTTTTAGTTGACACATATCTTTTATCAAATATATTATTTGTTTTCTTTTATACCTATTAAATTTTATATTTTTTTACGCCGGGTACTTCATATAGCATTTCTTAAGATATGCTGCTCATTTAATATACATATAATAGGCTGTTAGATTTATTTTAAAATGATGGACGAAGTTAAGGCATACCATGTGGATGGAGTCATACTAACAAGAGAAATTTATCTTTCGTAACACTTCTAAGAACCGTCAAAGCATTTTTTCTCACCTTTTTTTTATGTGTTTTTATAAGTATATTTTTTCATTGAAACTTTCCCTTTCAATGCTTTCAAAAGCCTTAGCTTGGGTATTAATTACAGATCTACTTGGGTTTTTTTCACATTAATTACCGGTGTAGATTAAAAAGCAACAGAAAAGAATTCTGTTATTTATAAAATATTATCCTGATAATGTGGAAGCTCAAGCTGGAAAAATCAGAGAAAAGTAAGAGGTATCCTGATATATAAAGAAACAACTTTTTTGCTTTAAATATATCTAAATACGGACTTTTATTGTTCATTGTTCAATGCTCTAGTTAGATTGAAGGAACAAAAAGTTAACATTGCGGAATACTAAGGTTCCCAATATACTGGTTTCGCATGTAAAATAAAACACCAGCCCAGCACATGGCGATAACAGGTTTTGTTTTGTTGACATGAAACTTGATATTGGATAACCCATAATCAAAAGTGTTATGTGCATCGAATATTATGTGAACTAAATTTGGCGTATTAATCTATGGTGCCCTTGCTAGCAATATCAATTTCGCTTTGCAACAATAATTTTTTGACTTTTTTTGCTGGTAGCCATATCTTTGACAAACAATATTAAATGCTATGGCTAAAATTTTATTAGAAGTTTTAAAGACAATTCCTTCGATTTTACACTCAGGCAAATTCTTTTCTCTACCTTGCTCTTTCTATTTAAAGCTTTTAAAGCTATGCTATTTCGTTCCTTTGGATTCCCAACAGGGGATTTTCCTCAGAACTTTTTTTGTAGAAAGATTAGTACCATAAAAGAAATAAAGGCTCTTATTTACACAGGGAATGACCTTTCGAAAGCTGATAACAATGCACTGGCAGAAAATCTATTAACATAAAAATGAATTGAAATTCCTTCCTCCTTGTAAAAACAGTCCTGCCGAGGCCAGTTTTGGAATTAAAAACATGAAGGTAAATAGAAATATTACGAGACGTCGCAAAGCCAGGCTGCCTTGAACTTGGAAAGCTTCTAAGGAATAATTCAACATGGAACACTTCTTTGACCTTCAGGGTTACAGAAATTAAGAATTTAAAAGAACGTCTCACTCGGTGGGATAATTTTAGAAGTTCTTAATTTATAAAAACTGCTAAACCTTTCAAATATGTTCCCTTACAAGCAACAATTAATTTCCACAGGTTTATTAGGTCATACATTTAAGCTTTAATTTAGGATAACTTACCACTATGTGTAGCGTGGTTAACTTTGATTTAAATATCAAATGCTTACGGAAGAAACTAAATATTTACTTGCCTTTTGTCACGCAATGTGTTACACCCTTTAAACCCGAGTGTTTCGTATTTTAATACCGTTCGAGAAACGTGCAAATTCATCTGGTTGTAAAAGAAGATTTAGCATGAGTAATAAGTGGATCAGTAGAAACTTTTTCTGCTGCAGGATATTATGGAAACCGTATATAAGGTGAAAACACATTAAAGATCCTTAGCATTTCTTGTTGTCAAATATACTGTGACACATTCTTATAACAAAAAGGGTTCTCGCAAGCACAAGTGCAAGAGCTAGTTATTCTGTACTTGAATAAAGAAATAATGTGACTACAATTAAATTATTATGCATTTATGGAGTGTGTATATACTAGCAGTGAAAAGAAAGAAGTCAATTTGTATTATTTCCAAAGTCTTTTATTAAAGTTTTTTTGTATGTATGGCGAAAGAAGGTTTTTAATGGATGAAATAAATACTCCTTTCCTAACTCAGTGTATTTCCAATTTGCTATTAGTTTGCCTTGAATAAAAACAATAGCTTCAATCTTATGCAGGAATCTAGCTATTTACCACGTGATATATTTTCTCTGTGAAAATAAATTTTTTCGGGCATCAAGGTTTTTTTCCCCAAAGGCAATAATAATTGGGGAGTAGATGATAACAATACCATCTACAGTTAGTACGTAAGTTGACAATAACATGACCTAAAACTAGATCATCACAGAACAAGAGGACAAAGAAAATAACAACAGCATACACAAGGAATAGTTAATAATAGCTAACAAAGACATTAGTAACAATAACCATGACTACAGTGAGCCACATGGAAGTAATTAACAACAACAGAATGGCAGACGATTATTTGATGATAAGATAGTAAAACAATAATTTAATTAAATAATCTTAATGTGCAGAGTGGCCTTGTTCATTTGTGTCTGGTTGTAAAACTTTTGCGACATTCAGATTTCAGTAAACAAAATAATTGCGTTCTACCATACCATGCAACCCACATTGCTGGTTGTCTTCAGTCTCCATTATTCTGCTCAAATTTTACCACTGTTCCCTTGTTGTAAACGACGATCATTTGATAAAAATTTCGAGTATTAAGTCAAACGCTGTTGTTTTAATTTAATAGAACAAATCGAGTGAGAGAAAAGGGTAAATCTGTTATTTAAAAGTGAAATACAATGTACTCGACTAATCTAAAATGCAACAATCTTGAACATTTATCATTTATTTGTTTCATAAACTGGCGCTGGCAATACCGTTTCTCTGAATCATATATACGCTTTTATACACTTTGTGATTCTTCTGTCAGATCTAATTTGGTCTATCCAGTTTATATAATTTTTTATTGGTGATGCATGTTGTTTTTGAACTTTGAAAACTCTGTGCAAATTTTGGTACCATGCTCCCATCATGCCTCCAACGATGGTTTCAAAAATGTACTTTATTTTTTTAAATGTGGGTGTGGTTAATTGTGTGGAGCTTAGAACAGCTTTGGTTCAATGTTTTGAAGCCTTTTCAGGTTTTGAAGAATAGGGGGGAAAAACATGCTGAACGGTACTAAAATTACGGAAAGGCCAAACAATTCGAAATCCTATGAAAAAGCTTTGGATTCTTATGTCAAAACAACCATAGAAAGCAAAAAAAGATAATTAAGAGAGCATCTCTTTGTCTGAGAAACCTTTTTCTTGATAGTTGTGTCATACTGTATAAACATAAAAAAATGCAGCTTGAAATATCCAATTTTTTCTTTAATTTAAAAAACCAACACGTTCAAGTAACAAGTGAGAACAAAAAAGAGTGACAAATTAAATATTCTTTAAATGTTTTCAGAAAAAATCCATATTGTCCAATAATTGATCAGGCTAGTTAGACCTTGGACGAAGCAACAACTTCGAAAAGAGAAAAAGAAGGGTAAAGCACCAAATTTTTGTGTCCGGATTTCTTCCTTGATATTTTCAGTGTCAAAAATTGATTTAATTTTGAATGTTTTGTTTTGTATTAAAAATATAATTTCTGTGGTATTATATTTTACGTATGCGTCATAGTTATCGGTAACAGTCTAGACTTTGTGTTCCCTATTCTTAGGTTATAGATATGAATTAGCAACTTTACTTATTTTTTCCAATTCATCACTTTAAGTAGAAAAAATCCTATAAGGTATGCTTTGTTTTCATGATCAAAAGACAAATAAACAAAAGGAAAATGAGTTCCGAATGTGACCTTAAAGACTCTGTTAATAGTCATTTTGCATCTACTCATAAAGACGGTCGCAGTCAAAATCCCTTCTGTGATTTTAATGTTACCATTAGATCTATTGATGATGCATTGAGTCAGGAAATTGTTATGAACTAAGTTTGTTCAAGATTCGATGCTGAAGATGGTAAAAGGAAATTGAATTTATTAAGTAGCCAGTCTCTTTTGAGACGATGGTAACAAGTCTAAATCAAAAGCACTTTTACTAATTTTAGTTTAACAACAGCAAGGTAATTGTTTTTTAATAGTAATATCTTCAATGCTTGAACTTTAAGAAGGATTCCAACACATTTATCAACATTTCTTAGAGTTTGAATCGTCTGAAGAGTCCACATTTACACAAGGGTGAGATAGGTAAACTGAGTTTTTCACAAATTGAATCTTTGACAAATGGGTGGTCTGTGTGACTCGTTTATAAGTTTCGTGTACACCACAAGGATATACACAAAAAATGTGTCAAGCACAAGATAAACTGATTTCAACATCATCACAATGCTTCTCACAAAGTAATAATTCAATAATTATTTATGGCTATGGTTTGTATAATTATATTTGGATACGGATATAAATATTATTATTTTATATTGATATGGTTTCCATAATTTGAACATGAACTGCAATTTAACTTTAAATGTTATCTTTCTGAACAGTTATCGTGAGTCTTTAATTGGTGTACTTATAGAAAATACTTGATGGAGAAAGATCTATCAATGAAAACCATACATTTATCAATAGTTTGTTTTGTTTTTGACATTTTGATAAGTTGGAATCTACTTTACACAAAGATATACGAAAGTAAAATAGAGAAGAAGTAAAAACTTTAGATGGTGTGTGTATTTTCTATGTAAAACGAACATGGTGGTTTTAAAAGTTTCCTGAAGTCTTCTACCCCAAATCATCGACACCCGTCCACCTTTCTATCCCTCAAAACATGACTTTTCGTTTGCATATGTATGGAACAGAAAACTTGTGGCACTTTCCTAAATTATCCGACATAAACTTATATTCAAATAAATACTAGATAATAATCTGTTACTTAAAATATGAAATATGTATTAAAATCTTAAAGGACAGAGTTTATCTTAATGATGGCAACAATGAAAACACTTTACGAAGTAACTAAATATCGAAAAAAATTTCAGCATCTGTAGAGAGCGTCTTACTAGAGATCTACAATTTTTAAATTTACTAGAGTTTATAACAGCTTAAAATTCTCTTTAAATGTTTGTAATCCTTTCTTGCAGTTTATTTATTTATATATTTATTAATTATATTTTTATTTTATGAATTTTATCACTGCATAAGGATAATAGTATTTTAATACTGAAATAAAGGGTATTTTGAGGTAAGATTCAAAAATAGCAAAAAATATTAATCACACAGAAGGTTTGTATTCAGTACACCAAGGTAAACCTAATTCTCCAAGTGGTAAGGAAGTTGAGATTTTCACCCTATCATACAACATCCTACATATGTTTCCTTCAACCACCATTGGTTATCTTCCTGAGGTGAATAACTTTCGAACATCATGTTGTGGGGCTGCTAGAAGCAAAAAAACACTATGATTCTTCAGATACACCTTGACCTAAAAGTACTTCCATGGTCCTCGAGGTGATACCAAAATCCAATACCGACAATATCTTTGATTTGCATTGGAATGGCTTTGGTATCCTTGCCTATAACGCTAGAAATTTTTCACTTTTAAAGACATTTCCTTGACTCTTCCTCGCCATTTAAAAGGAATATTTCGACTATCTTCCTATTTGTTGCAACTGATGTTGTTGAAAGCATATACGCGGTTTCTGGTCTGTTCACATGCAGGCCAGTTAAATAATTGCTCGTTGCTTCGTAATGTTGTTTCTGTCTTGTTTACTCATGATAGTAAAAAGGTGAATTGATATTCTTCAAGCACATTTTTTTACAAAGCAGTATTTAGTTTTACAAAAACCAGTTTCTTACAGGTAAATAAAAGTTAAAATTTAGCATACAAAAACAAAAGCTGGAAAATTGTAAATATATATAATATAGATATGTTGTATATTATATATCATAATTAATAAAGTAAGCCTTATAATGCTTGTTTAAGTCTTGCACTTTAAAATGTAGAGTATTCTGGAGGGTGTACCAGTTTAAAGACATTACTTTGATAAAATGGAGGAAATACAAGATAGAAAATAAATTAAGAAAACAACAGAACGCTGCTAGATAAATGAGCAGTCAAAGGTTAATTTCCATCCATGAACAAAAATTTGGCCTCGAATTTCTATTTCGTCTAATTTTGATGTATCCTTTCTGTTCAGGTAACTCAAACAAGAACGAAATTGTGATTTAGTGTCGCTGGGATAATATGGTTTAGAAGTCCTTGACAACTGAGTTGTAGAATTAACCTGCCTTAAGTAGTATGTCTCCATGGTTGATTGGCCAAGGGTTGAGCCTGATTAAGTACCCAGGCTTTCTTACCAGATTGAACTTGACTTTGCTAGGAAGATTCATTGCTTGGATTATCTAATTTTCATTATGAAGGCCTTAGGGGATATAATACAGTTATGGGCTGTAATTCATCTAAGGGACTATTTGTTAGGACAATTTAATCAAAATAATGGTTGGCATCACAGTATTACTTTTTATATCCCACTCAAGCACTAGTCCACAGGACAGGGCTACCTTTACTTAAGAACAGTAAAAATTCAATAGTAGAATTAGATCCTTTGATTACTGTACCTTTATAAAAGATTGCTAAAGCCGCTGGTCTAGATATTTAGATACCAAATTCATATGAGCTTAAAGGTCATTAGAAACGATTTACTTTTTTCACTTAACTCATTTTCAAAAACAAGTTATTTGTAAAGACAAAATACCTTTTACACACAAAAGATCTAAAATGACGAAAGAATTAATCAAGTCATTGAATATTTGATACAGACCATGGTTAGCTTTTGAAATATATGTCATAGCAGTGTGTAAATGAAGCATTGACATGAAGCAGGTACTCGTATTAGTGGTTATAAACTTGGGTCTTTCTTCGTCTCCTCCTTCAGGTGGCCATATTAATCTACATGCCATGTGGTTTTTCTCAATTGAAATTCTTTCAAAGAATACTGATACTAAGGTTTGATAAGTTTCTTATCTATTTTATCATTGATTGAACGGAATAATTCCCATCTTAAGAGATATAATATTTTTCTCACGGCTCCAAGGTAACAGAAGACCAAAAAGATTTTTGAAGATCTAAATTGTTATGCACAAAGCTTCTGAAAAGCACGTGTTTTTCCCTAATGAAGTGAACTGTTGATAGTCCAAACTGAATATTTCAGCTATCTTCATGCCTTTGGTACTTTGTAAACTTTCTGACATTTTCCAAAGTTTAACGTCAGAGATACAGATTCAGTGACTAATTAAAACCTTTTTCAGATTCATTTTCATTTAGAACAACTTTTTCACTAATAGAAATTAGTAAATGAAAAAGTTGTCAGTATTAGTCCTAGTAATTTCAAAAATGTAAAGATATGTATATATATATATATATGTTAGTTACATCAACTAAAATTATTTCTATTCTTATATTCTTGCAAAACTAACAGATCAGAGGGGATATATATAATATATATGGATATCATATATAATATATATAATATATATATATATATATCATTCTAATTAAAGAAATGGATTTGATTAGTTACTCAGTTGCTACTTCAGTCTGGGTATTAAAAATGCAAACTTCACTTTTAACCTGGTATTAAAACAAGATGACAATGGAATTAGCTCAGGAGAAAATTAGTGTGGAAAATAAATTGGTCCGATAAGAAACAAAAGTTCTTGGGTTTTTATAATAAGTTACATCTACTATTCATATTTTTGTTTTTAATAGTGCAAGATTGCATTATTTACAAAGACTCANAATATATATATATATATATATATATCATTCTAATTAAAGAAATGGATTTGATTAGTTACTCAGTTGCTACTTCAGTCTGGGTATTAAAAATGCAAACTTCACTTTTAACCTGGTATTAAAACAAGATGACAATGGAATTAGCTCAGGAGAAAATTAGTGTGGAAAATAAATTGGTCCGATAAGAAACAAAAGTTCTTGGGTTTTTATAATAAGTTACATCTACTATTCATATTTTTGTTTTTAATAGTGCAAGATTGCATTATTTACAAAGACTCAAAAAAGAGGAAACTGTTTGCGTATACCAACTACTTTTTAATTACAATCTTCATCTTAACAATACCTTAATAAGAATTTTTATTCTACCAACACTAACTTGGCTAGGATACCGTTAATTATTTTGATTGTGATACCTATATTAATTTCTACTTAAATTAAAGTGAATCTCAATTTAATTCTGATAGGAAACCGTATTACAACTGCGATTTTTTAAGCTCAAGAAGAACGCGAATAAGAAATTTAGGTTTTGATAAGATGGTTTAAAATATCGACTTAAGGAAGGAATTAAAATTTCAACAGTCAAAAATGACTTTTTATATTGTATGAGTAAAGTCAAAACTTAGCTTACATGGAGCGAAATAGCAATTTGACATGAGGCACCACAAGTAAAAACATTTCCAAGCGATTGTGACCTGATGCTCTTTCTGGCATGTCCGGCATTTAATACTCTCAATTTTGGCCTTAATGCCATGTACCTTTAACATTTTTATTCACATTTTTAAAGGGGCAAGAACAATCATATATAAGGAATTCACTTAAATTAATGCAAAGCGGTTTGATTGTAAAGCTTGTCTTTTCATAAAAAAATTATTTCTGTTATTCACATGCTTCATACGTAAAAGACACATTACCTTCATGGTTCAAATATAAAAATGTTATAATTGGTGCAAATTTGAAATTTAAGCAAAATATCCTCTGACAAGCCAAATACTTTATTTAGCAGTAACAAGATAATCATTTCTTTTTAAAGCTCAAAAAGCCAACTAGGTAAAGCTTACTTCAACATTTTCTTTACAAACTGATTTACACCCTATTAACGTAATTTTTTTTGTATACAGCTTATTTGTGCCATTTGGTGCCATGTCACTTTTGCGTTTTAGTTGGCTTTTTTTTACCTTTCTTTCTCTTTATCCCTGTTTTCTCTCAGAAGTTATCTGAAATTTGGACAATGAGAGATTTCTTGGACAAATGTATTTTCTGATAAGAATCAATATCTTTTTGTGAAAATTCCAGCTTTGTTTGCACATATTCTAAATTATGGAGGCGCGTGCTGGTATGAAAACTACACAAACCAATAAGCCATGTTCCCATATAACTTTTACTATATATATATATATAATATGAAGAAGTTATGGGGTTTAGTAATATAATATAGGCTATTTATGGATTTTAAGAGGAATCCAAGATAATATTACTGTTTCTTTTTTTAATGAAATAGTCAAAAAAATAAGTGAACATAAATAGGTGAAAACACAATTTTCAGGTGTCCAAAATAAACTTCCTTGAAAATATATTAGATTTCGGTACTACATCTTGACGTAATCTTTTGAAAATTGTCCAACAAATATTATAATTACTACCTGTTTTAATTTTGAAGTGACATTTTTAAGATTCCCTGTTTGTTCTCTAGTAAAGGATGAACCCAGAACTTCTTGAATCTTATGGATGTACACTAATTACTATGTAGTCGGTCTCTGAAACTATAAAATATCTTGGATAGGGGATGCCCTTTAACGTAGAAAATTTAATAGTATTTTCGTAATTCCATCTCTTTTTGATAGCTTTGGAGGACAACGAAGACAGAGGGCTAATTCGGCAAAAAAGAAGATTTATCTACAAATTTGATTCTGACATAAAAGTAATTGGTGTTTGACAAAAATTTGTGATCCAAAAATGAAAATATTTGATGCTAATACTTATCAGATAAGAAAAATATTTCAACTTCAAATTGACCGTATTTGTACATGATAATATGATTAATAATATCAATTTTTTCCCAAAAGTTAGTGATTATTGTTTCCTAACAGTTCCTATTTACGACAGATCTGTATCCAAAACGACTATTCTGTGTCACCCCAAGTTTAAAATGTTTAGTGAGCAAGCCAAGTGAAATAATTATTGTACTACAAACTATGGAAAAAAGTGACAGTTTTTTGTAACACATCATTAATTTACTGTTTGTGAATAGCTGCAGCTTTAGCTGTGTGTTATTATCCATTTAAATTAATGAATTTTTTATTTTTCATTTTCTATAAATTTTTTATTTCATTTAATTATTTGAAAATTCCATTGCAATTGAAGTCTATGAAACAAAGGTTTTTTGTAATAATCAAAGAAAACCTTTCATGGTAAAAAATCTAGTGATGATCCATCTCGGGGATCAACAGTTGGCATAATTTTTTATGAAGCTTGTATTTGTTCTTGTCAACTTCCTAAACAGCATGATAAAATTTTGTAGATAAGTAACAAGTTAAGGTTTTTCTATGATTTCTTTTATGATTAAAAACCATACAAGGCAATAGGTCATCAAGTGTATGGTATTGTAAAAAAAGGTGGGAAAATAGTTAAGCTAAGAAATGAGATGACTCTAGACCTAAAATATGTCATATCAGGGAAAAGAAGCTCTCAAAAGCGAAGGAGTTCCGCAATTTAACTGTCCAAGGAAATAAAGTGCATTCGTAGGAAGATTTATCATCACAAGGAGAAACAGCTGTACGAGAATGAAGACATCGAGAGAAGTGAGTTATAGGAGATACAACAAACCAAAGTGATACCAGCGAGTACATTGGGTTAGAGCACTTCCCATGACAGTACCTATAGACAAGATTCAGGCAAGTCAGGCTTTGTCAATAAGATAAAGGTTGAGGAGTAGCAGCAAAATCAGTATTGATCTCAGGATTAGACGAAAAAAATCTGTTCAGCTTTGACAACAGCAAGAATTGATACAAAAATTACCCTTTTACAAGCATTACTAGCTGGTATGAAAAAATACAAACATTTGTCTTTTCTGGCACATTGAAACTGAACATATATCTGGTTGTGATTATCAGTTGCACAAGAGCAATGATCCTTGAGAAATGGAGGAGAATGAGCTGTGACTTTGTACTTTCTACTAGGTACAAATATTAACCTGAATCAATTGTGGGAATTGAGTTTCAGCATTAGGAGCCTATTTTCCAGATAAAATTCCAAACAAATATAACCAGAAAATTGATAAAATTCATCCCACTTGTAGGGAACAAATTTCAAAGTCTTATAATAGTATGACTTGTTAACAAAATCTGAAAAAAGTTGTCTTAACCTCGAGAGTCAGAAGTACATGAAAGGGTTATGTATAAAGTAAAGTTTTTTTGTACTCTAAAAAATGGAAGCTCCTGTCAAGAAAAAATAGCAAGATTAAATAGGAATCAAATTGCAAATTTTTATAATTAACACTATCATTGGCACTCGTCTCAGTGCACGAATATGAGGGTTGGAATAAAAAACTTTTTATAAAAGAAAGGAAAACGTCTGAAATTACTAAGAGCTTAAGAGAGATCGAGAACAATTTGTAACAATAAAAGTTTTTAGGGGTCCGTGTACAGCCAGTATTACTCCATTTCAACTCCACATTCTTGGCTGTGGAGTCAGTTTCAGCTCCAAAACATTTTTGTACAATCGTTGGAGGTTTTCCTGGTACATTGGGTAACATTTTAGTAGAATTTATCTTTAGGAAAATTGAATCTGACAATAATTTTCCGAGACTTACTCCAAACCTGGACTGTCAGCAGGTCGACTAACAGAGCCCTATGGTATTGGAAGTGGTAGTAAACAAAGCTGTAGCAGACACTGTCTGTCATACATTTGCAAAGGTGTCGCAATTTCAAAATTAATAGATTGTTTGGAGACCTTTGCCACTGACTTAACCAGTAACCCTGGTAAGAGATGCTAAATGGGCTACCGGTGCTTGTCAAAAGTGCACGTTTGCAACATGACTAGGGGCGGGGTAGATACTTCTTACATTCTCCTAATCCTGCTCACTAATCCGAGCTCTGCTATCTACATTTTACTCCTTGATTTAAATGAAAATGAGGATGCATTAAGTTCTTTAGGAAACTAAAATATTTTTATAGCAATAATATTGAATTTCTCGTATTAGACATTAAAAACGAGATATTAATTGTGAAAAAATTGGAATGAAATGTTAAAAATCTGCCATAAGCGAATGCAAAAAGCATTTACTTCACGATGTGCCTTTTTGACCAAATTTGGAGTTTGTATTTATTTAATTGGTAGTTCAATGGTATTAAAACAAAAAATACAATACATGTCACATACCTAGGTGTCAGGAGCTCATACCACAAGTATATGATTTTAATTCGTAATACAACAGATAGACACAAACGTGTCTACTGTAGTGCCCGTATGCTATATACTTGGTCGTGATATTGATGAATAAAGGTTGCAACTGTGACAAAATAAAATGTTTAAGTTTGTCGAGGGTTTCAACTGTAAATAGCTGTTGTCACCAAGGCTGCTATAGTAGTACACGTACACTTACTAAAGCTCTAAGTGCCTTCTGGTCCTTAAAATTTCTGTAAAGCAGAAAATGTCATCATTAGTGAGGATCTTCAAGTAAACTTTGTTTTTTGTAAATTGTTTATTTCAAAGACAAGTCAGCCGAAAATAATATTTGTGGTATTTTGAGGTAGTTCTTTCTCTCTCTCCCCCATCTCTCTCTCCTCTCTCTCTCTCTCTCTCTCTCTCTCTCTCTCTCTCTCTCTCTCTATCTCTCTCTCTCTATCTATCTATCTATCTATCTCTCTCTCTCTCTCTCTATATATATATATATAAGATATGATAAGTTGGAAAGAATAAAAAAACTACACANGAAAGCTTTATATATATATATATATATATATATATATATATATCTTTGTCTCTCTGTCTCTCTCCCTCTGTCTTATTAGTGTTACAATCTTACTACAAAATATGAATACCTTCCCATCCATCTATGTATCTATTTATCTATTTATCTATATATCTATTTGTTGTTCCATCTAAATTCTTGATATTATGATCTCGCCAAGGTCTTGAAAATTAGCTTTAACTTATGTACTGCTATATTAAAATACAAAAGTTCAGTATTCATCCTTTTTGTGCATGCATTTTCGGTTTTTGTTTTGTGTTGCTTTTTTCATTTCACCTGTTTTTGTCTTGATTCACTGGTTATTGAGTAACTTGATGAAAAGAAAGTACGAAAAGTTATCATTATGCATAGCTGAAAATTAAGAAAGAGATAGTAACTGTCAATATTCACATTTTTATATGATTTTGTATTAAAATTCATTAAGAAGTAATACCTTTATCAGTACTGAAAAAGACAGGATCTCAAAAATATTCTCCATATGTCTACAAATTGAAGTAAAACCCTCAAAAACGATGAATAAATCTATCAAATAACTATAGTGATTAGGAATTAGCAAACAATATAAAATTTAATTTAATTCTTTATTGGAATTGAATGGATCTTTTATAGACAGGATACAACAATAATTTTAATACTTTAGTTCAACATCTTAGTAAAAAGTTAGTACACTGACTAGTTGCTCTAAAGACTAGTCTCTAGTTTGTTTGCACTCTTTTCAAGGTAAAGAGTTGCCAGTATCCAACTAAAAAAGTACTTTAGGATAAAGAAAATTTATCTTGGTGAAGGTTAAGGTACACAGTCATAAATGTCTTCTTGTTCAACAATTCTCGATGGGAATATAGGAAATGTGTGTAATTCAGGTACAAATAAAGAACTCACTTTTTTACCGCTTCACATTTTATGTTAAAAAACACCTTATAATAGTTACACTAATATAGATAAAATCAAATTTTCCTTGTGGAGCACACTATATCATGTCAAAGATTTAATAATTTTAAATAGAATGAATATGCTGTTATATGTACTTGTACTTACTCTTAGCTTGACTACTGTTCGAAACAGGTTTAGGATATTGCCAATTTTCTCTCTCCATCATATAATATATTCAGCCTTCTATAAACTCAGTCTCAGTCTTTCTAAAGTTAGTAGCAGCTATGGACTGATTTACGTCGATGATACAGTGTATCATTAATTGCAAATGAATGTAGGTTAAAGTAATTTTAATCAATAGCAATATCAATCAATAGTCAGCTGATCGCAATTTTCCCTCCTGATTCTAAAGTCAGCTTAAGTGGTACAATTAGTAAAGCTTTTTATCCATTATTGTTTAGGAAACTTTTTGTTAACTTTTCCATAGAGATAACGTTCTAAAAATAGTCAACCTACAGTTAGAAAATAATATTTTAAAATTTTTCTGACCAACAGAGGCATCTCCTAGAAAAAATCAGGATCAAGCTGATCACAGTTTTTTTTCTGACTTATCAGTCCGAGATAAATTACACGAGTTTGTATTTGTGAGCTACTAAAACAACTTTACATTAATTTTCCAGAAAAATACAGTCCCTAAAAGTACCAGACTCAAGTGGGAAATGTGACTTAATATATATTCCTATACCAATAGGAATACTGTTTAAACTGTTTTAACTCAGGTGTGTCAGTCAGGAAGGAAAATCGTGATCAGCTGGTCACTGATAGATATCTTCCGGGGTGAGCCGTTGTTGATCATAATACAATATCTATCAGCAACCAACTGACCACAGTTTCTCTTCCTAGTTGCAAAACCTGACTTTAACCAGTATCTTACTATTGCTATCGCATTAAAAGCTTCATTAATTACCAACATTATAAATGTAGGCAAAAATTGCCAACAAAATAAAACCCTCAAGTCAACTGTGCATAGATTTATACCTAATTTTTACCAAAGGTATTACTGCTTTGTATCCTTAGTATAAGTATTTCAAATTATAGACAAAACGATTTGTTTATCCTGGAGAATATTCAAGTATGCCCGTTTGATTCAGACTACTTAGCAACAACTTTGTGAGCACTGTCGGATATTTTCCAGCATTTATTTTCTTGTGTAAAATACTAAAACTCCACTTGGCTTGTAAAACCATTATCAGATCCAGAATATAACTGTCTCTATAGAAATATGCCATCTGTATCTTTACTACCAGGAGGAATTGCTAATTATAGACCGAACAAGGAGAAACCGGTGGCAAATAATTTCTTTCCAGGGCACTTTTCTTCAAAACGTAAAGGATAAAAAAAAAATATGTCTCAATCAGAGCATCATCTGTACTCCTTTAAAAATGACGTTTAAAAATTCAAATACACAAAATATTAGGCTCAGATATATATGAGTGTACAAATTTATGTAGTACATAGATTAGTTGATAATAACTAACAATCTATTGATAGAAATTATTGCAATGTGAAAAACTGATGTTACTAATAATTTAACGATGGTACAAAGTAGTTTGGTTATCATGATACTAATCAGCATATTTTTAAACAATAATACGCATCATCGTAATGACGTGCTTAATTTAAACAGAAACAACAGCAATATTATAATAACAGTCACAATAATCACTATGCTTATGATAGAAAATGATGTACTTTATTTTTATATTTTAGCTTCAGTTCAAATTCATAAAATTGCATATGCATGTATTACGTGGATTGATGACAATAAATATATCGTAATTATTAACTTATTATGTTGTAAAAAATGACATAAAAATATTAATAATGATAGAACCTATATTGGTAACTAAGATATAAATGTATATACTTTTTAATAATACTAGCTATGACCGTAATGATGTTCTCAATTTGTACATTAACAATGGCATTAGTGCAATAACAGTCACATTAATCACTATGCTTATGATAGGAAATGATAAGAAAATTCAATTGAATTTTGACATTGATGTGCTTTTTCTATATTTTAGCTTCCTTTCAGATTAATAAAATTTTATATGCATGTTCTACGTTCATTAATGATACTTAATATATTGTAATTATTAAAATAAGTATTTTGTAAGAAAATGACATTAGAATATTAATAAGAATAAAAAGTAGATTGGAAACCAAGATAAATATCGATATATTTTTTAATAATACTTCTAATAATACTAACATCACTTGAATCAAAAGCCATATGTAACTGAGTGATAATAATATTAAATTACTACATAAAAAATGTTGTCATTTATAATTTTACTATATTCTCTTAGTATTATGCTAATATTTTGGTAATATTGGTAACTGCAACACCAATTATTATCATGCTAGCTTACTTTCCCTTTTTGCCAAAATATCCATAGAAGGAATAACTCTATTGTAGCCTCCTTAAAGGATCGAAAACCGTAAAGAACAACACTGTCCCCGATTGCAGTTGGTCAAACATAGCTGATACATGAAGAACCAGCTACACTTACTTTGTCAAAAAAAATTGATGTGGCCAAGGACATTCTGGCTGGGCAGTTTGCACTAGACAATCCTTCTGCAAAAAGATATTTCTTTCAATAAGCGGAAAAAAACTGTGACGAGCACTAGAGTCTTGTGCAGTCACTAAGCATGAATTTTAGGTTGCATGATTAATGTGGGTAATAACAAAAAGTAAATATAATTGTGCTAACAATAAGGACCACTATTTCAACAAAGAAGACAGTGACAATGATGATGAAAATAAATATAATGATAATTATGTTAATTGTGGCTGTGATGATGCTGAAACTTGTAATATGCTAACTACAATTGTGAGTATAACTATGCGAATGATCTTAGTACTGGTCATGATAATGACTTTGACTTTATCTTAAGAATGTTCAAAAGTTGGTTGTTATTGATGATACTTGTGGTTGTGAGAGAAAAGGTAAAAGCGATTTGATTAGTATATAATATTAAAATGAACCCCCAAAAGACAAAATGATTGTTATAAGTAGGGCAACCAATGAACAACATGCTAAAATCAGCATAGACGATACAGACGTTGAACAAGTATCAAATTTATATATCTGGGGTATTTGATAACCGAAAATGGGAAATGTGATGAAGATATAAAAAGGCCTAATGGCACAGCAGAGGTAGCATTCTTAAAAATGAAGAAAGTATTAACATCAAGAACAATATCACCAGGTACAAGAAACTAATATATATGGGGCAGAAACATGGTCAATATCAAGGCACGTGTGTAGAAGATTGAAATCCTTTGGCATTTGATGCTATCTGAGAATCCTGAGAATTTCATGGGCAAGTAAAGCTACAAACGAAGAAGTTTTCTATAGAAGTAACAACAATAAATAACCATAAAAAGATATTTAGATAAGAAAATTGAATTAGTTTAGATACCTTATAAAACATAAGACCTTACGACCTACATTGCTAGAGGGAAGAGTGCGTGACAGAAGAGGAAGAGGAAGGCCCAGGGCAACCTGGTTTAACAACATCAGTCAGTGAACAGGTTTAGAATATACAAAGGCAATAAAACGGCATATTATCGTGATGAGTGGAGAATCATCGCACCCAATCCTCGGTTCGAGAATGGAACAAATGGATGAATGGATAAATGATCTTGACAATGATATTGTTGACTGTTTTATCAAGTGAAATGGTAACGACAATAGTGAGAGTGACAACTCAGAGAGCTGATTCTTAAACTTTGTTGTTCTATTCACCAAAGGGCAATATTTTTATGGATGGTAAAATTACACGTTCTTCATTCCTTCTGTTGCATTTTTGAGGTCATAAATATTGATAAACAACACGCCACCTACGTTGAGATCATGGAAGACACTGAAGACTCTTCTCCAAAAGGAAACTAAAGCATCCTGGAGCATGAACACAATATACTAGGCATAAGTTTGAGTGGAAAAAATTTTTTAATTGTAACTGAAACTCCTATTTAATGATAAAACCTACCCAAGGATGTCTTCACAACTTGGGCTATAAATATCCACTTGTCCCAGATAACAATGAGGACTGATCCATATTTTTCCATTACATTCGAGATTGCATAATTTGCACGAATAATCTGATGTACATTTTACGATTGTATGTTGTGATAAAACAAGCGTTTCTGTCGATATCTTGTGTTGAGGATATTCCTATACGATGACAATGACATCACATATAAATAACGGTCTAATATAGCAGTGATGGTAAGAAGCTAGTGTGATGATGACAATGATGATCAAATAAAACAATAATGGTAATGTGTTGCTGGCTATCGAATTTAAGGACCATGGTCTAGTATAGCGATACTATTGGTAATATTATTTGTTTGGAGCATTTTTTTAAGGACATTATAGTGATCTAATTTGGTAATTATGAACTCAGCTGCTGAGAGTAAAATATTGTAATGATGATTAGGATGATGATTAGGATGATGATTGTCTCAGGTAGAGATAATGATAATTCTTAGTCTAAGTGATAAGAATTATTAAATGGAGTAATCATATTGATTTAACTCTTAAGACTAGATTTAATAAGCAGAACATAGGTACATTTGGAATTTGATACTTGGTATTGTGAAAACAGATGTCAAACATTAATCCCTAGGGATACTTTATACAGAGATAGGGATACATTATTTGATAAGGTAAAGCTTGTGCATCTCGTACAAATAGCATTTATTAATGTGTTTTGATATCGTACGCGATTAAGCCATTAGAAGCCTAAAAATCTCAATTAGCCTTAATTTAAGATGAAATGGATTACCTAATGATTGTATTATGCTTCAAAATGGTAGCATTCAAGTACCTTGCATCATTCCAAAGGTGGTTTCATATTGGTGCACCATCACTTATACTTAGAACCCATCTCCATTCTCATTTAATTGAAAAAAAGGTTAGTAGTACTTATTTAATGTCTCCCTTAGGATCAATGGATTTAACAGGCAAAATAAACATACGTCTAATAGTTTATAACTTTTACCAAACATGTCTCGTGTAAAATGTGTTTGAATATGTAGTTAAGAGGCCATATTAGACTTGATTGGCTCCACACTAGCTTAAAATGCCAGATAAAGTAATAAACATACATACATATATATATATATAAGAGATATAATAAGTTGGAAAGAATAAAAAAACTTCACTGTCCATCTCGACAAGCCTGTTTCGAGATTTTACTCACTCGTCAGGAAATGTACAAATAAAAATATTCCAGTAGCGCTTTATATATCTTATTCACAACTAGTGTTGGTACGCTTAAGTGTTCATTAACAAAAGTTTTTTTCTATGGCGGCAAGAAGATACAAGTTCGTTCCTTTTGTTTAAAGTGGCTAATTGTGGGCGGTAAATGATTAGGAGTTTTTCTTTGATGCAGAGGTTGCATCTTTTATTTGTGTTATTGTAGGGTCGGTTTGTTGAAAGGATTCTGCAAGACATTGTATGGTCTATATTTCCGTCTTTTAATGTCCAGATGTACTTGCTGAGTTCCGTCGAGTTTCTGTATTTTTTGTGTCGAAAAGATGCGATGTGACTCCTGTATCTGGTTTTGAATTCGTTTTCTGTGAGTCCTATGTATGTTTCGGTGGTGTTGTTGTCTTTGCGTATTACGATTGCTTGGTAGACAACCGATTTTTGTAGGCAGTTGCCGTTAAGTGGGCATGTGTTGTTTTGTCGGCAGT